>JABAKD010000001.1:12353500-12678183 GCA_012845835.1 Undaria pinnatifida
AGACACATTTTTTTCCCAGAACATGGTGCCCCGCAGATGTACAATAATAAGGGGGGGGTACTTTTTCCACTTTGCGGCCCCCCCCCAAACTTTTTTGCTGGGGCAGCACACTGCTGTATAACATCGACAGCGGTCTGCTGCAGCCCGCACTACCGCGTGTGGGTATGGAGAGATTCCTCCCATCTATCTGCTGGCGGGTCGTCAGCTGCCGGCTTGAAGCCATGTGGCGAACCCACGTGCCAGTCAAAGTCTCAACTCGTGTCAGGCAAAGTTTGGGATTTTTGCCTTTCTCGTGGAGTTAAATTTTGGTATTTTTGTTTTGTGTTTTTGCCTCGTGTTGACCTTTGGGGAAAAACGGTGTCCTCTTTTCGGTGTATTTGCCTGATATTTTTGTACATGTTGTGGTCTGCGCTACAGACCGTTTCCTAGTGTCCTTCTAAGGGGTCAACTGGGTTTGTTTGGTCCCTATGTGGCAGGTAACTTGCGTGCATCGTATCAGAGCTAGTTCAAACGAACTGATGTGTCTCAGGTGTGTTCGCGATATCTCGGGCATGAGGATAACGCCTTGACAATAAGAAAAGCCTGCAACAACACCAGCGCACTTCCATACACAAGAGCCTGCATCAACAACAACGCACTGCCGTACACATTACAACAGGTAGGTCGTGCTGCACTCCTTCCCGCGTTTCGGTGGTGGAGGGAAATTCAAAATGTGTAAAGGATTGGAGTGTACTACAGCAGCAGTGTTGCGGCCTTTCAAATCACGTGTTGTAGTTTTTCATCAACACAGTTTCGTGGTCGCATCCCTGCTTCAATTGCGCGTATTTTGACATATTATAATATGTTACACCTCCATTGGCCCCGGGGACGGTGAGTTAGTGGCCCCGGAATCCGAAAGACACTTCCCCGCGTTAAAGACAACCCCCCGAAAAAAACGCGGTGTGTCTTTAAGCGAGGTCGACTGTATGGTATTGTATAGCATAGAATATTATAGTGCATACAGATTCAGGACACGGTAGGGGGTTATGTTGTCGTGGGGCCGTTTTTCGCAGTAGCTCGGCAGCACGAGGTGATACTCCTACGTATGTATTCCTTTGCGGTGATAATATTCGGTGCGGTAAAAATGTTTAATAGGGATCCACAAACAATGGCATGCAATACGCTGCGCCGAAACCATCAACCTTAACCCCTTTTCACCCGGAAACCCGTTTTGGGGACAAATTCATTTGAAGTTAGCATAGGGAGGGATTAGGGGCTCTACAGGGGTCAAGTACTTTCCTTGTCTGCGGCGTACAGAGCCACTAGTGCGAACATGATAGGGTGTGATAGTGTGATAGTATGGTAGTATGGTAGTATGATAATATGATAGTATGACAGTACGATAGTAGACTATGCTATTAGTGATAGTCAAAACCTTGTAGTGAAAATGGGTCCCTCAGCTGAACGGGAAATAGTTGTTAAGGAATTAGAGGGGTATTTCGTAGTCCGTTTGACCAATGGCGACGTCGACAGACCATGGGTTTTTAGGTCGTGGGTTCGATCCCCACCATCCACAATAATAAACTTTTCAGAATTCCCCCATGTCGAACTTGAAAAATACTCTCCCTGGTATCCCCAGGAAATGAAACGGCTTGGATATTGATAGAGGTCCGCCGTATATCCGGCCGACCTGCTATCCCGCCGTTTCAGGGGGGGGGGGTGTTATAAGGCGTAGTTTAGGTAAGCTATTGGTTAACCTTTTGCAAGTGGTCAAACGGACTAATACCCCAGTAAATACCTTGACATAGTGCTACCGAAGTTGATGATAGCATTGGTAGTTGCAGTATTTTTGTCGAAAACCTTTTCCCCACGAAATAACTGCTCGAAAAGGGTGGATGGAGTGTGTTGTTCGTCCTTCACGTTTATGGTGGCAATCTTTGGCGTTGAATCTTTGACGTTAAAGTAGGTCTCGGGGGGTTGGTGTTGGTGAGAGCTTGTCCTACATTATTATTGTGTTTTTCACAGTGGATGGTACTAGCCCCAACCCTAACCCTAATGAACGTGTATATCTGTGAAAATTGGTGTATAATACCCGTTGTTGTTGTGTCTCACATTAACTCTTGTCAGAAATGTAGAGTCCGTGGTCACACAAAGGTGCTGGAGCCCTAGGAAGATCCGAAAAAGAAATTGAAATCAAAATTAATCCGGGAAATACTACGCTTTCCTGCCTAAAACGCACGATACGAAGAAGGCGCACAAGTGAAAAGGTCCAATGTGCAAACTGGACTGCATGGCCGCGGGTATCCACTGAACTACAGCAGCATAGAGTTACCCCGTTCCCACAACTAACCAACTCTTCGCGGCTACAAACTACAGCGGTTTGGCTTCCTGCACCGTGCGAACCGCACGGTAATCGTGAGCACAGACGAACGCGCCTGCTGTTTGGAGTGCTGTCGGAGTGACGACCCGCGAGCATGCAGTGAAACAAGGCCAATCGAACGAAAAACCACGACACAAATATCAAATATCAATGATCGCCCCGCCTTCTCGAGTTATTTGACAGGTTGCAGCGCAGCTACTACGCCCGTGCCTGAAAATTGAAAATTGCGGGGGGTTGTTCCCCATGAAGGGTATAGAACTCTACCACCTCTACAAAAATCAGTTAAGTATTAAAAAAGTAACATGCATGTCGTACTACTGCCTCGTAAAAAACCCTGAACAAAAAGACGATCGCTGCTCTCGTGATGATGGTGTGCATGCGGGTCGTGGGTCTCCGTGTGCAATCCTCCTGCTGTGGTTCTCCATGGCCGCCTCATCGCCCTAGCTCACTCGGCCTGCTCCTTCGCACTTGCTCTTGTTGACACTCAATTCCAATCGGTTCCATTTCTCCCCCGTCCCAAAAAAACAAAAAGCAGCTTGCAAAGATGAGTATTGATCTGAAATTCGTCGAACTTCTACAATAATACCGTATGTTTTTGTGGAGATGCTCACGTTTGTATGACCGTGAAGTTGCTCGAACGAACGCAAGAATATTCCGTGAATGTTTCGGGCGGAAAGTATACCAACCAATAAATTATGTCAGACTCTGGATCGAACATATGCCTATGCCCTACAGCCTACTACGGCACCACCACAAGAAGCGACACCAACAACAGGTAGGTGCTGTAGAGAGGTAGCCTGGCACCATTTTGATGCCGCTAATATGACGGAAAAATACTCTAGTTGACAGTTTTTGTCGGAGACAACGTACGAGCGTTTCGAATGGATATCGAACCCTCGAACTTGTAAAGTTGTCGTGTTTTCGGTACTACTGTGCGTTATTATTAGAGGCCTCAATGAATAACATGCTGCGGTGTTCTCAATCAATTGCTAGACATTCGATGCGAAGGAAATGTTGATATTATGCGCGGTGTGTTCGATACTGTATGATTAGTCTAATAGAAGAGGCCTCAATGTATAGTCTATGCCGTGGGATAGTTGTCGATGCGTGGCTGGTATTTCCGACGTGATATAGGAAGTCAGGTATTTCTCATCGGACGAACAGCCACGACTCGTACCGACTCATCGGCATGGCGACATGATGACCTGAACCAAACACACAAACTGGAGGAAGTGTGTTATGAACTTTGCTTCGGGATGCGTTGTGGGCACGGATTGGTGTTAAGGTATTAGTGGGGTATTAGTCCGTTTGACCACTTGCAAAATCAATATCTTACCCAAAACAATGCCTCATAATACTCTCCCATCCCTGAAACGGTGGGATAGCAGGTCGGCCGGATATACAGGCGCGACCTGGCAATACCCGAGCCGTTTCATTTCCTGGGTATACCCCGGGGAGAGTTTTTTTCAAGTTCGACATGGCGAAAGTCTGAAAAAGTTTAGTACGTAAGTGGTGGATTAGAAACTCGAACCCACGATCCAAAAAACGAGGGTCTGTCGACGACGCCATTCGTTAAGGCATTAGTGGGGTATTAGTCCGTTTGACCACTTTCTTGCAAAATGTTAATCAAGATAGCTTACCCAAACTAAACCTTAAAACATTGGCCCGTCCTCGATAGATATGTTGAAAGTGCGACCGTGCGACAATATTCGGAGAACAGTATCCTGTGTATCTCAGTTGAAGCAGGGCCAAATCACTTACAAAATTTTGTTATCATCGCACACATGCCACCCCGCTAGTCTAGTTCTACCCTCGAATTCTACTACTTACTGCCGTCAACTGGATTCCTATGGGATTCGAATCTTCCGTAGGTCGGATTCTTGAGTGCTTCTGCAAAATATATAATATAAGGAATCAAACGCTAAGAGCGACTAGCACTGTCGGTAGGCGCAATTCTACATGAGAGTCGTGGAAGGAAGAAATAGGTTATGATGTCTCGTCGCGACAAAAGTATAGGCGCGTAACATATTAATAGCGGGGGCGGGGGGGAGAGAGCCTGCTTGGTGACCCCGGGTCCCGGTTACGTCTACCAAGGTAGAAGAGAAGAAGAAAATAAATTGCCAAGATAATAGAAGGGATGCCAACAAAATCCAAAACGCATGTAATACTATGTATACAGGGCGACTCGTTGCGGCATTCCAGCAAACTATGTGTGGACTCTGAGCCCTTTTCTGCTCTACAGTATGACGCTACACCTTGACGTATATTCGACTAAAGGGTTGGTCGATAAGTTACCCTGAGAAGACAACTTGTCTATATTTAGTACTTGTTGGTTATATGGAGTTTTTGCGAGGGGAGTGCAGCACAGACAACTGCCCTAGTAGTGCTGCAGTCCACCCGGTAGCCGTACCCACGACATATGTGCTGTTGGTTATATAGCACTACCCACTGGTTCACGTAGTCACGTGATCGCGTAGCTCAGTGGGTAGTGCTATCTAACCAGCAAAATATATGTCGTGGGGTCGAGATGTTTTCCCTTTTAACAGGTGGTGACCGTCCGATCCGAAGGAGGCGGTGAATTTCGCGGGGGGAGGTTTGACGACCAATGTAGATCGCGATACATTATGCAATAATTCACCACCCCCGATGGCCGCCAATTGAATGCGGTAGTAGCCGAGAGCGCGCTAGGTTTGATTGAGGCGGCTGCAATGGCGGGTCGAATCAAGGCTTGTCAGCTTTTTGCCGGAGCGCAATTGCCGGCAAATGAATCGTTGTGGAATGAAGCGTCGCACTGGACATGCGATGCTTTGAACCACACGGCAACGTCCGCTAACCCCGCAAACACGTCGCTGTACGAGATGTGGTACGGTAACCCTCCCCTGGTAGTTCTTCAACAATTTCGTCAGGCCTGGCTACTGCAAGGTGAAGAGGGAAAACAAGTCTCAGGCGAAAGCACAGGAGTGTTCTTACCAGGGCCCTGCGCCTAACCACCCGCGAGACGCCGTACGAGTGCTGACCAAACACCGTACTCTGTGTATCACGTGTCATGCCACCTGGCAACGCGTGTCACCCTCACCACCTGTACCTGCCCAGATGCATGACTGCCCGTCCAAGGAGGAGGGGGGGTCCGAGGCCAACGTCATAGCTTCGGAAAAGCAGCACGCGTGTATTTTCCCGAAATCCCTTGCTGCGGCCCCTATTAAATCTCACCGTAATCTTTTGTGGAACCTGCGCGCTGGAGACGTGAAGGGCTATGATAGTTTGCACCTAAGTACTACTAGTACGGTAGTGCGTGCCGAGGGGAGAGCCCCGGAGACCCCTGTTACGAAGTCGGTGAGAGTCAATTGGCGGACTCCCAAACATATATTTTGTTGGTTATGTAGCACTACCCACTGGCCCACGTAGTCACGTGACTGCGTATCTCGGTGGGTAGTGTTATACTGAGTATTAAACAACATTACTCATCTTTACAGTGGGAGCTCGGTCGCGGTTCGGCCAGTTGGCATATCCGCCTTCGCACACACTCGTTCGCCCGTCCCTCCCACAACACAAAAGCACTAGCACAACAAGTCCAAACTGCATCACAAGAAGCCCAGCACAACACCACCAGCACAACAGCACCGACACGGCCTCAATCGACCGACAGAGGCATGCTACGCACCTGATGTTCCACAAAACTTGCGAAGATGCACGAAAACAACACGAGCAACAACAGGAGCTGACAAGACCCTTGGCATATCGTGGGGCCGATTGCTGCCCCCCGGCTTTCAAGCAGGACAGAAAACGCGCACCTGAAAAAACGAGACGACCTGGTTGCCGTTCAAGCACCCACACCCACATATCGTAGCAGGGGGAGGGACCAAATAGAAGGAATGTTCGAGCGTCCTCGATAGAATACATAGAGATGTTAGGATGCCGTCTTCCGATCTCCAAGCTTTTGAAAATCACACTGTTCACGGGTTTTCATGTACGGGGGTGAAGCATTTGTCATGAGCCGGCTGCTCAAAATTCAAAAGCGCCGAAAGGCCGCTCTACTGCTGCTGTTAGTAGGATGCAAACAGGCTTTGCTGCAGGCCAGGGGTAGGGCCGAGAGAGTCTTCCGCACCTGTGCCGTTGGCGTGGGTGGGGCGTTTGAGGCGCGTTGCGTTTGCGTGTGGGCCGCAGCTCATCGGTCTCCAACGAACGTGAGGCGAGCCTTCTGATTTCGAAATTGTTTGCTCAATGCTTGTCGTAGCAAATAGCTAAATGTGCGAGGCGCGTTTCGTTTGCGTGTGGGCCACAGCTCATCGGTCTTCAACGAACGTGAGGCGAGCCTTCTGATTTCGAAATTATTTGCTAAATGCGTGCTCGTAGCAAAGAGCTAAATGTGCGCCGCTTCGGGCACTCTTGATGACGCGTCAGCCTGTCTGCCGTGGGCAATCCCGCAGATCGTCTGCTCAGAACCTGGCAGATGTTCGAGAGGGTTCTTGAGTGTTGTGGATGCCGTCGGGTTAGTCTGCGATGCCCTGTGGTAGAAGCTGTGTGCTTCGGTTTGTTGGGGTCCTGGCAAACTGGTCGTTTGTTCCTTTTTTTTTGTGGGATTCTACTATGTTTTTCTTCCTTCGCAAACTGGGTCATCACCGTACATTATCCAAGTTACTATTTTCTTGATTTTCTTTCCTCCACAAGCCAAATTTCGATTCAAACTCCTTGAGGAGGGAAAAAAGGAACACTACAAATATTTTCGTAGTCTAGACTAAGTAAGGAAGAAATATAGCAAAGAACGAGATAAATATATTTAACGAACCAAGCAATATAATACGTACCTGGTACGTTTTACGCAAGTGTGATAAGGCTTAGTCTGCGCAATATACTTGTGTTGGGTAACTTTTTGCAAGTGGACAAACGGACAAATACCTCACCAATTCCTTAACTGATAGCGTCCTCATCGACAGACCATGAGTTTTTGGGTCGTGGGTTCAAATCCCTCAATCCACAATAGTATACTTTTCTAGGCTTTCCCGAACATTTCTAACTTGGAAAATACTCTCCCCGGTATCCCCTGGAAATGAAACCGATTGGACATTGGCAGGTCCACTCGTATATCCGGCCGACCTGGTATTCCGCCGTTTCAGGGAGGGAGAGTGTTCTAAGGCTTAGTTTGGGTAAGCTATTTTGCAAGTGGTCAAACGGGCTAGTACCGTAGACACAAGTGAGAGGGTGATGGCCCAGGCAGGACTCCCCACCCTTTCCTTTGTACCGTGTTCCACTTCTTGTATAAATGTCTCAAAAGTAGTGACATACTAAAGTCAGACTTGTGTCTGGGCAGCGAGCCAACCAATGAAGAGATTGACGAAGACACAAGGAATCATGATGAGGAGTCTTTGATTCTGATAGTCATTCCCTTATAAGACTCTCGTCCAGAACCGGATTTATACCACCACTAAATATATATATTGCAAACATTATCATCGCCACCATCCAGCCGTCGATGTTGAAATCTGAGCTGACGCTGGACGGGCAACAGAGTGAAAGTATTGTTTTTCGTGTGCAGATTTTATCGAGTAACTCCTTATCTTTTCTTGATGCTCAGCTTGTTGTCCGCGAGACCGTATGTATGATGTATGATACGCGTACCATAACACCGCACATGCAGATTGCTGGTTCCTGTTGTCGTACTATTGACATATAATTCTCATAATTAATTAGCTATGTCAGAAAAAATGGCATCTACATGATTGTACCTATCGATTGGAATATTCTATCCTTCAATCCACGTACAAAATATAAAATTATGAAGCTTTGAACACGTTGTTCACTACACCACCTAAGAACTGGGTTGCATACCACATGTAACATCAAAAATTTTAGAATATTAAGCATTACCTGGCGGGTGATATAAAGGGGTATCTTCTTGCTGCAACCGTCAGATTCGGCCCCTCTAAGGATTTATGGCTTCCGCGCACATATTGATATGCTCGCCCCTCCCCCCCGCCCTCCCCCGATCCCTCTTGTTCAAACGCCACACCTGAAGTCGTAATCCACCAGAGTAGTAAACACTACCAGCCAGCTAATATCATCTCATTATCCATCTAGCCATCCATGCCGTAGCTCCAAGTCATCTCCGCCCTCCGCCCCCCCCCCCCCCCCCCCTTTTTGCTCCCCGCCCAGTTCGTTCAAACGCCCCACATACAATCGAAATCGGTCAGAGTAATAAACACTTGTAAGCAATTGATATCACGTCATTATCTTTCTAGCCATCAAATACGTTTCTTTCATTCATCCATTCTCCCCCCCCTCCTTCCCCACACCCCGCACGATCGCCTAGACCCAGCACCGCTGGTATAGCGAGCCCCTACATACTCCGTATATGATTAGTACGCGCGATCGGAGGATCACACACAAAGTTGCGAAGATCAATGTCGACCAAATCCTTGATCTCATAACTGGAGTGTATTTTAGTATTATAGGTGACCTAAACCTCTTGAAAACCCTCCCCCCCCCCTTTTGTCATTTTATTTTTTTCTCGCTTTCCTCGCTTAAACGCCCCACCTAATATCGAAATCCTCCACAGTAATAAAACACTTCCACGCCCTGGATATCGCCTCGTTATCGGTTTAGAGCCCGTTCATGCCGTTGCTGCAATTCCCACCCACCCCGGCCCCCAACGCCCCCTCCTTCCCCACCACCCGCACCGTCGCCTAGACCTAGCACCACGCGTATAGCAAACCTATACATCTATGCGACCTAAAGCCCCCCCCCCCTCGCCCCCCGCCCTCCGCTCCCCGCCCCCCCCGGCACATTTATCCCCCCCTCCCCCACAAGAAGGATTTATAGTTTCCGCACGCAAAATTGACCTGCCCCACCCGTCCCCTCCCCCCCCTCCCCCCCTCCCACCCCCTTTTTGATCAAAGCCAGCCCCCCACGTCCTTAAACCTCCGCCCTCCCTTCACCGGTTATTCGACTTACAGTGTTCACTTGATAAACTGATGCATTTCCTTCCACCGCTGTCAGATTTTGTCCCCCTCCGAAACAGGTTTATAGTTTCCGCTCACAGATTGCCTAAAGCCACCCTGTTGACCCTGATAGCTACACCGTAGTTGCACGGGGAGTCGCTGACCTATATCCTTAATGAGGACACACAACCCGTGATACGCGCGATCGGAGTATCGCACACAGCTTGCAAAGATAAGCTTCGACAAAATATTCGATCTCACAGCTAGAGTGTATTTTAATTTTTATAATGTATTAAATCTTAGTTCTCGCGTGAACTGACCGCAGCAAACACATTTTTTTGCGTGGCCTCCAGACAGCATCCTTATCGTCCGCGGTGCCACGAGAACTATACATTAGCACAACTACTCCCATAAAACAGATGGTTCTACTGGTAGTTGCAGTCCGGACGCTAATGACAGCAGTAGTACCAGCAGAGTCGGGTTTCGTAGCCCAGACCTACACGGTGAATATTCTGATAGTAGAATATTCGGATAATACCTGATAAAATTGTTGGTTTTCCGGCAACAATGTACAGGCATGCTTCATTAAAACCGCAAAAGCAGACAAAGTCCACCTAACACCTGATACCACCGCGGTCGCTAAGTGTAATGCCCTTTGCCGCGTGCAGTCACTTGACTGCGCATCTATCACCGGTTTTGTGTATGTGTGGTGTGGTTTTGTTTTCAGGGTGTGGTGTCCAGAGGTCCCGAGACCAAGAAAACAACTCCAGTCACTCGTCTTCTATTTAATAACACCGATCGATCTATGTATGTATACCCGGTGGAGCGCTAGAAAAAGGAATGTTTGGGGCAAGGACGACAAGCGCACCATTTCTCATATGGAACCACAGTATAGTTATACGCCTTTCGCAAGGGGAAAAGGGTGATTAATGTGATTGTTTAGGAAAAAGTGAACAGGAGAGTTGAAGGGTGTTACACGCGTCGTAGGCTCCATTTTGTAGATTTTATCAACACATACGTAGCGCGTTGGTAGTGTAGTCTAAACCAGGATATAGTCTATGTAGTTTCCACTTCTTTGGAAAATACGTTCTTTTTCAGCTCGTAATCTTGTTTGTTTAACTGGTAGCTGATAGTTGCGTTGGATTCCGACTCGTTAACGAAGTTCAATGTTGCACGTTATCGGGTAGAAAAAGCACACGTCAACCATAATCTATAGCTTCCGTTGAGTGTATGAGATACTCTTCGTAATTGGTTTCGAACTCCAAACGCTTTGGGAAGGCAAAACCACAATGCGAATCACAATCGGTTTTCCGTTTGCCACATAGATTATGAGCGATTGCAACGTATACCCCCTAAAGTGCACTAAGCAGGCCCTTTTTCCCCTTGGCCACTATGACTCATGCATGCCTTCGTTGCTATCGTGAGGATCATTCCGCTCATTCTTCCGTCGTCGAAAACGGGTGCTACCCCCTCTACCGTGGTAGCGTTGGTCGACCGGAAACCCGGAACTATCAAACGCAATCTACAGCCCTGCTGTAACCAGGAAAGCTAGCGAAGACTTCGTGGTTACGCACAGCAAGAGGGTGGTGAGCGGGAGCTTCAGTACAACATAAAAAACACACTCATCACCTCCATGAACCTGACACTTGGCCAAGCTTTATTGATACGTGTATGCGTGCATGGTAGATGAAAGTTTGAACTTAGATAAAAGGCTGGACAATTGCATGTGGTAGGTACGTAGTTGCAGAGTAGATTGATGGTGAGTAGTCATTTCGGACAGGCACTGTAGCCTGTAGCCGACGAGCGCAGGTACCACGCTCAGTGCTAGAATAGTGCGGTTTGTTTCCTCTGGTAGTCTTGTTTCTGCTGTAGATGCGTGTCAAAATGGTCGATGGTGAAGCTCTTGTTAGTACGCGGCCGGATAGTGAACAAAACCATGGAAACGTTCCCCCCTGTACCTAATTCCTTGCCTGGGGTATACTGTGCTATCCTTCAGAACTCCAAAGCATGCCGGAATGAATATTCTCTCGTCTGTGGGTGGCCTGGCCATGGCTTGTTGACGCGTTAATCTAGGTCACGTCAAGCCATTAGTAGCAAATCACCGTTGAACATTCGATCCATGGCACTCGAGTACATACCATACCAAGCACACACAAACAAGCGCGTTTCACTCGAAACTGTAGGGGCTATGGTTATAGATTTGCTCACAGAATCCGCAACATGTAGGTCTTAGACGCGTGCCACTCAACAGGTGGGCTCAATGCTTTCTTCGTCCCTCAGCTCACCCGACCACTGCCATCAATGAAAAAGAAAACAAAACGCGGCACATAGAACAATCCAATGTCCTACCACTAGATATTGAACGAAAAAACAAAACGGAATCGAACATTATCGGCCATCTTCGTCGGTCTCGGCCCCTGTCAGTCAAAAGTACAAGTATTTGTTTTGGGCCAAACTGTTGTCAATGCCGCTATCGTAGCAGCCCGCATCCTGAAGCCTGCAATCAGGATCAACCGCCATTATCGTGTTCGTTTCCCTAGCACCCGGAGGAATACGCGACGCGCGAAGTGTTCCCGAGACGTTACCCCTGTTGTAGCCCACATGATGGTCGGCTGTGTGATCTGCATCTCGAGCGGTACGGAAAGCGGGGGAAGTGCTTGTGAAATGATAGCGGGGCGTGTCAGTCGTTGGTGGCACGCGCTCCGCAGAAAACGAAAAGCACGAGGAACTCCATTGCCAACGCCCGAACAGTATAGCCTTCGTCTCATGGGTTCAAGAGTGTTGCTTGTGAATATATCAACACTCTTTCAGCAAAAATCATGTGCGTGCGTCGTTCTTGCATTACGATATGCCTTTATTACCTAGGCCATGACATTGTTCATCAGGTCTTCTGCTTTGATTGTTTTGGAAGTCGTGTTTTTTTGGGGGGGTAGAAATGCAGCTCCTTAGGCGAGGCACCTCAAGAAACTACGGGAACACTTCGACCATGGCACTCGTCACTATTGACGGTGTTGCTGCCGCACCCTTTCGGGGCGGGCTGTAGAAATATGAATAGCCGCCATACGGTACAGGTGTGCGTTCTGTCCTTCAAACATTTCGCATTGGAATCGCTACTACTACTTATTGTTAGTCCCTTGGCTCTTCCCCTCGCGAAGGCCGTTCTTGCACGTCGCGCGCACAAAATCGATCTTACCAGTGGTCCAGCCATGCCGCCGTTGCCCCCCCCCCCCCCCCGCGCATTCGCAACGACAGGATCAACACCTATACCGGGCATATGGAATATTCGGACCTTTAAGGAATATACTTACAATCGGTCCTCATTCGGATGCCCGCCTATTCCTCGACAATGCGAGGAACGAAACGGCATGGGAAGAGTACTTCGATCTGAGGTAAAATCACAGGTCCACTGGTACAACCGAAATACGAAAGAGGTTAGACATTAGGCTCTGTAAGGTTTTCCCACATAAGACGATCGTGGCACAAATCTGTGCAAACAGTAGTACAGGTATCCCTTGTCGTCAGGACCAGGGAAAAACCTCTGAAGGGGCGTGCCCGGAAGGCCCGGGAGGGGTCATTCCAGATGGTTTGTCAAGGCTTCATTCGTGGGTAGAGGCATGGTATTGCCCCTACAAGTATTGAATCAGAGAGAATTGACCGGGAACCGCACGAGGGGAATGTTTCCTCTTTGTGTTTGTATTTTTGTCCCGTTCACGTTATCGGCCGTCGTTCTCGCCTCTGCAGGGCGAACGTGCACACAGTTAGGGGTGCCGGTTGATCGTTACATGCGGCCTCACCTGCCATGTGTAAGGGTATGGGCTCTGTGGATATGTCGGTGGCTACGCTTCGTTGTCTTGTGTTCGAGGTATGCACACTAGTATTTGACATGGTTTATTGTAGGGTCTCGGCGAGTGGTTTCTGATGACCTATGTGGGGCATAAAAACTTCCGCCGGAAAACGAGTATGGACTCGTGGTCTATACTTCTCCTCCTTCTATACTGTCAGCTCCTGTCCCCCCGTCAGCGTATCACAACTTCCAACGCACGTCCTGCGCACGGGTTCTCCCGTTTCGGTGTGCATCCCTTTATTTAGGAGTCTTAGATACCTCATGAAGACCGTATTCAACACAAATTTTGCAAGGAGGACCGAACAGCTAAATCCATGGCCAAAACAAAAATGGAGAATACTACCAGGTGTTAAAAATGATCCCTTGTTGAGAGGCATAGCAATGGAGAAACGTCGTCTGTATAACTTGGTTTTTTGCTTTTAAGATAGGTGTCACACCTACCAAACCCACAGGTATAAGGGTCGACGGGGGACGGGCGAAGGTTACAAGGAAAAAGGGGCTGCGTTGAGTTCTATTACGGGGACTTGTGTGCATGACTTCGCAATATATGTGTAGACTCAACTCATGGCGCTTCTCGTTTCTCGTGAAATTTTGTTGAGATGTAGATGGGTATTTGTGACGCTCCGCCACCAGCGTACGTTTGTATCCCGACTTTGGGCTATACACGGAACCCCTTGCGCTGGTGGCCTATGCGCAGTAGACAGAATCGCAGATTCATACTGTTATACCGAAGCCTTCGTTCCGTGTTTCTGTTGGCAAATATAGCGGCGGGGGTACGACAACATCACTGCCGCCATAAGGCTAGCAGCGTCAGAGGAACCGTACTTAGTAAAGTTTAGTTACAGCAGCGTATCAAACCAACAGACGACGGGGCCCAAATGGGGATCAGCGGGGAAAGATCTACCCCCTCCCTACCGTCCCTCTGCCTAATAAAGACTAAATGCGTAACCTCTTAAAAACAGTGAGCTTAGGGAGGAGATACGCAGTTGTTGTGTGGACAGGCCTGTTACTGCTGATCTCGCGACACAATACGCAAAGCACGGCTACGGTATTTGAGCACAACGCGCCTATTTTCAAGTTCGAGTGTAGGTCACTCGTGAGAGGGTGGCTCTTCACGTCGCCCATAAACTATCCACAAGTTCTGTTTCATGGGCACAGCGTCTAGGTACGTTAAAAAGAGCTTACCCTATTTAAAACGTTCAATACCGCCCGGGAGTAGTCACTGTCGTTAGCCGTTAAGGCGAGTAGCACATTGCTGCCGTGGCTTTGGCCTTTATGCTATGCCCGGAGAGCGGTGTATAAGGTTGGCGTCAAATTGGCGTCGAGTGTCCGCATGTGTACATGCGATCCGTGTACCGGGTTTACCGGCTCCCCACCATATTTTTACATCATATAGCCGAAATTTAGCCCGGGTCGGGTTTTGTATTCCCTCGCAAAATAGTCCGATCACGATCATGATGGAGAAGCAAAGTGCCACCTGGCGTAGATTTATCAGCTTTACTTCTCACACCACAAGAACCTTTCAGCACACAGACGATGGAAACCCGGTTAGTATGCCCGTGCACCAGGCAAACGTGAAGGATATGTTTTAGAAACAAGCATTATGTTACGATGACGTGTGGTGAAGGAATGTCGTCAAGATTAAGGAACTTATTTTGCAGGAAAAATGCCTAGCGCCACGCTACCCTTCGTCCTAAGAACAAGGCTACAGCAGGGGGCAGTAACCACATTTTCACTACTACCGGCTTTGAGGCCTTCGTCACTACCACTGCGACTACCACACGCACGCGAGTCAGTCTCTACCTCACTGACGAAACGATCTAAGGCCAATGTCTTTCGCGCAGAGCAGCATACGAATCCTTTACGGGTTCCAATCGCAAAATGTAAACATCGCGGGGGCGTTTAATCGGATTGGAACAGGGAGGGGACTCGCGCGACTGAGACTGATCCGCTAAGAGACGAGGACCCAACCACGACACCCTCTTGCCGTGCCCAGGGTCTTAACAACGCTAACCTTATTGACTTGAAGGCCTCTTCGTCCACTGTGCCTGAAAACAGCAGACGACCCCGAGCCGCCGACTAGGGTAATAGCCCCCGCTGCCAAAGGTGAAGAAGACGGAGCAGGACCATATTCCAGTGGATCATCATCGACCCCCGAAAAGGGGAAAACCCGGCACAACGAGAAGAAATAGTGGTACCAGCGCGAAATGCCTGATTGCCTCAGGAAATATTAGGGATTTTCAATGTTCTATTGACAAATGTAGGCGATTGCAATGGCCATGTAGTTGTGTTGAAAAAAAGGGATGGAACGGGGGAAACCTCTTCGGTTTCTCGCTGTTCTTTTCACACGATTCGCACGATACAACGATATCCTATGGTGCGTGCACGCGGTGCTTATGATGGTAGAGAGTCTTTGGGGATGAGCCCCTGGTGGTGGTTTTGACACGAGGGTGATTCACTGGTGGACAAAGGAAAGGGAAGGGTGTCGAAGGGCGGAGTGGGCGTTGAAACCAAGCAGTCGCATCACGTACCACGGATCAATGGAGTATCGTTGTACGATCAGGGTGTCACGTTTCTGGATGAGAATCTAGGCATTCTCAACAGAGGAACTTCGAAAGTGGATAGCATTTGGAATGTTTATTTGTTCTATATCAATGTAAATGTCCGGTGCGTGCAGTTTAACACGACCATACGATCGTTTACCACGTTGTAGTGCCAATTCTTTCCCAAAGACGTGGCATACCCTATGGCATCCATTGCGAGTGTCTAGTGCAACATACAGTACTTTTGTCTGTTAGTTGTCGTTTATCAATTCATTTTTTTGAAGCAGAATCCCGACAGAAATAATTGGGAATAAGAATGAACAACATCTTGCAGCATATATCATATACAACACAAGTACACCGTATGTGAAGTACGTGCTGGTACATCGAGAGCGACAGTTTTGCTGGTCGTCAATATACCTCCGGAACCCGTGGCATGGGGCAATGTGTCACCTCACCATGTAGCTCAAATAACAATGTTGGCTACGTATGGTAATATGTTCGCACCCTGAAACGATATCGGTTGGTAAATCTAGCCGGGGTCCGTTGCAAGGGTCCTACTCTTCTGTGAAAACCGGGTTCTGAGGATCTTCCCCTCTTTTGCTGTTTTGTTAGCTACGAACGGCGCCAATCTAGCAAGGCGCTCATGTCGCCAAGCCACTTTTGTCTCCATCAGCGTTCATCTGATGAGCGAAACAACAGATCGAAATCAGCGTCGGCTCGGAGTCGCCAATACCATCGTATTTCTTCTACTGAAGCTTTCACACCATACAGGTTCACTTACCGTAACTTGCGTTAAGCTCCGGACTTTTTTTAGAATGTGTTTTGGAGGCCGTCGCCACGTGAGTCTGCGGAGCCTATACATCAGCCACGAGCTGGTACACACGTCAAACCAACATGAAAAAATCGAATATTGCGCCCCGTAGATAATGGAGGCGTGTTCTGGCCGATCTTCTGCCTTTGATACCTAGATCCAAGACTTGGGTTATACTTCGCTTCGTGCGTGAGTGGCGTGTCTTATTGCCTGCTTCCGGTCTTGATATGCGGTTTTCCGTTTGAAGGGCGGCACAAACAAGTGGTGTATTGGAAGTTACCATGAGGGTGGATGGATCCCGATATTGCCCTCGTTTGCGAGGGTCGTTTGCGGCGGCGTGTGATGAGCGTTTTGCTGACGTGTTTCACGTTTGTTGGGTGTATGTTTCCCGGATACGGTGTTGCTGAAAACTAGGCGTTTCGGGGTCAACTGTAAACAATAGTTGTGGACTATTGGGGGGGTGATGAGGAAAGCCGTGAGCACACCGAATACGCATGTGAGGAGGAGTAACGACCCGTGGACGGCTTCAGAGAGTAAACATACCCGGTAAAATGTAATTACCGATTTGCAGACGAAGGCTACGACAGGGGCACGGGGCACCCTTTTTCCACCACCATTCACCCAGGAATATATTCATGAATATGTAGAATATGTATTTACAAACGCACCTGCTCAAATCAAGCAATATTAACTTTGAATTTCCAGGAAAATACCTCGTAGACAGCCCAGACGAAACATTATTGAATGACTGAGGCTCAACTCCATGACGCAAAAGGCACTGCAGTTGGTTGTTGCAACTGAAAAACACGTACCTTCGTGGTATGCCTGATGTATATAGTCGAAGTGGTAGTAGCAATAAACTCGTAGAAGGATTGGGAACCCAACAGGTTTTCGGCGACTGGAACAGAGTGAGCCTTGTTTTCGAATTCGAATATTGGAAATATCTCGCACATTGCTGTAATCAAATCGCAACATGGCCGCACGTAGGCCGGGTAAATGTCGGAGTTCCAGCACCCACTAAAACCTCACACACAGCCGAGGGAGAAACAGGACTGTCGTCCTATCAGGGAACTAGCTAATATCGTCATCACTCCCGCTACGCCACACGTCACGTCGTCATGTCTCACACCTCCATGGGTCGTGTACAGCTAAACGGAAAACGCTGCGGCGGTGAAATTTCACCTTGAAAAAGAACACTAACTTCGAAGTTGAACATCGGCCGCAACGGACGTTTCTAACCAGCGGGGGCTTCTGTACAGGGATATTTGATAGCTGATTTGTTGATTGCTTTAACCGGAGGGAGCCACATGCACTATCTACAGTTTTGGTGGAAGCTCGTGAAAGCGTGCATGGAAGCTTCCGTGGAAGATATGGATACTTCCACGACTTCCACGCAAGCTTCCATCGCTTTCATGGAAGCTTTCATGGCATCAATAGAATCTTCCATGGAGGCGTGAAACCTTCCGTGGAAACAATGGAAGCTTCCATGGAAGTGTGGAAGCTTCCACGAAAGCTTCCACGCTTCCATGCCGTGAAAGCTTCCATCAATGAAAGCTTTCACGGAAGCTTCCCTGAAAGCTTTCACGGAAGTTTCCATGAAAGCTTCCACGGAATCTTCCAATAAAGAAACTTCCACGGAAGCTTTCATGAAAGCTTCCACGGGGGCTACTTCCGCTGAAGCTTTCACGAAAGCTTCCGCGGAAGTAGCTTCCATATTCTTCCATATAACTTCCATGAAAGCTTTCATGGAAGATTTCGAGGAAGGCATTTCCATGAAAGCTTTGACAGAAGCTTTTGTGGAAGCTCACCTTGAAGTTACTTCCGTGGAATCTTTAATATCTTCCATATCTTTCATATGGAAGATTCTACGGAAGCTTGCATGAAGACTCCGTGGAAGTTACTTCCATGAAGACTTCCGTGGAAGTTACTTGTTCCATGAAGACTTCCGTGGAAGTTATATCCATGAAAGCTTCCATGGAGGCTTTCGTGGAAGTTACTTCCATGGAATCTTTCGCGGAATCTTTCGCGGCAGATCCCGTGGAAGTTTCGTCGGTAGAATCTTTCATATCTTCCATATCTTCCATGGAAGACTCCACGGAAGCTTCCATAAAAACTTCCGTGGAAGTCACATCCATAAAAGCTTGCATAAATTCCGCGAAAGCTCCCATTACTTCCATGAAAGCTCCCATGGAAGCTTTCGTGGAAGTTACTTCCATGGAAGCTTTCGTCGAAGCTTTCGTCGAAGCTCCCGTGCGAGTTACTTCCGGGGAAGCTTTCATACCTTCCGTATCTTCCATGGCAGATTTCACGGAAGTTTCCATGAAAGCTCCCTCCGCTTCAATTTCCTCCGTGGAAGCTTCCATGTAAGCGGTGAAATATTCCACGGAAGCTTTCATGAGCTTCCACGCAAAATGCAAGTAGTCCCGGAGACCGGGTCGGCTGGTTTTCTTATTTGTGAAGGGGTACGATCTACACTGAGTTCAGTACAACACCTCCCGCGCTTCTTGTTTTCCTGAAAATACCAACTTCGCTTTCTTCTTACTGCGCCTTCACTATTACAGGTAGGTGTTCTTGTACACCTGTAGTACTGGTGTATATTGCAAGGCACAATACTGACCTACAGCAGTAGGTTGGCGTTCGTATTTGGCAGAGGGTTTGTTCTCAAGCTAACTTCAGTATAAGGACTCCCGAGTCTTATTCCGGTAGCTAACTATCACCCTGGCTTCCTTATTACCCAGGTTTATTTTTACGTGCCCGGTACTGCTGTACATCAGCAGTTTGTCTGCGGCAATGTTACTTGGATACGATGTACGAGTCGTACCAGGTCATTGTAGGCTACTGCTCTTGCTGTTTGTGCGCTGCTGGTTGTGCTCGAATCTACCAGGTACCAAGTATCATACCTCCGAGCATGCGATACCTGGTACCTGGTACGAAGTATGTACCACACCTGACCTCGTGTGCCCGATGCCAGACGCACACCTAAAAGATACCAGGTACATAAATAGTGTTCTAGGATGGCTTTCTTATCTGGGAGAGGGTGCACTCGACCTTATGGTGCATTAACTTCAGTATAACGCATCCCGAGTTTCATATTTTCGTGTTAATAACGGCCTGGCTAATTACCCCATCTATTTTGAAGCTATTGCTTATGCTGAAGCTTGTTTGTGGTCACAGCTTGTACACTCGTCCACGTGATGTATAGCTCTCTGCATATGATGACTGGTACATGATAACTGGCACCTGGTACAATTGTGGCAGTCGTGTTTTCTTCTTCGGCAGTTCGAAGCTGGCACAACAAGGCGGTATTCAATTCGAAAGTTCCCGCTTGCGTTTCCCGAAGTGAAAAACAAGCGTGGTTTGGTACCAGGACATCATGGTAGACTTGGCACTTGGCGTCAACACCAGCTCAGACGCGACGTATATGGATGAGGGTCAAAGCCGCGAACACTGTGGATGCGCTGACTCACGCGAAAGCTTGTTGGGTGCAAACGCCATTTCTTTCGCTGGCGGGTATAGTGTCTAGTTTGCTTGAAAACGAGTTGCCCACAAACCCGACCTCTCGCTTGTCTCGCCGGAGTCCTCCCCTCAACGCCCAACTGGTGATACTACTCTAGTTAGCTATGCGCGTGTCTTGTTCACGCTCGTTGTAGGTTATCGAACGTTTCTTGTTGCCATCTTGATTATTGGCGCAATGATCTTGAATCTGCTTGTAGTTGGAATGTTAACGATACCTGCATTTTTTTAAATCCTTCCGGTGCCGTCACGGATACGAGTATGCCTGCCCGGATGCTTATGCGTCGGTTCTCGTTTAAGTGGAGATCGAGATATTGAAGGATTCCATACGCGGCCCTGTTCCAACCATTTTGCCGCCGTGAACGCAGATGCGATTGGGATGTTTTGTACCGCACATGTATCGAGACCTTAGTACTTGCCAAATCTAAACCAATAACATGCACGGCACATCCGCATCACAAGCGACGAAACCTGGTACCACTCCCCAAACCTGGTCTATTTTACGATGGAACTCTAGGTGCGGCTCCACAGCAACAATCATGCCAGTTGTGTTGGTGTTGGGAACGTACACGGCCATGAGACTACCGCTGGATTGTTGCTTCGGTGGCGTCCTCAATGACGTCAATCTGGCGGCCAGAAGGGCGTCGTAGTCAAAGTGAGCAACGCGATGAGGCCTGCTACGTACCCAGCTCACAAGGAGGCACCTTCCTCCACAGGTGTGGGCCGTGTGACGATGAAGGAAATGCGCGGTGGCGGCGGTGACAGGCTTGTTCTGTGAGACGCTACCCAGGTTCGCCTTGCGGATGATTGGACAGCCCCCCATGCGACACCAGCACCGTCGCCGAACCCGAATGCAAGTGCCGCTTACAACGATGACGCCAACGTCTTCGCTACCGAAGCACCTTGCAACGCGGTGGGCTCGCCAGGTAAGACTTTACCCGGTTCTAAGAAGAAATTGAGCCGAGTTGTCTGACGCCATGCCCGCATTGATTGGCGTTCCTCATTTTCTTGCTGACGTGTGAATTATTCGCCACACACACAAAAAGTATTCGTTGGTGTTTTTGTTTTAGATGATGCGGACTCGGACGAGGGCAAGGAGGACGGTGGCGACGGGTGTGACTTTAATGTTGGTCACGACCACACTTGCGACCTTAGAGCCGGAGACGAGATCGGTGGCAATGTCGACCAGGAAGACGTGAGTGCTGTAGAGGTGGAAAATATGTTTGGTATGTTTATGAAATCTGCTCATGGTGAATGTGCGCTTTGAAAACGTTTTTTTTCTGTTCGAGTGTTGTGAATTCATGTTGATTATTGCCCACTGTGTCAGAGGGGTGGCCCAAACATGCTCAAGGGTCGCCCTTTAACCTTCCACGCGCTTCCACGTATCTCGCGCCTGGTGAAGAAAAGTCACGGCGCCTTCAAGCCGTCCATGGCTTGGTTGAAAGATGCTTGCTCTATCGTTAATCTGGAAGACACCATAGAGGCAAGTGGATTTGACGTCACTTGTGTCGTTGTTCGGATCAGTGATACGGAGAGACTTTAGCTGTCGTCGAAAACGATTGCTGAACTGGGTCATGTATCGTGACCATTATGCCCCTGCCGATCTTGCTTCCAACTGCAGGTAGAACGTGCTTCAAGCGCAAACAATGGCATCGGAATAGGTGGCAGAGTATATAGAGATGAACCGGACGTGTCTTTTGCGGAATTGTCGGTGAGTGGTGCCGGAGCGGACACGATTGTTGACTCGCTTTGATTCAGTGATTGATCTGTTCTGCGACGTGATCGATGCGAAATCGGGATATATTCTCCTACGCCCGAAAGCACTGGAGGTCGTGAAGCTGCTCCGCAAGCACATCGAAGCTGGTTTTCTAAGCAAGCCTGACGGCGTGCCGTTGTACCACGCAGCTGAACAAAGTAAAGCGGGGATCACCCCTCGTCGCTGTGTCAGAGGTTCCAGGAGTACAGAGGCTTGGGGTGTGTGTTTTGCGTGACTTTTCTATCACTAGCAGGTACAGTAATCATTTCCACCCATGACATTGGCCTCACGGCATTAATCGGTGCCCATAGTATTCGCCGTCAAGTATATCGCACGGTTTCGTTTGTTGCAGTGCTTGTAATATGTTGAGTTTTCCTCGGCTTGGTGGTCAACCAGGTAATTCGTGTTATGATGGACGTGACGTACACCTATTGAACATGTTTTCCCCTGCTGTAACTGTTTGTCCATTAATAAGAGGTATGATCGTTACCTTCGAAGGCGGCTATTGCGCGTCTCCTGCGCTGGCCCACTCGATTCTGCTGAAGTTCAATTATCGCTGGAATAGTGGGATGACTGCGCGAACAACCGCGCTACGAATAGTATGAGTTTGGGATTATCTAAAGCGACATGGCCAGCTGGTCACCGGATAGCCCGATGTTTCCTGGGTGGGTCTCTGCTCTTGACGTGGCAGACACTGGTGAAAAAAACAACCTTTCTCAGAGATTGTGGGGACCTGATGCTCGGGGTTAGGGGCCGATTGATCTTGTCGACCTCCCAACAACTTCAGAATCACTGATGAAATCAAAGAGCACGCGAACGTTAAGAGTGCGATGATCTCTATTAGTCAACGGTATGCTGCATTGCGTGCTAGGTTGCAGGAAGATGGACGGGGGCGCGATGATTGCGGGCGTTGTCGGTACCCGCTCCTTCTCGTGCTGTTTCGCGGAGTTGGTATGGGGCAGGTATTGTTGGCGTTCGTGGCGGCAGTGAAAGCGGGGGCGCAGCGGCAGGTGCAGGCGAGTCGGCGTCAGCTGCAGAGATGTTGGATTTTGGGGGCGGCGGGGAGGAGACTGGGGAGTTTGGCGCCGCCAACCGACGCCCAAGAAGCCCAAAGGCTCACGGGGGGGCCCTCAGGTTTTCTTTCACCGCGGCCACAGTCGGCAAGATAGCGCGTACCAGGAGGCTCACCCTGCCCGCGTGGGAGGGAGGGGCGCCCCCAATGCAATGTGCCACCAGAAAAGCACCGGCCTGAGGATTGCAGAACTGGGAAAAAACTAGATCAGACGGAAAGCGGTGGTGGTCACCTGGTGTGAATGTGCAAAGTGTACTCCGGCCCATCTAGGTGTGGTAGGTTAGCGTCTTCAGTGTCGGGTCAAGGTTGCCTTTTGTTAATTCGCAAAGAATAAAGATCGTACGAGTTTACTTTGTTTTTGCTTCGCTTGCGAGCCGGCCCTTTCGTTTCGTATGGCCCTGGGTTTGATCGTCTGTTTCATCTCGGGGGGGGGGGAGTCGACAGCGATACTACCACCGTTACCAACAAAATTGTGAGCCCTTAATTTTTTCGTTCTTCCTTCTCCATGTTCTCCTTTTATTTCCATCCCTGGGGAGAGGGAAAAAAGAAGGGGGGGAGGTTACCTGGTACCTGCTCGTAGCTATTCCTCAACCCCCTGATACTTGTCTTTCTTCGCCTGGCATGTTGGGGGTGCTGGATGTCGCTGGGCGGCAAGAACGGTTTAGGCCAAAACATACACCACAAAAAAGTGTCTGTGTTGGAAGAAGAAAGAATTTTCAAAAGCATCGCCAATCGTTTGGTTGAACTGGAGTTTTAGGGGTCCTCAATTTTGTGGTGATCGTGTCGTCTATTTTGGCGGAACGACCCGCATCACTTCCCTGTTGAAAAATGTCACCGAAAGCCCTACTTCATGCATTTGATACACACCACACAAGGAATTCAACGCAGAAGAAACTCGTTGTATAGCAACAATAACATTTGTATCACAAACGCATGAAAAAATCACTGCGTTGCTGTTGGTTGGTGATTTTTGTCGTCGTACATATTACGTGATACAGCACTACAATCGTTTGGTTGAACTGGAGTTATATGAGTCCTCTTATTTGCGGTGATCGTGTCGTCTATTTTGGCAGAACCACCCGCATCGCTTTCCAGTTGAAAAATGTCACTGAAAGCCCTACTTCATGCATTCGATACACACCAAGGAGTTCAACGCAGATCGAGGACCAAACGCAGATCGAGGACCAACGCCCGAATGGGTAAGGTGGACCGTAACTGGACCAAGTCCGGCGGAAGGCTATCTCCCATGGCCAGGGGTTTTGTTAGTGGGTGAGCTTGCGCAAGTCCCACACTACCCGGAAAGATGACATTCCGGGTGGCTATCTCCACCGAACCTGACCCTCAGGGGACAGGCCGGGTCGACATACGCACGCACCCGTATACAACGGCAGCTTGCGCTGCCGGGGTTGTAACGAGGACCAATGATAGGGACAGCTTACGCTATACCTACAATGGGACTCGAAGGGTGCGCCAGCTAGCGTTGGGCTGCGAAAGCAACTGAGTTAAATCGGCACACGACGCGTATGAAAATAAGCGGAAGTGCGGTGAGCTAAAGCTATATTTTTCCCCATCCGCCGGAGGATAAAAAAAAAAAAAAAAAAAAAAAAAATCAACGCAGAAGAAACTCGTTGTGTAGCAACAATAACATTTGTATCACAAACGCATGAAAAAATCACTGCGTTGCTGTTGGTTGGTGATTCTTGTCGTCGTACATATTACGTGATACAGCACTACAATCGTTTGGTTGAACTGGAGTTATATGAGTCCTCTTATTTGCGGTGATCGTGTCGTCTATTTTGGCAGAACCACCCGCATCGCTTTCCAGTTGAAAAATGTCACTGAAAGCCCTACTTCATGCATTCGATACACACCAAGGAGTTCAACGCAGAAGAAACTCGTTGTATAGCAACAACAACATTTGTATCACAAACGCATGAAAAAATCACTGCGTTGCTGCTGGTTGGTGATGCTTGTCGTCGTACATATTACGTGATACAGCACTACTACTTGTAGTAGTGCACGGACATGAATGTCAAAAAACAGACAGGGACATAGGAAAGCAACGCTGATACTCGTGTTTCACCAGGAAAGGAAGACATTTGAGAGGGTCTGTGCCGAAGATAGTGGGTAGAACTCACCCTTTCTCAAAAAGGAAACTCAGCCTCGCCCAGAATTATTCCGGTTTCTTCCTTTTGTTCGTTTTAAAATGTTTCATTTGTGCTACTACTGCGGTATGAACAGCATTGTGCCTAGAATAATCTATCTGCACTAAGTATCAGGTACCTATCTAATAGCGCGAAACAGGAATACTGGCTAGGGCCGCGGGTTTCTTATTTGGGAAAGGGTGTCATCTGCACTAACCTGAGCTCCCGGATTTCTTGTCTTTCTGTGCGTATCAGCTTGCCATTCTTACGTCCTGCACTACTATAAGAGCATTGTGCCGCCGGCCGTCTGATAAGAAATCGTGGTTTTGTGTTTTTGTAGGCTGAG
Organism: Undaria pinnatifida; assembly: GCA_012845835.1. NCBI lineage: Eukaryota > Phaeophyceae > Laminariales > Alariaceae > Undaria > Undaria pinnatifida. The sequence goes on from JABAKD010000001.1 coordinate 12,378,827, forward strand.
TTTCGTATTTTTTTGAAAATGATGTGCCCCAAACTAACTTAGGTATATATTTTACGAAGTTCGTATTTCTCCTTAAGAGCGTTGGGGGAGCCCCGTTCTTATGAGAGGGGGGCGAGCCTACGAGCCTGGTGGTCGTAGGCTAGGAGAGCTACAGTTAGACACACCAAAGCGTACACGGCCGCCACACCAGCATGGTGCTGAGGAGCCGGCTGTGGTGTCGGTTATCTGGGGTCTGCGCTGCGCGCGGTCCTGCCTGCGGTCTTTCTTCTCTCCCTGAGAGACGCGGCGCGATAATAGAAATCCGGTTCTATTCTGTAGAATAGGTTCTGCAAGCGTTTTTTGTGTTAACGATTCATTCCTTCCTGCCGATTTTGGCAGATTCCCCCGCGCCGTCATCACCGCACGTAAAATGACCTCGACGGCATTCATTCGGACAGCTCGACCCAAGTTACATGCCCTACTACAAAATAAAATTGATAGCCGTGAAGTTTCTATTCTAACCGGTAGTTGTTGTTCCTCACTCCATCTCAATCGTCCACAAATGGTATGAGTTGCCCCAAAACGTGCATCCCTTACCGTGTACCGTTTTTTGGTACCCCGACAGCAGGAAACATAGTTATGCACCGAACACAGTATACCTTACGCGCTTGGTGGCGAGGAGTGGCGTTGGTAGGATCCCATGAAGTCCTCATGTTCTCCACAACGAAGAGGATACGTCGATATGTCGAGAGGCCTCACGGTTCGTTCATTGTAATGTTCATTTATAAACATAGTCGTTTAATTATGAAAATGATCAACACTAGATTTCCTACTGAAGGTATATCGTGGTGCGAAGCGCACGAGTATAAACGTCTCTACCGCGAACAGATAAACAAATTAGCTTGAAGATAATCAAACCACTTGGTTGTCCTCGGGCAGCCCCTACAAACGGCACGAACGGGATTCAAATACAGCAAAAACGTGACGTTTACCGTGACGCTCTCGTCTTAGAGCAACCTAACGCGCTTTGAGATGACAAGACTAATTTGACTCTAACTTTCGAGAACGCGTTCCGCCTTCCGTATACTTAAACGCTCTCCACGCGTTGAAAACCCCCATGCCCCCGATAGGTACTTCGATAATCTCTGACACACGGACTCAACACCATGTCCTCGCCATCGAGAGACTTCGATGATCTCCGACGAGCGTCCTGTGCCGTGAAACTGTTCTCCGCACTACCACGCACCCTCTGAAATCGGACCCCTATACATTTCACGTCGGGCACACTATACATATCATATCGGCCTGATAACCCGATAGAGCCACCGTTGCCCTTGCGTACCTCCCCCCCCCCCCCGTCCGCCCGATATACAAATTGCGCATTCTGACAGGTGAAGTGCTTGAAAACTCCTCTCACAATTGCAAGTTGCTTCGGACACATAAACAGTTCGTCACCGACGCCAACGACGGCTTGACGAATTCCTTGTACCTGAGTCTCACCTTACAGCTCCCTACGACCGGCTTTTGTGTCTTTTCCCTAAATGTTGCGTACGTATATTTATCACCCCTCTCTGCCTCGGCCCCCCTTCCCCCGAAAAATACTTTTTGTCGTTTCATTCAGGCCCCTACGTCACCCGCACCGTATTCTAAATAGGAATTATTACGTTTGTATATTGCGTGCGCTGTGTAACGTGTAGTAGGTACTTGTAACCACGTGGCGTGCCGCGATGGAGTCGGTAGAGGAGGGCACAACATACAATATAGCATGCACAGAGCCGCACCAGTCGCAGACTCTCAAACACACACAGAAGAAGCTCAGTACCTTGTCGTCAAAGGCTCCGCAACAAAACCACACAGGAGAAGCTCAGTACCTTCGTCAAAGTCTTTGAATATAAACCACACAGGGGTGAGCCGTACCTGGTGTCACGGTCCACCCTCTCATGTATACGGGCAGTACTTTGTCATGAAATCAAGGGCCGTATCTTATCATCACGACTGGCTCTCTGGAGGAAGCCGCACACACTGCCGAGGTACATACCAAATAACGCCTGAACAGATAATGCGAAAACCCATAACATACGAAACGCCAAATATACGTAGACCAGTATCGAGCAACCACATACCCCAAACATATTACGGAAGGGCGCTCATTCCGGCCGACACCCTGCAACACGACGCAGGAGCTTGATGTATCGTGCGCCATTGGAGATTTCGTGAGATGAAGGCGATCACGCCTATAGACTATGGGCATATATTAAAAAAAATGACAAATAAGATCGAATGATGCAGCAGCCGAAGCCATGAGGACACGACCTACGATAACGGCAGAGGCTTTCTGGCCTTGTTATTAACAATAATTGTTTTGAATGACGGGGCCACTTGACCCCAAATCGTAGGTATTTCGTTCGCGCTTTGATATATTCTGCAATGTTTTAATAGTAGGTTGTTCTTCCTGTTCGTCGGGTTTCGCATTCTGTTTACTCCAAAACGGTTTTGGTGCGCGAGGTATACAGCTCGTCAACTGACGATCTTCCGAAACGACCGGGTGCACCTCTATCGTGATTGACCCTGACCTCACTAGCTCACTTTCGGCTGTTGGCATGGCCTGACGTAGCATTAGTATGTCATAGTTAACGCCAAGCTGCGTGGCACTCTCTCTATGTTATTCGCAAGGTACTGAACCCTTGTGACCAGTGCTGCACACAAGGCCCCCTGGCGGAAGAAAAACTCAAGCGGAATGCCACAATATTGTCCGGTCGTTTGACGCCATTTATCACAAATTACCACCTGATGGCACACGATGACACCACGGAGAAGCAACAGGACATATCAACGCCGTCGTTTTAGCAAACCAGAGCAACCGTGCGCTAGAGACGACATAGACATGCCATTGTCTGAAGAGATACCATGCGTGCGCCATAATTAAAGTGCGTCCTACCGCCGCGCTGATGCGTTCATCGTAGTACGCACCCCTAAACAGCCCACCGCTGGGAATTGCGGCCTTGAGATTCCCAGATGTCCTAACCTTTGATGCAATCCCACCAATCAAACGCGACTTCATCCAACCTCGACGACATGGTCCCCGTCGCTCGTGTTTTACGGTTACATGAAAAAAATGGGAAAGTGACAAAATCGGATACACTCGGGTGGTTTCTGAACAAAATCGGGTACCTTTTTTTCCGCGACGGGGCGCGCCTACGTACGCCTGCAAAACGCCTCCAAATCGCCTTCTGGCGCCCGAACTCACTGCGCCTTGTATACGCGCAGCACCCCAAACCGTTTTTTCGGCGTTCGAACCCTCAAAACGGCGCCAATGACGGCCCCCAAAAAGTGCTCTCGACGGACAACCCCATTTTGTTCAGGAACACACCGGGTATACCCCGCCCTGTGCTTCGATTTCATCAACTACCCGATTTCGACCATACTGCACCCGTTTTTGTTCACTTGCAAAACCCGCGGAGACACGGAAACGGACGACATCTCCCCGCAACCCAGCTGTGGAAGATCCCGCACACAACTAGCAACTTGGCGACTGTCATGCGAAAACAGCAGCACTGCTAACTTCCCGGCCCACAAAGATCCCGCCCCGATGCAACCGCACTGCGAAGAATGGTGGCATGGCGGTGAGCGCGGACACCCAACCAAGATCCGGCGCTAGGACGAAAAGACAAGACCAAATTGTTGTTTGTTGTTTTCTCACATTAACTCTTGTCAAAAATCTAGAGCCCGTGGTCACACAAAGGTGCTGGAGCCCTAGGAAGATCCGAAAAACCAAGTGAAATCAAAATTCGTCAGGGAAATACTACGCTTTCCCGCCTAAAAACGCATGATACGGAAGAAGGCGCACAAGTGAAAAGGTCAAATGTGCAAACTAAACTCACATGGCCGCGGGTATCCACTCAACTACAGCACAGAGTTCCCCCGTTCCCACAACTAACCAACTCGTATATGTTGTTGTTTTTGTTGTTGTTGTTGTTGTTGTTGTTGTTGTTGTTGTTGTTGTTGTTGTTGTTGTTGTTCTCACATTAACTCGCATAATCAAGTCCGTGGTCACAGGAGCCTAGGAATACCCCAGGGAAGAACACACACAACCCAAGGTGGTACACGCATATATCACAGCTGACGCAATTCATGCCTCCACCAGAAACATATATAAGTGAAATCGGGAGTCAGTATACGATGTGCCAGGTCCAGGCCGGTGCATACGTCTCACTACTCACGCCTGGAGAAACCAAATATTCCGATTGCCACCCAAGGAACACTACCACGTATATATTACACGTAGTATCTATTACTACGCATACGCACGACAGGCATAAGTCAATTGGAGAAAAAGAAACAAAGAAAAGAGAAGAAGATGAAGGAAAGGAAAGAAAAGAGAAGAAAAAAACGAAACAACAAGACGAAAAAGGCAAGCAAAGAGAAGAAAAAGACAAGAAAAACAAGAAAAGACAAGAAAGGAAAGCAAGGAAAGAAGAAGAGAAAAAAAGAAAAAAGAAATAGAAAAAGAAAAGAAAGAAAAATGTCATACGAAAAGAAAGGAAAATGTCATACTAGCAGACCCTAGGAACTGGCTAAGGAAAAAAAGGTACCCGATTTTTTTCAGGAACCACCCGGGTGTACCCGATCTTGTCAATTTCTCCAAAAAAATCAACAGTGAAAAATGAACAGTGGAAGCTCGATAGCCCCGTTGAGTTGTCACGGTTTCCCGGTGATTGCTTGTACCGTCACTTGCCAATCGTGGGACGATCATGTACGGACTATGCGAGCCGGGCAGCTCGATTTGACGCTCTATCGGCCGAATGGTTTCGTGGCACACACTGGCGCTCTTGAGGGGGCACTAATGTACGTTCACCATTCTGCATTCCCCTAAGACATTTTTTTCGGTACATTTGACGCGGCAGGAGGGGGCGTCGCCGTGATACCCCCCTCAGTCTCAACGTAGTGTCACAGTCCGTTGCTATATCCCTCCTCAACGGGTCAATGGTGTGCCCATGGTGTGCCAATGGTCTAACACGTGTGGCGATCTGGAAACCGTCTGCATTCATTTTTTACGCGGGTTCGGGAATTTCACACGGCAGGCGGGGAGGTCAAGCTGACTTTCTCCCGTCTCCATGTTGTGCCACAAGCCGTCCTTGCCCTTCCGCCACTTGTCTGCTTCCCTCCTTTTTGGTACGGGTGGTGATGACGGCGGCGGGGGTTGTTTCTTGGCGTCAACCCCTGGATCTTCCCACGTCGACTGGAGCACCAATGGCAAGGAATGTAGGGGAGGGGTTACGTTTCCGTCAGCATTTTGGTGACCAACCAAAGCCGGTATGGGGAGTACCCCCATTCTGGTTGTAAGTGGCATTGAGTCCAACCATTTGTCCTACCATTTGTCGAACCTTTTGCCTAACCTTTCGTGTGCGACCTCTGCAACGCCGTTGTATTTCGCCCAATAATGTGTCCTTTGAATACACTGGAAACGTGAGGACCAATAGGGCATGAAGTTGTGTCGGTGACCTTTGGCTGTACGAATACAGAAGCGCATATGTCCACCATCTATGGCGACGACTGTTACCCTCTGACATGCGCCGTCCTAGGTCGCCACACGAAGGTGACCCACTCACTCAAAGGAAGAGAAAACATTTCTCGCCCTGTCAGAGAATGTGTCGAGGTGACATTTCCACGCACCGCGTTTGCTTGGTTTTCTTCGACGCTCTGGTGAACGACTCCCGACCTTTTTAACCAGTTATATGTACTGTACAACTGCTGCATGTTTCACATTGCAATGTGTAACGCCAGTTCCAATTACAGTCGTCCCCGCTTTAACACGGTCATGTTAACTAAACTCCCCGCTATAAAGACGAGCTTTTGTCGTGAAGCAAGGTGACCCACAGACTTACAATTAGCATACGTCGAAGCATGAGGGGTAGATATTTTATCGTATGGGGCCTCCAGAATCGCTGCTGTGGTCCATCTGCAGAGCTGCGAAGGGAGAGGTCTGCTGTTGCTGACGCTGCTGCGTGCGGATATGGAGCGATTCCTACTGTCCGCTGGCGGTGCCAACCCGAATCCAAACCCTAACCGTGCATTATCTCACTCATGAAACTCAAGTCGAGCGTAGAGCCAAAGAGATGTGTGGGTGAGCTGCAGTTCACCCTTCGCGATGCATTGAAGCCGTAGATTGCTAAATGCAATTTTTTGTTCGTGGTTGTCTTTGTTCCGTTTTCATGATGTTTTGCGTTTCTCGGCGAATTTGTTTCATATTCTACTGGCCTCGACCGTTCAACAGGAGCGTGGGTTCTCTTCGTGTCATTTCTGTACATATATATAGGTATACAAATATTTTCTTTGTTTGTGCAGTTAATCGTTTTAGATACTTCTTCGGATTAATCATTTTTGTGCGTGTATTTTCGGGCGCAGGTGGTCGTCTTTCTGTCCCTTTGGTACGTAGCGTTTAAAAATAACGTGTGTCGTATCAGTTCCAACATCATGTGGTTATATTTCAGTTGATGATGGTGTAGACTATATGCCTGAGATGTGTCAAAACGTTAACGACAATGAGATGACAACACGACAACACGCTTTTTGCAGAAAGCAAAATTTAAGGCATATAACACAACGGAATTATCAACAACCACAGCAGAACATACACCTGTGTCTTAGATATGAAGACGTTGTTCAGCAACACTACTCCTTTTTGCAGTACATTACATGCCGTAAAGTACTGAAAGTGGGAGGTTAAGTTGAGATTGACTGCCACCACAAAAAATTAGCTTGCAACCACCTTCAGCGGTGTGGTGATCACAATTTCGGTGTTTTGGTGCCATGACAGTATTTCTGTGCTGCAGTGGCGATTCTTTCGACGTTGGCTACGTCTCTAGTCTATTGGCCCCGGTACGGAGAGTTGCCATCCCTGGAATCTCAAAGACGAATTCCCGCGTTGAAGACGCTCTGAAAAAAACCATGTGCGTCTTTATAGCGGGGTCGACTGCATGTATGTGGTCCAAGAAGACGAAAGAAACAATGTGATACGACTTCAGACATAAACGGCGTTACCTATCGGAGCTGAACATCGGGCGAACGTTGTTTCCAATATCATTGTAATATACGACTACATTACTCCTCTTCAACGTTGTTTCCGCCCAAAAAACTAGGATATAGCCATAGACAATACATGATAGGCAAATAGACGGTGAGCACATGGGACAAACACAGAAAGTTATGATCCAGGCGATAATCTGGTGGGTATCGGCTCAAGAACCTGCTCCTTCCCACGGGGTGTGTCGCCTCTCCGAACAGAACAACACCGCACCTGCTTTAGGTAAACGTCTCGGATATTTCTTGTGCGTGCATAACATAACCAGTCAGTCACATGCTGTTTGTTGTGAATGCTCATGTAATGTGACTATGCACGGCGTGCCCTTCGATCGCACCCTCCGCCAACATCCCGCAAAAGCAAAAAATAACCAACTAAAACGACCTCCAACATAAAGGGAGACGCGATGCTCCAGGCTGCGTATGTACGGTGTAGTTCGCGTAACGAGGTCACTCCTGCGCAGCATACATTATAACATGCGCTGTAGCCAACATGATAGGACCGCAACAAGCTTGGGCATCGACGACCGATGTTTAAGAAACATTGAGCTCTCGAGGGTCGTCGCTCCTCAGTCCGGTCGCTTTGCGTTCGCAGAGCTCCACCTCTCTCACAACATCCACAACCGACAACAGTTAACAACTAGCGTCTTCGACATAACGCTGACACATAGCTTAGCGTGGCCGGGATCTCCGTAGTGTCCCTTGTTGACAGCATCTAGCTGCGGTCTGACGTCAATATTCTTGGCGACGTTAGATGCTAATGCCAACTCCAATCACGATACTTTGGACTCCACACAGCCCTTAACTCGTTTGCAACTCGGAATATGAACCTGCAATAATTCCGTGTGCCTCGTGCTCAAATACATGGGGACGCGCGCTAAGATAGAGGTAGCACTTTGGATGGCTGACACATTTCCCGAATGACGATGCTTCTTAACCCGAATTAATGGGTAGTGATGTTTCCCGCTGCAATTATGTTTTCATGCCTATAGCATGCGTCTGGCGCTCTAGATACGCTCCCAGTTCGACGAAATAAAGCTACAAATGAAATATCAGGTTGTGGGTAATAGTAATAGTAGTATACTGTAGTAAGAGTAGTAGTAGCAGTAGTAACAGTATTATAATTAATAATTGCATTAATAGTAGAAGCATATAGCAGTAGCGTTGGTAAAATTTTTGCTAGTGTTGTTAGTACTGTTAGATTTGTTGTTGTAAAGGGTATTGCTTTTCAAGTGAGGAACCTGAGATACGTCTGGAGCCTCTCTATCGTAGGAGGAGTCTGATGGGAACGCGTTTCTAAGGGGGTTATGATCATCATCATCCTCATCATCATCGTAGTCATCATCGTTATCGCCATCATCATGACCATCATTATCATCGTCATAGTCATCATCACCATCATCACCATCATCATCGTCATCACCGTCATTGCCGGTGTACTTGTAGATGTTTCGTGACTGGCCTCAACAAACGTCGGGACATACTCCCCCGCCCCTCTCCATTTGACCATGTTCAGCTCACCTTATCCATCTTCCTATTATACCAGTAGGTCATATTGGTTTTCATATCGTAGTACTCTTCCCATGCGTCCGCGGTGAAGTCAGTATCGGGGTAGAAGTTGATCACCAGCCGATCATTCGGGCAAACACCCCTATCAATTATTCCTATATACGGGGGGTACTTGATCTCTCCGGTCGTGTTGTTTCGCCTGGACAAAGCAGTATTCAGGCACACGGAAAGTTGGTCGTTAAGTTTATCTAGAGACTTTTGTCATGGTGGCGCTTCGGACGCTGGTAGGTAATATTACGTCTTCACGATAGGAGCGTCTCGTCAATGCAGTGTCCGAGAATGCACGCGCTTTAAATCGCGTTTCGCGACGTTGTCCTATACAGTACAAAACGATCTAAAGACAGCTCTTAGGCTTCTACTGGCATGGCGCGGCGCCTGTACTGAGCAGCGAGGAAACTATTTTGTTCGTAGTGCAGAAAGTGCTTTGACGAACAATTTGTCGAAAACAACATAATGTTGAAGAGTTACTTAAGTACGAAAGCAATACTTAACGTGGCAATCTTTGGAGTGTCGTATCGAACAACATTTTTGGACTAGCCTCCGGAAGCAATTACATGAGTTCAAGGTATGACTCACTTTTCGTATTTGAAACAGACGATATTCAACCGCACAGCGCACACGTCCTTAAAATACCCGCAGGGCGGTTAGTGCTTAGTACAGTTAAGACACGTGTGCGTCAACGCTTTTGGCGCCGTCTACGGCATGCCTTCGTTTGCGGTTTAACGGAGAATGCTTGGGCTTCGCAAACATTTTACGCAAAATTTAGTGTATTTTCCAAACCAAGATAGTCCGGCGTTGACCGGGATAAATTCAATGAAAGTATGTGAAAGAAAAAGATTAAAGTCCTCGATAAAAGTACCGACAGGCAGTTCGAACCAAACCCATAGAAAATTCGGCGGAGATTCATCGCCGGCATTCATTGTAAAAGAACGCGGCAGGTACTCACTGGCATGCTCTGCCGTGCTGGTCGCGGCCTGGGATCCACATTATTATGCCGTCAGGTTATCTTGACGTCAGACAGCCGTGTCCCCAACGGACCACGTTTAGTCTATCCAGTTAGCCGCCTGCTATAACCTGAACTCCGGGGAGAATGAAGATGCATAGAGCGGACGGCAGCAACAGAAAGGCAGGAGGAATGAGCGACGTTCTTCCCACGCTACTACGATGATAGCATTGTAATGAAGTGCCTCGAAGACAATTTCTCGTTCTGGTAGGACATCCTTTATTCATTGGTCTGGATCATCGTCGTCCGAACAGTTCACTAGCATCAAAATGAAAAAACACTCCAGCTGTGAGATAGATGGAAGATTTCGTCGAAACTCATCTTTGAAAGTTGTGCGTGATATTCTGGTCGCGCGTGTGTTACCGAGTGTGTATCCTCATTATAGACACTGATCGGCGATTCCCCGTACAACTACAAATGCAGTTTGTGCCAGGCTCAACAGGGTGATATTAATCAATATGTACGTGGAAAAATTAAGAAACCCGTTTTTGATGTGGACCAAATCTGACGACGCTGTAGAAGGAATGCACCAGTTTAACATGTATACCCAGTAGGTCGTGTAACCAATGAAGCAGGGGCGAAGTAATAAAAAAGGCACTGGTCAAACGGGGGTATGCCCCCTGCTTGTTTGGTCAATCGGGTATATAGGACAAACCGGCCGCGCGGAAGGCGCTCGCACGTGCCCAAGACTGCCCTAAAATCAGTTCTGATGCGCTAGCAAGGAATCCGCATACCTTACCGAGCACGCGCACCATTTGTTTGTTCTAGCACCTTGTTGGAGCTGACGGGACCGCGGCACGCGCGGGGTGTTACGGACCCCCCCATTTCGACCCGGGCATATACCCGCAAATCTATTAAATTCATCTAGTATCCTCGCGTGACTAGTCTGTACGTTCACCCCACTTGACCCAAATGGTACACCTCATCATTCACCACTACTAACGGAAGCTCCCAAAGCAGATGCAAACACATCTACAAGCTACCGTGTAAAACAGCCCGAACCGCCCAAAAAAGGGCCGAACAACCGGCAGTTGCTAGTAGTCGCGATCGATTTATAATGCGGGAAGTAATACGCGAGTGACCAACCAGCGGCATTTGGATTCAAACGTTCGGTTATATCTAAACATACAAACCTTTGCAAAATAGGAAGGAAGAAACCAAAACAAGAAACAAGAACGAATACCACTGCTGCTGCCAAAGAGGGTATGTGGTGGGTGCTACGAACAGAAGCATAACGGACACTTTTTCCTAACTCCAGCAGCGAGTGGACAGCAACAAGCCGACACACGTCAACAGCTAGCACCACCGATGGGCACGTGAAGCGTGAAGAAAGGCCGGTAGTACAGCAGAACGGTTTAGTTTGTACTCGTACGTTTGTACTCGGACTTGGCGTTTCCATCATGTACCAGGTATACAATACGTGATATGCGAGACAAGCGTATTAGACTAGTCTAGACTATGTGTCTAGAAACAACAGAAAGTACAGGAAGAAATAGACAAATGAAATACTGCTGTTTGGGTTCTTCGTGTACTATTTCCCCAAGAATAGATTGCAATTACTCGCAGCTGCCGGTTGATCGGTCCTTGGCCTGTTCGGCTGTCGTACACGGTGACGTGTAGATGTGATTGCACCTACTTTTGGGGCTTCCGTTTGTGGTCAAGTAGGGGAACGCTTTCGGTCAAGCAGGGTGAAATTTAGTCACGCGATGGTACTACCTCATTTTAGTAGATTTGCCGCGGCATACCTCACCAACACGCGGTAAAAGGGTGGGATTCCTAACATGCCGCGCGCGCCGCGGTCCCGTTTGCCCCAACAACGTGCTCACAATATTAGTAAAGGTGCGTGTGCTCGGTATAGTCTGCGGGCCCCTTGGTAACGCGTCATTACTGTTTTTAGGGCAGTCTGGCTAACGTGCGAGCGCCTCCCGCGGCCGGGTTTGGCCTACATCCCCGCTGACCAAACGAGCAGGGGGTATACCCCCGTTTGGCCATTGCCAGACTTTAGAATTGGGGGGGTGAAAAACAGGGTCGGCCGGGGGGGGGGGGGGGGGGGGGCTGCCCGCGGAAACAATCAAATCCGCTTTAAAGGGGGAGAAAAGAGGCGTACCTGTAGAAGGAATGCTGCAGTAAATTATGTATATCTTGTAAATCGTATACTCTGTGAAGAGAGGGCGGAGGTTTTAAGGGGGGGGGAGGGGGGGGGGCGAATTTCTTACAGATTTAGGTCGCATGAATGTGTAGAGTCTCAATTTATGCGTGTTGCTGGGTGTATATGATGGTGGGAGAAGCTGGAGAGAAGAAAGTCGGAATTGTTATCGTGAAAAGCTCGGAACTTCACCTCCATAATCAATAAATAAATGCTGCTCTGAAACTAAATCTCTGGACTACGTACATTAAACAAGCAAGACGTTTTCAGGATGGGTCAATTCCTCGGGAGAGTCGACGTGTTCCAACGGCCATCAGTTGTAGCGCGAGCCGGACATGGCCACCTGTTTTCTAAATACGCTCAGTTTACCTCGTGGCGCCAGGCACTGAGCGCTAAATATATATTTACAAATGAAAATCACACTTCAGCTGTGAGATCGATCAAAAAGAAGTTGTATAAAAAATCTAGTTAATCATAACTGACACAACATGTACCTGCAACCTATTGCGTGGGAAATGCAGGCGTTACACGGTCTATGATGCAACCGATTCTAGAGCCAGTTGTACGCTGGACCAAAAGCGTTAGGGGACGGCCACAACCAGTTTCACTACTACTGCCGGGTACGGCACACTCCGACGTTTCGCTCTCTGCCTTGTGTGGACTCTGATCCCTCTGCTACGTAACACGTTCGAGACTGCACCTTGGCCAATTTTGGAGTATATAGACTAGACTATAAAGTCTATATAGGATACCTGGAACATGAAAATGTGACCAGGGGATATAATATTTTTCTGAACCAAAAAATGGTTGATATATTGACGGTGTACATTATAACATGTCGTGACGCCTCAGAGACAACGGATTTGTGAGCACAAGCTACGAGACGGATAGTTTAAACATTTTATCGCCAACACAGAATGTGAGACTTCACCATGCAACGTGGGGCATCCCTATGGGAATATTTCATGTAGTAGGCTCGAAAAAAGGTTCTTCCCCTATATACAAAGGGGTTAGGAATGCAGTTGGCATTTTTTGGCTTACGTTTTGTTTTCTCCAGTGTAGGACAAACCTTGTCTCAAAACACGAAACTACTGGCGGTGACCAACGAATAACGCTGTGTGGGGGGTACCATCTACTTTTGCTGCTGTGTTTGCTTGCTTGACGAAAATAGGGCTCATGTTTTGTATATGGTACGGGGGCGACGATTGCGTTGTTGTTCCCACACGATCGTCAGAAACAGTGCGCCGCCGGCGAGAGACGGTGCACAGGCACACTGCTACCCTCATAGTACCGTAAGGTCATTCAGAACAGGGTATGTTTGCCGCCACCTATGTTGGCTGCATGGCGTCACCTGTCGTGATGCCTCCTTTAAATGTCTTTTGGATGGCTGCTGTTGGTAGTGCTAAATGTTTCATTTTTGGCATGCCGTCCTGCTTTCTTGTTTCAAATTGTTGTTTCCTTTTTTTGTTTTCTTATTTTAGACTAATATTATTGATGCTTTTTATAATCGCGTTTTTTGCTTCCAATAGTTTGGTGTGCTCTAGGTTTTGAAATTTTTTATTTCAGACCTATCTGGCCGTTCTTGTTCGGCTAAGTTTTTTGCGAGTCTTTTTCTTACGGCACAGCTGGTGGTAGTGTTTTGTCGCAGAAAGCTCAGCGTCGCGGAAAACACAGCTCGAAAAATTCTTGAGGATACGATGAAGATGGCCACTACATGGCGACAGTGTTTTCACAGCCGTGACCTGGCATTGGATATTGTGCTCGCGTCCCGCGATCTCGGAAGGCCGAAACCCCATGATGAACTGGGAATCATAGCATTGTAGCACAAGTGTACGATACACCGTTGAGAAATTGACGATCAGCACGAACTGATATATATCTAACATTCTAGTCTATAGGTGAAGAAGGTGCAATATTTTTCGCTCCAGAAGTTTCCGGTAACTCTTTCCGTTTCCCCTCAGAATACCATCAAGCACCAAGTTGACGATACGCGAACCCGTGATAGAACCGCACGCTTTTCATCAAACGGAGGTCTGGGACTATAACAGGACAAAATGTTACAGTATGTCATGACATCGCAACACTGTTGTTGTAGTGTAACAGTCGGTAAGTTGCTATTCCAACGCGAATATTGAAAATGGAGCCTTAATGTGGCAAGTGAAGAAACACATCAAGTACATCGCATGGCGCTCGACGAAACGTTTCGAACCGTAAACGTCAAGACCGTGATGGACACAAAGCGAGCGTCAGTGTTATAATTAATTGTTTTGGACCCCGTGTTTAGCGGGACCAATAAACACGGTGGGCGACTCTAAAATGAGCCGAGGACGTCTGTGCGGACGAGTAGTAGTTGATGCCATTTTGGAGCTGCGTATGTTACCATGCCATCCGCGAGTGGCATTGCTCTGTTATTTTGATCTAAAACCTCGGGGCATCCTACATACCATGCCGCAGCAGCACCGGCTGCGTCTCGTGCCATTGCTCTGTAATTTAATGTAAAACCCCGGCGCATCCTAAACACCATGCCGCAGCAACACCGGCTGCGTCGCGTGCTCGCTTCTGTAGTCGCGTCGAATGTGTCTGCCGCGGCTTCCCTGTGAGGTCCCGACCCGAAAAAATTATTTATTCTGCGTTGGCACTGCTGTCGTAAGTGGGCACTTTCGCAGAAGGCAAGCCAGACACAGTATTACAGGGACACCTCCCTCACCTTGTATCCCCAGTCCTCAACCTTAAAAAAGGTGCCCGACACAAAGTTCGACCCCTTCGCTTATTCTCTTCCTCTTTCTCTCCGGTAGATTGACGTATCGGACCTGATATACCCGCTGTTCCCGCTGATGCAGTCCAGCGACGGCCACGTTCTGTCAGTGAGATGCTTGAGGGCGTATGGATTTTGTTGATATTGCTCGTCGCGGAACCAAGAAGACGGTGACGGATGTTTTAGCTTCTCGTCGTTTGGTGGAAGTAAATTTGCAGAGTGTGTGCGGTGTGTAGGTGTGCGGTGCGGTAAAAGAGATAGGTCATCTATCGCGTAACCTAGAGGAATGTTGGAATGCACCACTAAATAACACTGGTCAGCGGATTATCGAAGTTTAATCCGCATTTTCCATGGAAGCCCAGGCAACGACGTCCTACTGCAATAAACAGTTCTGGAGAACGGTACCAGAGGGTTCCGAGGGAGTTGTTGCCCTTCACAAGTTATATGTGGCGTGAACTTTTGAGCATTTTCTACGTGGTCTATTTGGTGAGATGTAGTTTTGTACTTGGTGGAATGGGGATTTCGTACGACTTGGAGTATATACCGGTTACCATACAATTCTTCCGTTTCGAGTTTGCATTTATTTGTGGTTTGTTTGTCGTAACCCGTCCGTGAGGTAGTGAGCATGATATGATGAGAGATATATATATATGTCAATTCAGTGTTTAGTCTCCTCTATACAAGACGTGAGCGCATGCAGTCCCCCGGCTCCCCAAACTCAAAAGAATACGAACACAAAATGAGGAAATCCACCTGGTGATGTTCTTTTTAAGGATGCAGTTCACCCTTCACGCAACTCGCCGAACACCTCACGGTTCTTGCCACTTTGTGCCAGCAATTTCTGCCCCGTCGATGAAACTTCGATGTGCTCCATCCAGGCGTTGCGGGTGTGCCAAGGTCTACGGCATCTATGCATGAAGGAAATACGCCATCCCTCCCTGTCCCAGGGTTTGGGCTATATTCCTGCGGTTGCCCGTTCTTCCGCGTCAGGTCTTACGACGTTCACTCATCTCGCTAGTAGCGCTGTCCTAATCAGGCATTTTGTTTTAGCTCTGTTTGGTAAATAATTTTTGTGGTTGACGTTTCGATGGTCAAGATAAACACACCGCCCGATGCCGCGAGACGGAAAGGCAGTGAATCAACCGCTCGCCGTCTTTCCACCAACTTCAGGACGACGTCGTTCGATAACTTATATGTGGATTAACCTTATACTGTTGACCTTGGTACAAGCTACACTCTAGTTTAAAGAGGAATCACCGACCTAAGCGAGTATCTTTATTGACCAAACACACACACCCTGTGTTACGTGCAATCGGAGTATCACATACAGCTTGATAATATTAGTTTCCACTAAATCTTGGATCTTGCAGGTGTAGCGAATTTGACATTTTTATCAATTTAGTCTATAGACTATGCTCATATAAGTAAAGAATGCTGGAGTTGCATGAAGCATGGTTTAGTGTGAATGATGCATGCTCTAGTCTACACCACTTAGTTGCGTTTATAATGTTGAGTGCATGATGACCTGGGCCACACCAACACGATGATCAGGTCAGTCTCAGAAATGTAGCCAACTGCCGACCTGCAACCGCTACCACTGCTTGATATAAAAAATTTCCCGTCGATTGGGTTGATCACTGTGATATTATGCACAGACGACCCTTTTTTTTCCGTGGTTCTACAATAAACTGCAGTACACGCTACATTCAGAAGCACATAGTGAGGAGTCAACAAAACTGTATGAATAAGATCGACACCCCACAGACTATACAACGACGGCTATAGTAAAGCTGTAACAACAGAAGAAAACGTTCATAATAGGGTGAGCCGCCCTCACCAGAGCCGATACCACCCTATTCACGGCGCAGTCTTGCTTCCGCGTAATCACAATACCTGGATCAGCAGCTGATACGGTATTGTAAATAAAACCGGTCCCCCCGGTGGCGTATCAGGTCATCCTCGAGCCTGGTATAGGTCAGTTTCGTGAGTTCGAGCTCCGCCGAGTGTATACTTGTATAATTCGTTGGGACTTTTTCTTGTTGACAAATTGACTTGCGGAAAGCGCGAGAGAGTGAGTTAGCAACAGTCGATGAACAATCCACGAGCAGTGGAATCGCTGAACCCTATGGGCGATACAAATTGAAGGCAAGAAACGAGGAGGAGAAGGGATGACACTTGTGACCACGGCTTGTCCAGAAGCTGGAAAGTGAAAGCGTGCAAAAAAAAAAAAAAAAAAGTATATACAGCGCGTGTCCGCTGTGTTCATGAGTGGCACTGCTGGAATGCTGTACATTCGTTCTCCGAACACAATCGTATCTCCCCCCGCGGTTGCCCGAAGAAAAGGACCCACCTGGCGTAGCTTGGATCCGTCATTTTATGCCCTGTCCGCAGTAGTATGAGTCAAGTTGAGAGTCTCAACGAAAATTGCTCTGCTACCTATGCTAGGGTCGCGTTGGAATGCACATGCACACCACCACCCTGTGGTACATATTCATTCTCGTACAACACGATCGCAGCTTGACTATTGAGGGTGTTTCAAATAGATTATTGCTTGTTGTGCTGTTACAACAATGACCGTTTGACATGCAGCAGCACCGGCACACGTACTTTCTTGCGGCGGGTTTGGATAAAAAACATGACAAGAATTGATAGCTGCCTACTTCGCAACGCCTAATTATATTGGGTAAGTCATAGGATAACCATTTATTAACGGTCAGTGGTGAAACGGACTGATTTACCGTCTTATTCCTTGTCAATTAAATGACGTCATCGGCAGCTATATTATCAATCTTAGTCTAAGTACGCATGTATGTGTGTGTTCTCGAATTAAGCAGGTATTTACACCCATCCACTCAACCGGACTAACACCCGCTACCTGATTCCAAACTTGAATTCCGTACCCTCCAACGTTCGCCATGCACTACTACGAGTAAAGTGTTCTATTTAGATTCTAGATACACATATTTTATATAAATGAAAACATACTCCAGCTGTGAGATCGAACATTTCGTCGTAACCCATTCTTCAAAGCTGTGTGTGACACTCCGATCGCGCGTACCACGGGGTGTTTGCCCTCATTCATTAAGGACATAGCAGGTCGGCGACCTCCCCTGGAACTACAGTGTAGCTTGTACCATGGAGTCAACAGGGTGATGCTTTACCATCATTGATTTCAATGTCCGGTCGCCCCGGTGGTCCATCTAGTGGTTACTCTCGAATACTACCACGAGCGTTGATCCTCGAGTTTGATCCCCACACCAACATTGGTGAGAGTTTTACTGCATTGTTAATCAAATGCAACAAAAAACGGATAATCTACCACTACTAACACCGAGGGCGCCTAACAGCGTGGGTATGTAGATACATTTCAACGACAGTCCATGAGGAAAGACAATGCAGCCTTTTTTCTCGCGATAAAACGAAGCCACGTACGGTAGTGGGGAGGGGGGGACGGAATTGAGACACCGAATCTGAGTTGGTACTGAATGGTACATGGAGCGCGAGCGTATAGTGCGAGGATAATAAATGAGATGAAGAAGTGAAAATAGTATTAGAATAATAATACTTGAATGATACACGAGGATATAATTTACATCCAACAGCGAAGGGGCGTGGTTCGGGTGAGGAAACAAAACAAAAGAAAAGAACAAATGAACTAATAATAGCAAAAGGCTGACGACTATAAACTAGGTAAAAAAAAGCAAATAAACATGAAGTGATCATTGCATTGCATTAGTGATAACAGGATAACGAGTATTGGTAGTTCAATGTTTTTTGTTGTCCACGTCATTTTTTCGCACACTACATGTAACATTGATTTATTTAGTCTATACACTATACTCTGTCGCCCTCTCGAGATCGAACTGCATCTACAATTTCTGGGAAATTCTCTGGAACACTCCTGGAAGCCTTGAAAGCTTGCAAATCCCACTCTCGCTCCTGATTCCTGAGACAGTACCTGGAACAAACCAAGAACGGATTCTTAACCAAGCCTTTGGCCTACACAACCATGTGCTGAATTGCTACGCGAATCTCGCTACGTAATCGTAGTGCCTACATATACATCACACCTTTCCAACATTCATCCGTCGCTTACACCTCGCACAGCGCCCTAAAGACAGACTCGATCCCTAACCTTTAGCCACGGCAACCCAGACACACTTCCTCATCACAGGGGCAACAGCACACACCGTCAGGTTGGGTACTACGCTTGCGACGCAGAACCTTGACCGAGCTTCCTGCGGGGGCTCAGCTCCACAGGGGCAACAGCACACACCATCAGGCTGGGTACTACACTTGCGACGCAAAATCTTGATCGAGCATCCCGCGCAGGCTCAGCTATAGCAACCAGAGAGGGGGCGCTCTGGCGTGTGCGAATAACATCGACAACATTGGCCTGGCGGGCTAATATAATTGTTTGGAGGAGGGAGGCAGAGGGCATACGAGAGCTCGACCAAAAACAAGACTACTTCCAATTTTGGATAGGAGCTGGGACGGGCGGAGCAAAAGGTTAGAGGGTGTCGTTGTTGGCGGAGTTCTGTGATGCGAATAAGAGGGGGTGAGACGGCGAGATGGATTACATGTTCACAGGATACAGCACAGTACTGCTGTCGCACCTTGTTTGTGGGGTTGTTTTGGGCTGCAGCAGCCCTCCCTCCCTCTCTCTTTCCGTCGCTCCGTCTATGCCTCCCTCTGTCCATCTCTCGGGGTGCGGATCATTTGATTAGCTGATAAATATCGGACAGTTGCTACTTTAGCTTGCTGCTCTCGGGATCCTCCGCGGTCGCGCCTCATATTGTGGTCGCATCTGTTGGACCTAAACCTTTTAGCATCTAATACCTGGCATTTCCCTTGCATGTCCGTCCTACTGCTGCTATAGACTAGACTATACGGTGACGTTGACATGTCGCTACGTACAGCGGTAACATTCACGCGTCGCTACGATCGTACAACGACCGCTGTTTCGTTAGTACATGACCATAGCTGTGAGTGGCAACCAAGCCGGTCGACACAACAAAAGAGCGATCCGACTATGTGTTAGTGTGACGTCCGTTTTTGAGGGAGTCGACGAGAGAAGAGATCGCTGAACTATTCTTCAGACAAAAATATGTGTTTTAGTAGTAGTAGTAGTAGTAGTAGTAGTAGTAGTAGTAGTAGTAGTAGTAGCAGCAAGCACGGAGAATAATAGCGTGCTGCAATTTCCCTCGGGTGTTGAGCCTTGAGCAATTTATCGGGAAGGAGACATGAGAGAAATATATAAATCGGAAGTGATGAGATGAGCAAAAAGAAAAAGAAGGGTCCCTCTTATCGAGTGTCGAGTCGTCTTTAAGGGACGTGATCCATTTAATTATGAAAACAACCTAAAGGGCAATTTTCAAGTCCCTTACATACCACGGTTCTCTCTCGCGAGGTGCCTTCAAGTGGTTCGTCTGCTCTTCGGTACGACAGCCGCAACTGTCCCCCTGCGGCCTCGGCGAGAACGGGCGACCACCACGTCGTGAAGCAACTAAGATCACCTATTTAAGGTTGAGCTACGGTGTCTTCCACGAGGCGTTGACTAAGTACGGTGGATTATTTTTGTCCTAGCAACACGGCGCAAGTATTTTTTTTTTAACTATCCATGTTAGGTGTTACCCGGAACAAAGTACCCAACAGGACTAAAATTCTTAAAAAATACATGTAAAAGTACTTCGGAGTATAGACTAGTATATCTTGTAGTTACGACGGTAGATATACAACGTACATCTGGGTATAATGTACCAGGTATTCATATCGTGGGCGTCCCAGGTTCGTTACAAGTAACAGAGGCTGATTCCGTAGGCTCAAGCCCTCCGCAAGGGACTCATTCCCTCAAATTTCCACAAAAAAAGTACTCTTTGAAAAAAAAAAATTTCAAGGACCTCAGCCGTGAGTTCAACAAATTTCCGGTCAATACTCATCTTTGCAAGCTGCGTTGTTGGTACTTGTCACATAGAGTCTAATATATCAGTGAGTTTTATACTCTCCGTTTCAGATTGGCAGGTCGAAAGTGCGAGAGGGTGCGTTGGGGAAATTCAAGGTAAATCGACGAGGAGAATAGAAAGCTAAAACGTGGAAGTGCGGAACCCTACGCGCGATATATTGATGGTACGTACCGCGGGGAAAGGGAAGACACCTGTGTGACCACGGCTCGTCCAGGAGCTCGGTGAGGGTATAACCTGTTACGAGTTTAACGGGAAGGTAGAAGCGATTATCGAAAAAAAAAGAAAAAGTGGTATTGTTCAAGAGTACTGCTGTATTCATATTTCACATGGCTTTCTTCTTTTTTTTTTTAATCCTCCGGCGGAAGGTGAAAAATAAAGCTTCAGCTGGCTAGACTAGTCAATATTTCCAGCTGAATATTTGTACTGCAATTGGTCCGATGTGCTGTGCGGCTTTCACGTATACGTCTGTTCGTAGACCGCGTGCGCGTTGCGAGTGGCATTATTGTGCATGGCCGAACCACCTTGTTGTGTATTTGCAGTGTATGCATGTTTCGTAGTTTGAGACCACAGCTAGCTCGTCTCTTTGCAATATCAGTACGAACACGGGATGTGCTGGATGTAGATGGGTGGAAGCATCAGTTTGGCGTGAAAACACACACATCAGGTGGTCACATAGTCTCTGCTCGGCGGCACACTAGCGCATTACGCACATATGTACAGAAAACATACAAATAAATGCGTCCGTGTGTACTGGATGATTTTGGATCGATGTGCACGGCTCCCGGCAGAATTAAGAATAGATACGTACGAGTATGACTTCCTTGTGTTCATCCCATAAATCGCTGACTGC
This sequence comes from Undaria pinnatifida, assembly GCA_012845835.1. Lineage (NCBI taxonomy): Eukaryota > Phaeophyceae > Laminariales > Alariaceae > Undaria > Undaria pinnatifida. The sequence continues at coordinate 12,400,172 of JABAKD010000001.1, forward strand.
AACAGGCGACCAAATATATAAGCCAGAGTATGCTGAGTATGCTGCCCGATCGAACATAATTGTAACGTATGAGGCCACATGTACTATTATTCATACTCGTATGAATGTGATTCGTTTACTACTGGGTGGGGAAACAGCGTATTGGCGGGAGAAAAACCACTGGCTAGCCAGTCACTATTCTTGCGTAGCTGCCGCCGTCCGCTTCCTCCACTGCACGCTGTCTTTGAGTCGTGCGATCAGGCGGCCCTACGTGTACCCCTTCTGCTGTACGTATTGTATACTCCCACAACAGCAGCAAGGAGAAGACTGCTCAAAGGTTGACTGTGTCCTCGGTACAATACGTCACGGTAACCAATCATGGAAGAACACCTCAATTCTCACTTTCCAACAAAATCCAGATTGCGTCTGGGACCCAATCTTCCACTTTGTTGTTTATCTTTCGAATTGGTTCATCATTAATATCTGTGACGTTTGGGAGGGAAACTTCCCATGCCTGGCACGTCTACCGCAGCAACCCGTTTCTGCGGTATTTCCTCGTGCCAGGCAATACACCCTTGTCTCCCTCCCCTTAACTCCGATCAGTCCTACTGCCAAAACACAGTCTCGGACAGCCGAGACCCCCAAGATGGTACTATACCATCCAACTCCTCCACCCACGAGGCTAGTCCAAATGACTGTTTATTTATGGCCCCACTCCGTCCCTTGTCCCGGCTCTCTTTGGGGACACCTGTCCTGTCGAGCTAGTTTTCGTGACACTTGTCCCGAATCCTCTATATTACTACGAGTATACACCTTATACGCATCCGATTTCCACCTCCCTTCTCTCTGTATTACCCGTTCTGACAACCCCCCCCCTGCCGCCAAGCGCGACGCGCCCCCGATCCGGAGCGAGTGTAGTGCAAATTCCGCTGGGTCTTGCCTCGACTTTGCCACTACCTCTCGCAACGCCCGGAGTGCTTGCCCGTAGCTCCACACTGCTACCCGTCCCGATTCGCGGAAAGACGCTAACGGCGCCGAACTCGGCAAGTTAGGGTGAATAGACAACAATTCCACAAGCAGCGCCACGGCTCCACCCCCTTCGCGCAAGCTCGAGCCCAAGCCCCGAACAGCGTCTCGTGTTCGTACTAGCACATCGCCTGCTTGAAGCTGGTCCCCTTTATGACCGCGAAAACGAATCTCTACCGTACGCGCCTCCCGCCACCGCAAAAAGGGCAACTGCTCCCCACCTGAGTAAAACGCAACGTCCCCCCTAGTCAAACAATGCACCTGGTGCGCCACGCCGGCGTCTGTCGCGAATAATTCGTCGGATCGCGTCATCAAAAAATACCCCAATGCCAGACACAACCAAAGGATTCGGCCACCACTGCCCCAGGACGGTATCAATGTCTCCCCGTCCAACAACATTTCCCATGACACCGGGCGGCGCACCCGCTTCTCCGTACCCGCTACTGCATGTGCCCGCGATATCCCGCTGAAAACGCGTTCCAGCAGGGGCGATTTAGTCGGGAGCTCCGTGCCTATCTTCACGCGATGGAAATATTGCACCGCCGCTATCTTACTTTTAATCGTACCGACTTTATTGCCTTCCGACGCACAACACCAAGCCGCAAAGTCTACCAGCGCCCATGCCATATCACTCTTGGGGGTGTCTTCCGAAAAATACAAAACGGCGCTCGTCAACCCGCGAAATTTAGTCCAAGACCTGAAACCTGACGCGTAAGTGCGCTCAGATGACTCCGCAACTGACCCGCGGATGTACTGGACGCCAATATCCCTGTACATAGGGCCCTCCCCGGCTCCCCCAGGTCCTGTTCCTGCCATGTAATGTCCGGGCGAGATTCGTGAAGGTGTCTGTTAACATCGATCCGTTCCCACCGAGAAATACCGTCAGCCAGCGTATTCGCGATTCCTTTCACATGTTTCGCCCGAAAGCACCACCCACTACGCATTTCCAAGCATCCTAGCATACGCATCAGAGCCCCAGACCTCGGCTCAGTCCCCCCCCGACATTTTCCTACCCAATGTACCGCGGACATGTTATCGCCCAACATCAACACGTTTTCGCCCTCGAACCTAGGCTGTGATCCAGCGCCAACGACAAACATCCAAGCCGTGATTACCATCCCCAACAATTCAAGGACGTTGATAGACAGATCGTTGTGGTCCTTGACACGTTGGCTCAAACGAGATTTTGCGTCCTGGTCTACCTCAAACCGCCACCATGCCCCTGTCTCCAAGCAGTAGCCTCCCACGGCCGTCCCCGACGCGTCTGACACTAGCGTACGAGAGTGGCGCTGTAGGAAACGAGTATACAGCGGCGAGGACAACGGTAGTGCAAGTTCCTCGCTCACCATCAACTTCCAAAACCCAATGTCAGCGTGAAACTCTGGGCCGAGGGGTAGACGACCCGGTCTTCGGGACCGCTGGCCGCCACCCCCAAATTTCTCCTGCCACCGCTTCACGGGGGGCAGACTAAGCATGTTCAGCATACGGCGCACGAAAAACTTGCCCGGCCGCACCACCTCGCTGGCATACAATAACTTCCCAACCAGCTCCCGTACCTCGGATTCTAACGCATACCGACGGTTCCTCGGCCACTTGAGGAGCAGAGCCCTCAGCTGAGCCACTTTCGTGTCAGTGAGCGCAATGGTCATTGCTCCCGAGTCAATTGCCCAACCCAAGACTTCTAACTGGGTGTCCCAGTGAGAAATCTTTTTCTTCGCCAAGAGGGGAGGGTCCGTCGGGTTACGATCGCCGAACAAGCGGAAGTGTTCGGACGCCAGAGACGCCGATGCACACAAACAGCGGTCGCCCGAGCTGTACCGTTGTACCTCAACACAAACGCCATCATCTACATAGTAACGCACGAAGAACGGATCGTTTATGTCACCGCCCCGCCCAGGCGGGGCGATGTAGCCCGGCGGCAGCGCTGCCGCTTGCGATTCGCGCGGCGGTATCATTACGACGTGCCGCGTGGCCTCGCGACCACTGTCAGTGCACACCGCATTGCAGTGAGAGGTGTTATTGTGAGCATGTTCCAACGCCGACGAGAACAAACACCAGAAACCTGGACTGTTACGCCAGCCAAATTGCAGTCGCCTATCAACCACAACCAAATCCCCGAACACGTATCCGAACACCGGCGCGCGCGTAAGCTCGACTGGAACTTGCCGAAACGCGTCCTTAACATCCATTTTGCTCAGTACAATGCGCGCCCTACGCCCGAATCGCTGCCGCAAGTATAGAATCCGCCAGATAATATCGCGCAAGACATGTTTGAGCTCACACGTTGGAGCCGATGAAAAATCGGTGTCGCCGTTTACACCTGTCGCCGACGTACCGCTAGCGAAAGTCAAGTCGTGCACCACGCGCAACTTCGTACTGGATTTCATTACTGCCAACGGCGAGACCCGTAATCCCGGAATGCGCGCAGCCGCCTCCCGGGGGAACACGAACGCTCGGCCGAGCCTAACATCATCGCGGATCTTGTCAGTAATGTCATTCGAGTACATGTCGGTGCTACTGTGATTCTCGTACCGGAGTGCGAAAGTGAGGTCCCCACCGCTAGCGACACACACAGGGACCCCACGCTCCGCGATGCGAGCCAGTTTCTCCGCCTCAGGGAAGCCTTTCGTACGACCAAACCACTCTAGGATTCGTGAGGGGTTCAGGCGGTGCCCCGAAAACACACGCTCTGGTTCCATCATGCACTCGAACCGATAATCATGATCTTGCAGAAACAACAGTAACTCACTCGCTACTTTCTGCAACGCCCGTGTAACAGCTATCCGGTTCCCCCCACACACACTCGAAAGGTACCGCCACGCTGTTACCCACCCGCGAACATCATCGCTCTGCCACCGAACACGACTACCGTGCCCGGACTGGCTGGGGCACGCTCGGTCCTGTTTCTGAGACACCCCCGCGCCACCGCGCGCTGTGCTCTCCCCAACGTCCGCGAGGCGAGGGCCAGAACTTCCTTCGTGAACTGGCATTTGCCGCGAAGGCTCGACCCCCACAACTTCCTCTACGGACACACACGGACCTACTAGCGAAACGCCCCCCTTCCCTTCCCTGAGCACACCTGATTTTGTCGATCCCACCGACCCCGGCATGACGAGCTGTGCGTTCCTCGCTCCCGCCTCGCCCTGTCCTGCCCCCGAGGTCGGCCCCGCCCGTGAGCGAGGCCCGCACCCCTATTCGCCGCGCAAAGCCTCCGCACCGGCGACCGACCCTCCCCCCTGAGCGCCCGCCGCCGATCTCCCCGCAGCCACCGACCCCCCTGCTTTCTTGGTAGCCGCCCCCTTTCCAGCGCCACCCCCCGACTTGCTGGCTCCCTCGTGTGTGAACAGGCACGAGTCACCAAAACGGCAGGTTTGGTTATTGCGCCAACCAAAGCACACCTTGTCTACTCTGGCCACTTTGTCCCCCACCTTGCGCTGCTTTGCCGGGCGCTCCGCTGCCGCCTCTTCCACGTTCATCAGCCCCCCAGCATCGATAAACGCGTCCAACTTATCCCATACCGGCACCACAACAGCAGGTAGCTGGCCCGGTGGGGGTGGTTCATGCCAGGTGACCCCCGCGCTCACTCCAGCCCGGACACGTTTCGAGCTCCAGGCGGCAAGGTCCGCGTTGATCAGCTTCGCCAACCGACTGCGGTTCGCTGGGACATTCATCGCCTCGAAAAAATCCAGGGCGTGCTCCCGTACCACCTCGATCCCCCTCGCGAACGCAGCGTCCAGGGTGCGGATGCGCGCTGTAGTGTTCTCCGTGTGCTCGCCGTAGCCCACGACAGTAGATACCGCGTGCGCGAGAATCGCGAGTTGGTCTGCGAGCGGGAACCTAGATTCAGCCACGCTTTTGGCTGTGGCTGTACGAGGCATGTACCCGGTGACATCGAACCCTGAAAGCGTCTCCAGCTGGGTTGCAATTTCACCAGTTACCATTACCCGCTTCTGCAGCAGGTCCTGGAGCTCCGTACGTCTGATGGAGGTCAGCGCCGGCCGTGCGTCGACGAGAATCCAATATTTCCGCGTGGTCGTGTTGAGCCACATGTTCAGACGGGTCTTCGCAGCAAGTTTGCTGGCATGGGCCGCTGGCCCTGCAAACGCTTGCGGTACGGCGCCACCCTGCAGCGCGCCTGGCTCCTGTCCTCCTCCAATCGGTCCACCTGGTCCAGCCGCGCCGCCCAACAGCCCATCCTGCAGCATTCCTTGCAGCTGCACCAGCATGTCAGCCTGCTGGGCGAGGCGAGTGTCGAAATCATCAAGGCGTGCTTCCATGAGTACCCGTAGACCGTCGAGGTCCATCTGGCCGTCCTCGTCTCCCCCTTGCCCAGCCCCATCTCCCACATGCCCGGCCCCATTGTCGTTGTGTTCGCCTCCAGGACCAACCACTGCATCGCCAGCAGCGCCCGCGCCACGCCCGCTCATCGTGTCGGTAGATCGCTCGGTTTGCAGCTCCTTCGGACCAAAGCAAACCCCCCCCCCCGCGTCAAAAAAAATATGCCGAAAAAAAAAAACGCGAGGGGAAAAACTTTGCCCGCCAGCCTCCGCGAAGCCGAGAGAAAAACCACTGGCTAGCCAGTCACTATTCTTGCGTAGCTGCCGCCGTCCGCTTCCTCCACTGCACGCTGTCTTTGAGTCGTGCGATCAGGCGGCCCTACGTGTACCCCTTCTGCTGTACGTATTGTATACTCCCACAACAGCAGCAAGGAGAAGACTGCTCAAAGGTTGACTGTGTCCTCGGTACAATACGTCACAATAACCAATCATGGAAGAACACCTCAATTCTCACTTTCCAACAAAATCCAGATTGCGTCTGGGACCCAATCTTCCACATTATAATGTGACCAACGCGCACTATTGTGGCGATACATGCATTCTGCTTGCGGACATCACCCCTCGTATGCCGATTAAACAGTAGTATAGACTAGTACTTGTACGTATAGCCAAACCAAAAGATGCTCCGTATTCGTGGCCATCCCACGTATATTTCTCCGGTGATCTCGAAAGGCTGCAGCCTATACGTGACAGGCGCGCTCTCGACGAGCTATTCCCACGGCGACCGTTCGTCTTGTCGCCGTTTGGCCGGAATAGGTACGTGCTTAAAGGGCCGACCACAGCGAATCATACAGAATAGCAACGCAAACTCGACTTACATCGTAGCTCGTGAAGAACAATATGTCGACACAGCCTAAGACGGGAGGGTACACCGGTCTCTCTGCGCCCTTAATGACACCACACAGACTGCAAGAAGCCTTGAGAGGGTTCAAATTTGTCGAGGGACGTCCGTATTCAAGGGACCCCGCCCCCTGCCTCGACGGCTTTAAAGCGGGGCCAATCATTCAGCTGCCTCCGGCACACGGCAGGGTCATCATCCCGGCGGCCATCGAGACGAGAAGCACCCAAAGTTGCTAAAAAGTTGTGGCTGGCGTCTGCCAAGCCAGGTTAAGCAGTTAGGTGGAACCAGGCTCAGGGTGTACCTAGCGAAGAGAGTACAAAAATGACCCAGATTGGGTCTCGTAGCTTGGGATAGGGTGCATTCAGTACACGACATTTTTTTTTCAACCTTTTACTTCTGGTATTTCTGTCAACATCAGCCTGCCCCTTTTGTCGCCCGGTGTGTTGTTGTTGGTATTGTTGGTACTACAGTTACTCTACTGTTAACTTTTGCTGTTTGGCACCTTCTATGGATAGTGTATGTAGCTGTACAACACCGTTGCCCTAATAACTCCACTGCCGTATGCAGTTATCGCCGTCTAAGATAGTTAAACTCGCTTGTTCCGGGCACGTAATAACGTATTAGGCTCCTATTGGTTCGCCGTTCCGGGCGCTCAGATTCTACAGTTACGTAAGAAACGGCGACGTAAGAACCATGCACACTTATATCAATATAACGGCTGTCGAACTTCATGCTTTCCAGGAGAGCCCACCCTGGCGTTGTCATTGCCTCGTGTATTACTTATGAAGGGTCTCCATTTTTATACGAGTTACCCGACGCCCTCCCCGTGTCCAGAGTAGCGATACGCTGTATATCATAGAACAGTGACATCTAATAAGAAACACCAGAACGCTGGCTACAGTTGCATTTCTTAGCTGAGAACGCTTGCGTTTTACATTAACATCAGTATAATCACTGCCGACTTTCGGGTTTTCATATCAGCTTGGCTTTCTCATTGCCTTGGTTCTTGTGTAATATCACGCCGTTCTTCCTGTACAAGTATATTGCCTTGGTTCTTGTGTAATATCACGCCGTTCTTCCTGTACACGTATAATATATCGCCGTGGGGCGTTTTTATTATTTTCTGTCTCCGTCAAAGAGCGACCCATGCTCGATTACCATACCTTTGATGCGATTCTCGATAGTGGGAAAGATGGCTTGTGGCGTTACTCACGATAACAGTTTTTTTCTATCGTTTGGGTTGCAGAAATGATCTGTGGTGTGCTGTGTGCGGGCTTCCCTCTTTTTATTCCCACGTGTTCATTGCGGTGCATTGCATGGTCAATTCATCTTGCTGTATGCTTTTCAATGATATGTATATCTGCATCGTAATTAGTGACCACACAGCAGTCCTTCTCTACTGGCAGGAGATATCGGTATGGACACTATGGATATAGACTATGTGGTAGGTGTAGATGGGTGGAAATGCCAGTTTAATGGGAAGGACTCACAGCAAGAAGAGCTCCGCTCTATGTGTATGTCTTAATATTCAACCATTAGTCTATATATCAGTCTGAGCAATCTCCCTACGGTATTATTACACGGTACGAGTGTGCCACTAGGGGAGGCTTGATATTCATGGAGAGGAGGCTCGCCTACTATTAATAATACTATAGAATATTGGTGGTCGCCCCGGTGTTCTACTATTAGGTGGTTTCCCTCGAATATTAGACTAGCATTGGCGTTGGTCTGTCATTTCGATTCCTACCGTGGTCAGATTTTGAGTATATTTGCATATGCAGCAAAGGGGTCAGCTGAGATGTATGAGAACGTCTGGCAGCGGGGGTATGCACAAATCGAGGCGAAGTGACGCCGACGGAAGAAATGCCTGATTCTTATGGCGATAGAGATGAAGGCCTGTGCTGTATTGATAGTGGGGAGGGAGGCGCCCTATGTAACCCCGTATCTGAGCGTTTTTATCCTGAGAGGGAGCGCGAGAGCAGCGCGACGAAAACAAACCAGGATGAACAACGAAAAAGAAAGAAGTACTAGTTATTAGTAGTTCTACTCCACAGGGGACACCTCGTAGGCTTGTCGCATCAACATAGAAACTACCCTGGTATATTGCAAAACAATTTTATCGCATCCATCTCAGACTTTGTATCTCAATAGGATGGATCAGCACGGACTCTGCGTGTGCGGATGATGTCGTCGGATAGAAAATAACGGTTTCTAATGTCAAGACCTAAGGCAGCACACACGCCTATAAACAGTTTGAGGCCATAATTTGTATCTCTCTATGATCTAGAGCCCCCGAACCCCTCCCTATACTAGAGCCAAGTGATTTTGTCCCCAAAAACGGGTTTCCAGTTGTAAAGGGGTTAATCAGCAGGGACACTGGGCGTACTCTTGTCGTTCGGTAGAAAGAACGGTTTAGGGTGAAGACAACAACCCACACTTATTCACATATTAAGACTCACATCCATCCATCACCCGTCCATCTATCCACCCACCCACCCACCCATTCGTCCATCCATCCATCGGTTACGTATGACATCAAAATTCAGAGGGTGTCTGGTCTCCGTCTGTAGGGGGGATCGTCACGGACTCTGGTTGAGCTGGACCTAGATGGGTGGGAATTTCAGTTGAGTGTGAGGAACATAAACGGTTGTCTAATCTCTCTGTATTTTGTCTTTCAGTGTTGTGCGGTCAAATTCTTTACATCCGTGCGTTTGTAGCGTTAATGTACTCCAATCTAAATTTCCACTAAAAAAAAAAATCAGCGAGCCTTTGAAGGAAGAATTTGCCCCAAAACGGCATGAAATCGGATTTGAGTGACCAATTATTATTAATGAATTATGTACCCCAGCTGTGAGATCGAGTATTTTGTCGAAACTCATCTTTGCAAGGTGTGTGTAATACTATGATCGTGCGTATTATTGCGAGTTGTGTGTCCCCATTAAGGATACAGGTCGGCGACTCCCCTTCCTTGGAATTGCAGTGTAGCTATCAGGGTCAACAGGGTGATGCTTCGTAGTCAGTCTGTGCGCGGAAACCGTATAACCCGTTTTAGAGGGGGGCAAAATCTGACAGCTGTGGAAAGAAAATGCATCAGTTTGTCTAGTGTATTATTATATAGTATTAGCGTGTTCTGACACCACACACATCGCATTTCGCCGCAAAGGAGCCATAGCGTCTGCCACGGAGGGTGATGTTTGGGGAGTTTGTTGGGGGTAAGGGTTACTCAGGGGGGCAAGAGAAAGATTGGATGGATCATCTGAAGGAGGATATGTCGGTCTTTGGAATGAAATTCGAAGGATGGCGAATAGCTGCTCAGAAGGCTGGCAGATGGTTTCGAAGAGTAGAGGAGGGAGCCGAGTTGTTCATGCGGAATTGGCATGAAACGGAGAGACGCAAAGCTGCAGAGCGACGCGCAAAGGCTGCGGCAGCGTCATCCACCGGTGGCATCTCTAAGCGGCCGGGGGGAGGGGGAAGGGGGGGGGGGGCGGGGAGGGGACTGGGGGAGGGGGGGAGGGGGGAGGGGGAAAGGGAGGAAGGGGGGAGGCGCGGAAGGGGGAGCGTCATGCCCAAGAGACTGAAGTCTGGGTTTGGCCATCATCGTATTGAAAGTTGTGGGCCTTCTAATGGCCGTCACAAGATAGCATAAGACCGCCCTGACTTCTCCGCCATGTTGCGTTCTCTCCCAGGTGTCATTGATGATGGACGTAATACCCTCTGTTAGCCCAATGCCATCCTTAGCCAGTTCCTAGGGTCTGCTAGTATGACATTTTTCTTTCTTTTCTTTTTCTATTTCTTTTTTTTTTTTTTTTCTTCTTCTTTCCTTGCTTTCTTGTCTTGTCTTTTCTTGCTTTTCTTGTCTTTTTCTTCTCTTTGCTTGCCTTTTTCGTCTTGTTTCGTTTTTCTTCTCTTTTCTTTCCTTTCCTTTATCTTCTTTTCTTTTCTTTGTTTCTTTTTCTCCAATTGACTTATGCCTGTTGTGCGTATGCGTAGTGATAGATACTACGTGTAATATATACGTGGTAGTCTTACTTGGGTGGCAATGGGAATATTTGGTTTCTCCAGGCGTGAGCAGTGATACGTATGCACCGGCCTGGACCTGGCACATGGTAGACTGACTCCCGATTTCACTTTTTTATATGTTTCTGGTGGAGGCATGAATTACGTCAGCTGTGATATATGCGTGTACCACCTTGGGTTGTGTGTGTGATTTCCCTGGGGTATTCCCTAGCTCCAGAGTGACTGGAGCCTGTCCTGTGACCACGGACTTGATTATGCGAGTTAATGTGAGAACAACAACAACAACAACAACAACAACAACCATAAAGTGCTACGTGTTCGAACACCGTCATGAGAGCCCATTCCCCACAGACCGTCGTTAGTACCGAACGCACACTCCAAAAAGGCGATTCCGACGTGAAGGGGATGAATAGCTTCTCGTGCCCGGGGAATTTTCTAGTCGGTATTGTTGTGGATCACGACCTCAGCCCAACAAGTTTATTTCACAGGAGAAACGGTTGAACAAGAAGGATCATATCGCACTTCGAAGTAGCCGTTTATCTCGTCGTCCGGAATGTCCTTCCCCGGAGTGGATCAATCTTTCCTTCTGTGCCTATCTGCACCACAGCATGTAAAGCGTACCCTTTCGAAAACCCCCGTCCTTCGTGGTAGGAGGGTCCTTTGTATTCCGAGTTCCCTTAAAAACGCGCCACATCCTATTTATCAGAGACTTAACACCGACAAGTATGCCTGGACTGTCTATTTGGCATTTGGATAGCATATCATTATAGTCTAACTGTTTATTCGGTGAAACCCAGGTTGCGCGCGTTCCAAGCCGAAGGCAGTGTGCTTGCTCCTTGCACGTAACCTGGAGTATTTGTCGTTGTATGATTCGCTCACCAAGAACGACAAGGCCCTTCTTGAATCGACGCATGCCATGGCAGACGTGGACCAATAATTAGCTTAGGAGAGAGACGCTGCTCACATTTGGTGTAGGATGTTTATTTCCCACTCAAACCCTTGTTATGAAAATAGCGAGAGCGCACCCAAGACAAACAATCCCGTGAACTAGGCATGGAAAACAAAACAAATCACAAGAACAATAATCCTACCTGAAAAAATCCCAACTATCGCTTTGAGTCAAGGGGGCCCACCAATCATAAAATATTATCCCCACAAATTTGTAAAATACCATTATTATGGTAGCACTTGTCACCATAGAGTTTGGTTTCAATACCTGCGCTCGACAAGAAATGTTGCAGGTAGTTAATGCTTTACCTTGTATGTTGATCTGGTCCTCTCGCAACCATGATGCCGTTTGCTGTTCGCCTGTTGCCTGGGACGCAGAATACCAGATCAAGCGCTTCTTGTACTTGCTTTGAATAGGACAAGAGAGCAATAATGGATGCATCAATGTGGGTCCAAGACATGAACGAGGTCGGGACACCTTTCTGGTGAGAGCGTACAGTCTGCGGCTTGGCAACGCACGCTTTGAGGCTCATCAAAGCGCAAGTCGTGCTTTTGATCCGGAACGTCATATCACAATATTTCGGAACGGTATCGCACGATTTTCAGGGCCTTTACCCGTGATGTTCCGGGCGTCGAGTGCGTGGAATCCAATATTGTAGGGAACTTCAAGTCTGCAAAACACTATATTGTGCGGGTGGCTAGAGCTTAATTGTAGGATCAAAAAGGAATCCATCGGTTAAATAAAAGGTAGACGCTCGCTGCATAGTCCAATAAGCGTATGCAAAGTACTGGGTAAGCTATCTAACCATGTGTTAGAAGTTGCATTTCTTTGTATGGAAGAGTACACTGTGTTCCACGGAGTAATAACATGTTGACGGGTCACGTGCGTATGGTCAAAGTGTTTACTACGTCACGTGCGTAAGATTAACCTGAGAGTGTCGTATGTAGTGGATACTGCCGTACGAGAAAATTGGTTACAGTAATATGTAAGAAACACTACTGTAGTTCTTGCACACCGAGTTCACTCACTCTTCACATCCGGATCTGAACCTGGACAGTTCATAGCAACATAAGTTTTTGTTGGCGCAACAGGAGCCCATTTAAGGTGATCCACCATCGTCTAAAGCAGCATCAGTCATGCCCGAGCTCGTCTCGCCACGACTCTGAGTTAGCCTCTGAACACCGTCATCGGCCAGGCACCACCATATTTCTAACTGGTTTGAGCTTCGATAGCGTGTAACACGCAGCCCATAAACATCCCCTGCGGTGAAGCACAACACTGGTGGTATTGCTGGGACGCTACGCACGAAACTTGAAACCAAACGTTAGTCGAGTCGAACGGCACTGGAACAAGGGGCACGAAAAAAATGGAAGCCCGGCGGACAGACCAGCAAACATCAGGCGATCTGCGTGCAAGATCGAGCTGAACTAGAAAAGGAAACCCGGTGGACAGACGGGCGCGCTTCAGGCGATCTGCGTACAAGATCGAGCAAATGAAGAGAAGGCAAGCCCGGTGAGCGGGTCGGCACGCCTCAGGTGTCCCATGAACAGGATCGAGGTGGGTGCGAGGATAAGCACGACGGCACAGGCCAGAACACGCAATGCATTCAGAGCAGTCATGGCGGAGCCCGGTGACGTTGTGACTTCAGCCATAAGGAATATTCCCAGATTTCATCGGACCAAACCGGAGAACTATTGCGAATGGAGCTCAAACACCAGCGTAGACTAGTCTGTCAACCAAAGACGTGTTTGGTGTTCTGAGCGGATCTGTTGAACCGGTACCAGCAATCACAGACAGTGACACCCCGGACACTCCGACGAATCTGGTGGAAATTAAACACCGGAAGCAAGAGTGCGATACCCTCTTTTTTGTACGTTTCCTTGTTGCTAGCGCGCCTGCATCAACACATTATGAAGACAGGAATTCATCGGGAGGTCTACAAAACGAACAGAAGGCGTCGAAAACTTTGAACACCAAGTGCAGCAGAAAACAGGAAGGAAGCATGACGGGCCTGCTACGAGAAGCTGTGAACTTCCGGATGGAGGAAGGGAAAGATCCTGATGACTATTTCATCAAGCTAAAGATAGAGATTCGAGAGCGGCTGCATGAAATGGGAGGGAAAAACTAGGCCGAGAGGTTTGAAGACATCTTGCTGCAAGGCCTGACCGACGACTACGAGTTCGTGAAGATGACAAGCTTTCACAGCCCAAACGTTGGCACTAACGATATTCAATCAATGATGAGAAACTTGTACATCGACCGACTTTCGAGACCAGGACTTGTAAACAAACTAGCTGGTAGATGAGCGGCATTGGCAACCACGAAAGGATCACGGAATGTACGATGCCGGCCAGCCAACAATTCGGACATATCATGTGCGAGAATGCACAGACAGCAAGAAGGGGCAATCTGCTACACCCAAATGGTATTCGCTACACAACTATACGACACACAGCAATGCCAAGTGCAACACCCAAAAAGGGAAGCACAATACGGAATACCAATTACAGGGAGAAGTACAGAGTGCTCACAACGTGACTGAGTCGACGGTGACCAAAGAAGAAGACGTCTTCGAGTAAGCTTTCGTGACGTCTGGGTCAACTTCATCAGCAGAGTTTTAGCGAATTGAACAGACGACCTCAAGATAAGGGAGACTAGTGCTGACACATGCAGACTTGTTCCGAATGTCTTGATCATGCTCTGGTGGATAGTGAAGCATCCGGGCACTACTTCGATGATGAACCTCACCCCGATATGAAGGTCAAGTTGCAAAATGACAAGCCACTCAAGATTCCCCACAAGATAGTGACCGAAGGACGATACGGTTTACTAAGAACGGTCACTGGTACGGTTTCCGACAAAAACATCGATGCGGAAGGCAATAAACATCAGGTGAACATTGAAGGCATACTTTTTCCTGGGCTGGGACATCACCGTTTCTGCACATCACAAGCAAGTAAGACCGGAATAACCACCATGATCGACTCTCGTCCGCGTCTGAAGCAAGATCAGGACGTCCTGCCAATACACCAGCTAAACATGAACCTAGAGCTGTTCTCCTTCAACCTCGAGAGTGCGGAAACTACAAGATATGAGGTAGACCTCCCAGCGATACGGGTACCGTCTGACACTTACCACGGACCAATGAGACACAATAGACTGATTCTAGGCTAGCCCCCCCGCAAAACCAGCGATATTTTTTAACGAACTTCTCTTGGCTGCTCGATACCAGGAAGGATGATACGAAAAGTATATGTTCACATACTTTCTTGTTCACGACGGACTGTCGACCAATGACGTCGGGGTGGTTAGGGGCATCAGATTTTTTAGGAGATACGGCCGTGGGCTGGTTTCAAAACCGTTGATTTCGTTAATTAACATTTGGCGGGGCTACTGAAGAATGACGCATTAACTCTCAAAGTTTGATGATTCTTCCCGATGCCGGAGACAATGGCATGAACTACGGTGACAACATGTCGCCATGCGACGTGTGCGAATTTGCGGAATGCAAGAAACACCGCCATCCCAAGACAAGTACCCGTACTACCAGTCGGCCTTTGCAACCGGTGTACACCGATCTCCTCCGACTCGTATTCCCACCTTCAGTTGAAGGAGTTTGCTACGTCAGCCAACTCACGGAGGTGCACAGCAAATAGAAGGAGGTATTTCTCATCTATAAGAACGGTGATGTCGTAGGCTCACTCCAACAGTTCGTGCAAACGATGGTAATTCCGCGGGGCCTGCGGATAGAACGCCTTCGCACGAACCCGGGGGGGGGGTATACGGTAGGGTACTTCGAAACGTACTGCCTCGACACGAGAAATAGTCACGAGTTTGCCACCAGCAACATTCCTCAACAAAGCGGGGTATCAGAACAAGACGGGCGAAAAATTGTCAACATCGCACGCTCCATATACTGAAAGATACGGGATTCCCAAAATCTCTTTGGGGAAAAATGTTTTTCACGGCAACGTACGTGGCCAACCGCACTCCGCGCTCCAATCACAACCCCCCTTCACGGTACTGTTCGGCGTACCTGCCAAGCTGGATCACCTCCGCACGATGGGCGCCAAGACCCTCATACACGTCGAAATACTGACGTCGAAGATCGAGGGCAAAGCCTGGGAATGTAGACTCTACGTGTGCAGCATGAACAGCACGGCGGACGAGATCTACAGCAACAAGACGGGACGCGTGACAGAGCGCCGTATTTTCGTCTTCATCGAGCCCCCGGCATCGACACTGGTTGATTATACTGAAGGCAACACCACCGGCGATGCAGTCAGTACTTACGAAGACAGCTCGCCGACAGAAAACATGGACGACATTTGTATTACCTACAGCGAAAAGATAGACAGCCTCCTGAAGCAATTCTAGAAGCTCACGAGTAGGAACATGGTCCACGCCACATCAGCTGGCGCGGAGGAACCGACTGCTGAAGGCGGCGAGAGTAAATAGACACTGGAAATGACCAAGACAGGAGCAGTGCCGACAGACAACGAACACGGAAGCGCTACATCTACGAGCATACGCGCAAGTGGTGCCCCATCTCCGATCTCACGCAAAGGACATAAACCCTCACCAACAGCGAGTATTGCATAACCTGGGATTGATCACTGGCTCAATGATAAGTGACGCAGAGATGGCGCACAAGAAAAAAAACAGTATGGGGATATTCATACGCGCAGGCAGCTGAGACCGAGCACACGTCAGATAAAGTGCAAAAACACAGTATGGAAGTATACCTTAACTACGCCGTAACACCTGGAAACCCCGTCTCAGAGCACAGCTCGGATGACCGGGTCACTACGATCCCCAACACATTCAACGAGGCGATGGAATCGCCACAATCGACAGAGTGGAAGACGCCACAAACAAGGAGATGGACAGCCTGCAGAAACACGCAGTCTTTGACCAGACTCAGTGCCACCGGAGTTCAAGGTGATCGGGAACAAATGGGTCATTAAGGTTGAAGCCGATCACACGCTGAAAGTGGGTGTCGTGGTTCAGGACTGGGGATAAGTACCCGGAATCACTGTGGCTGCACATATGCACCAGTATGCCGTATCCAGAGCGCCCGCGTGGCACTCGCCGTAGCTGCGAGCGACGACAAGGAAGTATTCCAGCTTGATGTACAGACGGCGTTTCCAGACGCCGATGTACAGGAGGAGGTGTACGTGAACACTCCTCCAGGCTACGAATCGCTTGACGATACAACTGGGTGTCCCAACGTGATGAAACTCAAGCATAGCCTGTACGGACTTCGTCACAGCCCTCGCAACAGGTCCAACACCATCGATGCATCATTGAGAGACATGGGGTTCACAGCGACTGCACCTGATCCTTGTGTCTACATCTTCAGCTCAGATGACAGCCTCGGCATTCTGACAATGTGCACAGAGGACCTCCTTCTTCTTGGAAGAGACACGCCGCTGCTGATGGACGTCTCGATAGTGCTAGGCATGCAAATCACCAGGGAGAGAGAGGCTACGTCTATGACCATTAGCTAAGAATATTCCGCCAAGCAAGTCCTCGCGCGATATTGATATGGCAGAATGCAACCCAGCGCACACGACGGGAGCAGGTGCAGAGTCATCTCTCAAGCAGCCGGACAGGATGGTGCTAGACTCCACGTGCATCCAACTTGACCAGGCCATCACGGGATCCCTGATGACCCTGAGCCAATGCATGTGATACGATATCACCTACGCCGTCAACCAACTCGCCTGAGCCATGAGGAAACGATCCCAACTACCCATGACAGCAGAAAACATCTTCTCCGCTACCTAAAGGGAGATAGGGGCCTGGCAATCACGTAGAAGACAGGGTGAGTCGAAGTTATGGGGTATTGCGATTCGAGCTGGGGAAACAATCCTGACAACGGCAAGTCAACCTCCAGCTACGTTTCGTGCTAACATGGAGGACCACTGATAGCTCCAGAACGTGACGGGAGAGGTCGGCTCTGGAGGGGGAACTCACCTCAATGGCACACGCGAGAAAAGCGGTAGTATATATATCCAACATGACGGCCGAGCTGGGATTTGGAAAGCTGTTTGAACCTGTGCCGCTCTTTGGCGACAACACCGGAACGTTACATATAGCAGGAAGCAGCACTTCCAGCTCTCGCACAAATCACATCGCTTTGCGATTCTTTTGCTCGAAAGAGCTAATCAGGGACGGCAAAATCACCATGCACCATGTGCCAACACAGAAAAAGCTGGCAGACGTAGGGATTGTGTTTCTCACGAAGAACACGCATCGGCACGTACTGAACCTTACCGAGGCATACACCACAAGAAATGATATCTAAGGAGGGAAAGAGCAACCCAAGATCGACCCGAAGGAAGAGATGCCTCGATTACGACAACAAAGAGTACACGTGAAGAAACGACAAAGAGGAAAGGAAGTAATCCATGATCGACCGACCGGAGACCAACTTTTGACGACAACAATCGTATTTTTCAAAAATACAGGGATTCAACAGCCAGATGGATCGAGATCAGGAGGAGCCATTTGGACGAAGCAACACATCATCACACATTAATATTATCAACATCTACACCATGGCCGACAACAAGGAACGCGAGAAGGGCACACCAGGGATATTTCCGACTGCAGCACGGCTACTAAACATAAACGTCAAACACGCATGTACGACAGGTTTCCTTTGTTTGAAGAAAGCTACAGAGAAGAGGCAGCCACGGAAATCGTCAACTTGGACCATCAAGCAAGGCGTCAAAGACTACTCCAATAAGTCATTTGCAACGTTTGTGTGGAATATGAAGAATTGATGGAAGTGCAACGCTTTTTTGAGTTTCTCACCAGCGCATGGGCCAAAGTTGCCACCATTAGAATAGATCATATAGTCACATCTCGAAACCTTCTCGATGGCATTGTGCAGGCCAAGGGGGTTGACCGCGAACGGGGGGCGTGGCAGAAGTATTTTCTGTGCAAGCTCAAAGAGCAGGAAGACGAATGCGGGCGTAGCCTTAGTCGTACGCAGGCTAGACTCGAAAGAGACAACAAACCATGCCTAGTGTAAATCACACGCCAATAGTCAGCAGTAGTGGATGGTGTTAGAGCAGAAATAAGACACACCCGGTCGAAAACGACGGAATGAGGCGGTTGCTCATTCAACCGAAGACACCATTGGCTCTACAACGTCCACCGTGACGTGTAATGTCAGACCTGAGTTGCACAACATCGATAGAGAGAACCTACCGGCCAATGGGGGGGCGGGCGTGAAATTATTTTCGGCAGCTCTGAAACATAGCATACGCAGGCTGAGCAGAAAAAGGGGGATATACTCGGACATGATCTTGTTTCTGCAAATATTGCTCTACACCAGGAAAATAGACTAAAGCTGAGCAGAGAAACAAGACGCACCCTGACACGGTATTTATTGGGAAACTACGGTTCAGCCCAGCACATTATAAGGGTGATTAAGGCCTAACGTATGTGGTGTGGTAATTTCATCTAAGGAGGAGTTTCATATAGTAGGATCCTCAAGGAATCCATTGGTTAACGGTAGATATTCATTACATAGTCAAATATGTGTATGAAGAGTACTGGGTGAGCTGCCGAACCATGTGATAGAAGTTTGTATATTTTGGGTTTGGAAGAGGACACATATATGGTACTGCGTTCCATCAAGAAATAACGTGTAAATGGCTCACGCGCGCAAGATTGGACTGGGTGTGGTATGTAGTGGATACTGCCATACGATGTAATTGGTCACAGGAATAAGGAAGAGACACGAGTGCTTGCAGATTGAGTTCATTGTGCACATCTGCGTATGAAATTGGAAAATTATTGCAAAACATGAGTTTTTGTTGGTCCAAGGAGAGCCCATTTAAGGTGATCCACCATCGTCTAAACCATCATCAGTCAGGCTCGAGCTCGTCTCGCCACGACTCTGTGAGTTAGCGTCTGAAACCCGTCATCGGTCAAGCACCACCACATTTCAAACAGCTACCTCATCCACACCTGACCCTCGGGGATCAGGTCGGGTCGACACTCAAGCATCCGTATACAACGGTGGCTTGCGCTGCCGGAGTAGTAACGGGGACCGCCGGTGGGGACAGCTCACGCTATCGCTATAATGGGAGCCGAAGGATAGGCCAGCTAGCGCTAGATTGCGAATGAAATTTAGTTAAATCGGCACACGACGTATATGACAATGCGTGGAAGTGTGGCGAGTTTAACCTTTATTTCCCCCCTGTGCCGGAGGATAAAAAAAAATCAAGAAGATATAGAGTTGAGCAGTTGCCGCGGTTAATGCATTCAAGATTCACAGGTCGTTGTGTGCGGAGTCCAACGTTGTAGATCAATCTCACGCCAGGAAACCTCGTCGTGTTATATCTGGGTCTATACGGATATACCCCGTTAACGGTAGAGAGGTGCCCAAATATACACGATTAACGTCGTAAAAACAAATAATAATGCGAAAACATTACTGGGATTCTCAGACTCCTGTGGTAACCGAATGCTGCGTATGACTGTCGTGTGAGCGGTTGTCATATCTCGCCGTCCCACGGTAGCCTCCCACCTTTACTATGGTATTTGGTATTTTTACCTTGAAGGATGATCAAAGTACAAACGTGGTCGCGCGTGAGCAAACGCCTTCAGGTCATGTGAGCATCTGCAGCGCTTAAGTAGCCGCACACTGCTGTAGACACTTGAAAAGTAGCTTACCATTGGGGAGATTTAACGTTCAACGATACCACACGTACTACGGCAGAGGTTGCGCGTTAAACGTTTTCAGAACAGCGAGAACGCCCCGACAACCTTCAAGCAGTCCGTTCCTCAAAACATGGTTGGGGTTGCAAAGGAGTTAATGTTACACGCTTGTCACCGGGGGGGGGCTCTTGAACTGGAGAGCTACCTATTAATATCGAGTTAGAGGTTGCGCATATTACACTTACGTTTTCTTTGGCTAATAAACCTAACCAACTTGGAATTGCGAATCGAGCTTAGTATTCGTTTTGTATCAGGGTCGGCCGTCTGGGGGTCGAGACATGCAGCCATTTTTCTGAGAGTCGTCAGAAAATTCAGCTGGCACTCCTGCGATACAACGGGTTCTATGGGGGACAGAAGCGCCTCGATATTCTTGCCAAAACAATTGTTGTTGTAAAAACGCGCGTGTAACATTCAACCGCTGTTCGCCGTTTCGGGACAAGTAAAAATTGAAACAAAGTCACAACATGCGCGTTACATCGTCGGCTATTGTGCAGAAACAGCTCGACTGCTGCCACCTCAGGGGTAGAACGTTCCCACAACACAACTGTGTTTGGATGACGAGATATCCTTAACCCCAACATAGCCAGAACACCACTTTTTTTTTCAATTACCTTCGTAGCGTACGTCTAGGCCATGTGGGAATATATTACATGAGCAGGTTGCATGTTCCGTTACTGTTTCAACATTTTTTGTTTGGCTGAGGTATAGAGCTTCTCAAGTTGCAGCGCAGCAGAGCCAGAAAACATCGAGGTGCACCCCTACTGCAGCATGCGTGTCCCTGCTATAATCAAAAGGTAATCTTGACAGTGTCACCACGATTTTCCCGTGTGGTACACCCTGTGTGGTGCAATCTGCACGTTGCGCGCGCGTGGGGTAAAATGTGCTACGATAGATATTACGAAAGCTCCAGCATGGGAGGGATTTTTTTAACGTATTTTGGAGTGGCTTGGAGTCAATCGGGCAAGTGGGCCCGCTGTTGCTTACTTAGTAGTGTTTAGCTTCCGTGCCGTTTTAGACTTTGGGGTAAGAACTCGAAACATATGGATGGTTAGATATGCTTCGAAACGCATATTGTCTGGCGTTAGTTTAAGCTGATAAGTGCAGAGTCACTCGTGTGAGTGGTTTAAATCCATTAGCGACGAAAGGGTTAAACCGCTCTACCGTATCCTTGGCCTGGTGTCCCCTGCCTTTTGATTTAAGCTCCCTTACTAGGACTTGAGGAACTCCACCGCTTACCTCAAACTCAAATTTGATAAACAGTCAAACTATTGCCCGATAAAAAAGTCCATGGTTCAGGTATGGAGGGAAAAACATCCGAAAATCGGGAATGGCAACATATTGTTAGTTATGGAACGCCGTCATTCTGAACGTACAGCAGCATCAACAGCCGTCTACACTTTTCGTAGCAAGTGTCGGATACAGTTCCTCACACTCCGATCTGGACACACGGCCCACTCCAACAGCTCGGGGAGGCCCCGTTTGTCGCCGATGGCGTGGTCGCCACATTTCGTGTCAATATTTCATGAACGCGTAAATGAGGGACACGCCATGACCACCCAGACCCCGTCGATGCTTTCTCGCGCGCGTGCACCATGTCCAGGAGAAACAGGACGAACGGAACAATAAGTTTCTCCTGCCCTTTTCCACAAGGACCTCCACATGGACCCCCCCAAAATGAGAAGAAATCCGTGCATTTCTCCCCGGACTGGGGACCGATTTCGCAAGAATGGGAAAGGTTCGTCGACCCTGAAACCAGGAAACCGTTTTGGTACAACCGTGGAACCAACAGGGTGAGTGAATTGCCGAACGTTGCGGCGTAGGGGGACGCCGGTGCATGGATTTCCGTTGATGTAGGAGCGGGGTGCGTTGCGTACACGCCCGGGCAACGAGGATACAAATCTATACACATATGCCGTTGACGTGTAGTTACTATAGGGGGATGCCATTAGGTGGTGCTTGCAGATGAAATGGTGCCACGGGTTTGTGAACACAATCCTCACCGATCGGGCAAATCAATGGAGGAACAAAGCTACTGTGTAAGGGAGGTACCCGTCTTTTCACGCATAGCCATAGGCCACTCACGCGAGTGGCTCTGAACAGCGCTCAGAAATATAATTTTGAGGTATTACAGTACCGGTCTCTTTATGTAGTGCCGGTATGTGTCAACGGGAAGGACGGACCCTGTGGCGGCAATCGGCGCTACGTTGGATTGGGCAATATGTAGTTTTAGTATGGAAATAAAACGTATGCGACAGAGAATTTTCTGGCACTATAGCGGGCGCCGGCGCTACACAACTGGCGCTATAGAGGGACCAATACCGTGGTATGATATCGTGTTGGTGCAGCGTAGCATATAATACGGTCACATGGTCGCCGCTCATGTCGTGTAACAGTAAAGGACAAACCAAAAATTGCAAGTAAGCAGGGCAACAACCAGCGAGCCCTAGCTGTGACCCCCTATAAACCTGATATTGATATCGGGAATTTCCATGCCAGTTTTTGTCAAACGCTTTCGTTCCTTCTCTGGGTAATACATTTGTTCGTGGAATGAATAATAGATATATTGAGTAATATAAATTTGAGTCTTTGTTTTGTGTATGTTGATACGGAGCTACTCAAGCGAGGAGTGTTTGACAATATCGAGCATGCATCGGAGGTACACGCACTATACGGTAGAGATGAAGCATATTTTTCTTTTCTTTTGGTATTGAAGAGCTCGATACCCCTCTCAAAAACTGAGTTGGAGAAAAATCGAGGCGCCCCCTGATGAAAAACCACTCATGGCCTAGGTATACCTCCAAAATGATTGCTCAAGAAGATTGGCGTTCGAACAATTTGGCGTTGAGGAGCCCGTCATTCAGAGAAGGATTTTTCCTAAAT
Organism: Undaria pinnatifida; assembly: GCA_012845835.1. NCBI lineage: Eukaryota > Phaeophyceae > Laminariales > Alariaceae > Undaria > Undaria pinnatifida. Next base: position 12,422,940 of record JABAKD010000001.1, read on the forward strand.
GCAGTATACCCTCTATCGTACGACGGGTTTATCGTAGCAATTGTTTGTACTACAGGTGCTGACGGCCAGGGAAGTTACACCCCACTTGGGGTCATGGATGAGGCTATCGTCAGTCCCGCCTTTCCCACCATGTTTTGCTAAACGGTTGTGGGATTGGTATTCGATATAGACACTACTGTATGGGTTATTCGAATATATTCAATCGTGCGAACTCGATCCCGCGTTGCGTACGGAATCGTCGAGATGGAGCGTACGACGCCAGGGGTAGCCTTACTAAGTACCCTGCTGTACTCTGTTTAAGTCGAAAATGCGATCATCTGTCATGTTCAAAGCGTGCTAAGGGGGCATCCATCGTTACTGTTGTTGGCTACCAGCCTGGATTTCGCTTTAATGCCTGATATTTCTGAGATAGAGGCGGGAGCCTTGAAGCGTGTGTTCTGTTTAACATTGAAGCCCACGTTTGGGTCAATGCTGCTATTAGTACTCAGCGAACCGTTGAAGGATCAAATGGTTCAAGGGCGCTATTATTTTGAAAGGAGCAACGACACGAACGCTTGTAGGCGATATCAAACCCACCTAAAATTTGTCAATGGCATTCCGTCGACCCGCTTCCCTTGATTCATCCAGACGACATGGACCGACCCCAAGGTGTCGAGCAAGAAACCACCCGCTCCACCAACATCGTTCCCACCGACGGCGCTCTATCCATCGGCGGCATCAGCTACCCAATCGCAAGGATTATCACCCCCGCCACTACATCCACCTTCCTGGTCGCCAGTACAAGGGCCGTCATCCTTTCAAATGCCGCCACCTTTGTCACTTCCGCCGCCAAACCCACACTCCTGGCATCAAGGACAAGGACCGTCATCCTATGAAATACAACCAGGCTTATCACCCCCCCCATCACAACCACCTTCCTGGCCACCACGACAAGGGCCGTCATCGTTTCAAACACAGCCGGGATTATCGCCACCTCCGAATAACCCTCCAGCCTGGCCGTCGCGACAAGCAGGGTCATCTTTCCAAAGGCAGCCGGGGTGGTCATCCCCATCGTCCCCACTGCCCTCCTGGCCACTAGAACAACGACTTTCATCGTCAACACATCCACCCCCGCCATCGCACCCGCCGCAGTCATCATCACTGTCACCAACATTAACGCCCTGGCCGCAAACTCTTTCATATTTGCCGATGCCGTCCGCACCGCCACAGCCGCCGCCACCGCCACCGACCACGCCTCCACCGCCACCGACAATACCACCACCGCCAACAACACAACCACCGCCACCAACGCAACCACCTCCATTGACGCAACCACCGCCACCAACTCAACCACCTCCTCCGCTAGCGGCTAATGATAAGGATATGGTGCATGGTGAAAACAACGATTATGGTGGTAGTGGTGATGGTGGTGGTGGTGGCGGCGGCGGAGACGAAAAATCAAGAAAGGAGAACCCGAACGCAACGGCGGGCACGTCGTGGAAGCCAAAGATAGAGCTGAGGGAGCAAGATAAATGGTCTAAGAGAACCAACAAACTTGGGAAGAAAGAGTGGTTCAACCAAGAGACGGGAAAATCGCAGAAGGACAGGCCCGATTGTCTCAAGAAGTACAAATGATGACCAAGCGTACGTGAAACAATAGGAGGGTACCGAGGATCTCCTCGGCGGTTTGGACCCTGTAGCGTGGGTGGCCATCAGTATGATCTTCCCGTTCGGTGATAGTCACCACCACCATAATATTGACGTTAACGCTTCGGCAAAGACACAGTAGTCCGTTTCTTTGGGTGAGGTATTGGGTGGATTTCACGAGTAGCGCAAACTCGATCGGAACAACGTAGGTCTCACCTTAAAGCAGCCTCGGTTAAACCCTTGTGCGCTTGCCGTGGACTGGCGACGTTGACCGCCGTCACTACTTGTCGACGGGATGAAATGTTGCAACATCGACGATCAGCGAATCCGCAGGCTACAGTGTAAGGTTTGTATCGGGGGGGGGTGGGGAGTGGCATATTCGTCGCATTATGTAGTAGTGTGACCATTAACCCCGTGCCCATTTCTAGACAAAGCACCCTTCCCACTCCGTAACAGAGACACCAACGTTTGGCAGCTCATTAAGTGTTTTCAGCACCCTAGAGGAGGAACACAATCACCACACTGCGCTCCCGCGGTTCCGGATCGCTTTCGTGAGCATGTGAGACGCCTGTTTATTGTTGTTGACGGCCTTGGAATCCCCCTTGTTATGCAGCAACAACAAAATCGGCAATGCCGACATTTTATCCAGGCAAACCCTCAGTGGTAGTAAGCCTGAGGGTACCCCCTTCGCCGTACCTAGGTTCCTTATTAAGTACTGTTTTGTTGGGATTTGTGAGTTCGGTGCCGACCATTACTGTGTTGGTTTGTCGTTGAATTTGTGACTTTTTTAGGAAAGCGAACGTATTGGCCTGGAGTCTGTTTAGTGTTGTAGCTCTCTGCGCAGCCATCATTAGCTATGTTTCTATTTGGGAACATGTTGTGGCTGTAGCCCCCTCGAAGGAGCGAACTCAATGGTTGATCTACATTTTTACTTGTTTCGATGGGACGGCCTACAGGGTGCTCCATGCGGGGTCCTCAACCTGCAAGATAAATCGTCAAACAGGGAAAAATGCATCGATAGCGGTAGTGCTTTTGCGCTAAGATGGTTCTCCTCGGCAGGACTCCCCAACAGGGTAACTACCCATCCTCGCGGGAGCGCCCTCTGAATGTAGGTATTATATCTTTTTTGCGAGGGGCATTGGGATGTTGGCTTGGTTCGTTAATCGTGTTTCACTCTCGCCCTTCTCAAGGGCAGGTTTGGTCGGAGCGGGAGCGCAAAACTCATAAGGTACCCTTAGCATGCATTCATGGCACACACAAGCCGTCACCTTCATCACATAGCGCGGCTTCTGAGATAGCAGACTTATTGCCCTCGGGTGGTTTGTCCTTGCAGTATATATTGTTTAAAATCACATGCGCGTGGGAGATGGGTTCCGATTTGTCATCCCCGTATCCCTGTGTCCCACTGATCGGTCTTTTAGGCTGTGCATCTACTGGCGGTCATCCAGCAGTACTCCCTGTTGATGGGTAACTACTGTTGCTTCGATAGAGATGGGTCACATTTTTTCTGAGATTCCTCAGTTTGGGACCTTTAGGGGCGTCTCCCAAAAACTGATCTGGAGAAATAAAAAGCTGCTACCAGATGAAACATACCATTGGCCGAGGTACAAAGGGAGAATAATGCAAAAATAATGGCCTATTTCAGACGATTTTGGGTTAAGGAGCCCCGTCAGTCAGAAATTGTTTCAGACGAAAACTGATACCTCTGTGGTAGCTTGGGTCGACTTCTAGCTTGCCTAATACTACGTTGGACTGCATTTATGATCGAGGTTTTGTACAGATATATCAAAACATATATACATATAGACTATACCCTGCATATATATGATACTGCTTGATCGTAGAGGCAGCTGAGGCAACTTTGATACTACTTGATCTTAGAGGTAGCGGAGGCAAATTATTCGGTTTAGTGCGGGAAGGGCATCGTAATGACTCATCTGTCAGGCGTTGGAGGCTCCCGTAGCAACGTTTTCTTGTACAAGCCATCCCACGGCAGGGGCGCAACAAAATAATTCCGACCTCCTAAAATTATGAGATCTATATATCACCCGAAAAATGACTCCTGGAAGACATTCGTTCGCAAGACCCGACCAAGCTTAATAGGGATGCCTTAGTCCTAAAATTATGCCTATATTCGTGAAATTTGCTCGACTACTGACAAACCGGTGGTTCTTGACCTGAGAAGCTCAATCGGACAGAGAAAATATTAGTTAACCCCAAATGTTCAACCCCTTCCGCTACTACCCCATAAGTCCTCTTGCGATGCTAAAAGAAATGGCACTTAAGTCTTGCATTTCCGTCCCAAGCGGCGGTACCGTTGGCAATATCACACCGATTCTAATTCCAGGATACTGTCGCCGACAAATCGTCGACAGCTCGTTCGCTGAGTGCGACTGTGGCATACTGACATGTGCCCGTTGAAGAGTTTGTGTGTCAAGTGTTTTCGTGAGGTCATTCCTAGCGAATGGCAAACTCCGTGGACACCTCGGCTTCCGCGAGCATGCGTACACTGGCTCAATATTTTTTTTCATATAATGTACCCAGTCAATGGTGCACTCTTTTGTAACAAGCGTGTGTGTAGTATTTCCTTTCGAGTGACAAACTCCGAGGGCCCGTCTGCTTTCTAACCTAACCCCATAGACCTCACCCCGATATGGCTATTCTCATACATACCGGAAAATCGAGAGTGCAACACGGTAAAACCAAACCCATGACCTATAATATAAAACACATTCATAGTTCGAAACAAGGATATATATGGCCTTTCCACAACATTGCTAATGGGCCCCGCCATTGTGGATAGAAAATATCCGGAGAATAATGGCTGTATGGCAGCACGCGTCGACAAAAACTGGCACATGAATCCCACCTACTTTGCTGACGATGGGAGGGCGGGGAGAGCAGGGTATGCATACGAAATCCGAGGTGCAGTACATGTGCTCCCTGTTCACAGGCCAAACAATTTTGCGCGTGTCTTTTTCATGCGATACAAAACTCGAGGCACCATTTTCGTTTCACATAACGCGAGACAAGTGCTACACGCGCCTAAATACGTTGGGCATTTTTTTGCGGACATATTTTCAGTCAGATGATCGCAACAAAAAATGCAGACCCCCAATTTGCGGGGGGCGCCCCCCGACGTATCTAACGGGGCCCACCTGGAGCCCCTGTAGGGCCCTTACACGCCCAGGGTTGGTGTTGAGCGCAGCATGCCGTTCAGCTCCCGTTGAGGTTGCAGGCAACTGATGCGGAAACCACAGAATACTTACCTGGTGTCAGGTGCGATTTTTCTACAGCGATTACTCCAAAGGTACAAAAAATCCCTAGAACGATCTGAGCGGCGAGAGTGGCTTCGTCCAGACACGCCTCGCAATATAATCACTCGCGGTTCGTGCGTTGACTGTGCTGTAACGTCAGAACGGTTCACAGCGCGTGGTCGAGGCGTCGGCACGTCATTGTGTGTCACAGACAAAAACACGGAAGTTCGTGCAGAAGGAGGAGGCGGAGTCACGCGGTAAACAGGAGATCGCTGAAGTGTGTATTGATAGTGTGTTCGACCGTTGCGCGCGACCGTAAATGCCCCGTGTACACAGAGCTCTATATACTGGTACGCGTTGATCTGTACGTTTTTACAGCAAGGATACACGTGAGTTCTACCCAGTAGTGTAGAAGACAGATTCACGCGTTAACAGAAGAACACCCTACGTATGTTGTGGTAGACGTCGCGTGGGTGCAGGGAGTGTACGCCCCGGCTACGCAAAGCTCTCTACCTTTATACGGCGATGTCCAAACGTTGGTCAGGGATACACGTGATTTCTCTCAGCAGGAGAAGATTTTCGACGGAACAGAAGATCACTCTGCTAAGTGTATTATGCCTGAACACACGCGCAGACATTGCAGAAAGGGTCCTCGCGCCGTTCTATCTGCCCATACAATTTCTGCCTACTTACCAGGTATAAAGAAGGTGCATCTACATCTGAAATTTCTACCGGAATATACACCTGCTTTCATGCAAAAGGGAAGGACACACGCATGATCGAATTCATACCTTGTCTGTGCCCAAACGCCCACGAAACGGACAGCACGGAGGAAGTACTTGCAGTGTCATACACACCCCAGGTACATAAGCGTTGCTATCAAACTTGTCACCCAATCCATGCCGCACGACAGGCATGGTCACGGGATAGCAGACGAACATCCTGTTTCTCTGCTCGAACGTGAACGCCGCGAACAGGGCACAGAGAGCGAGATGGTCCGTACGCTATATCTCCAGAGCCCTACCTACCGGATACAGCAATATGTCGTAGGCGTCGGCCGGTCACTTTCCACAGGGATGCACGTACGTCTATGCTTGAAGATAGTGAGGCAAAGTAGAACACGTGGTGTCTATGCTCGAGTGAGCGCAAAACGGAGAGCGCAGAGCCTACTTCCTGTGTAATGCAGCGCTCTGTCTGCTGGGGCCTTGACTTGTGGCTGTGACACAAGGGCACACTTATGTTCACACAGTAATTGGGGTGCGAGCCACAGGGTAAGCATAGGAACAACTGCTTACGTGTAGACTAGTCTATCTATGCATCATTATGCTTGAACCAGTGTAGAGCGGAGAGCACCGGGAAGGTCCTGCTGTCGTGTACTCGTATACAAAGTTCTACTGGTACGCATTTGGACTAGGCAATGACCTGAAATCCTGCCACAGAGGCACGCGTGACTTCATGCAGGAGGTAGCACCACACACTAGAAGAGCACGCTGTGTCCATGCTCCCGCCAACGCCGAGCAGATACCGCAGACGGGGAATCACCTCGTTGTACAGCTCTTTATCTTCGCGTTCGGGCTGAGCCACGCTGTTCAACAGAGGACCACGCCGGACAGGTCCTTGTACGAGGACCATCCGCCTGCACGCGCACTTGCCACGTACTGCCGCATTGTTTCGCATAACCCTTGTCTGCGTATGGTGTCTGGCATGACCCTTGGGCAGCGTATGGAGTCTCGCATCGCATGACCCACCGAATGCGGCTATTTCTTCGTTGGCCCATGAGCTCTCCAGCCAGCGGGATAATACGAAACAGTTCGGAACAAAATCAGTGAATTCGTTCCGATACAACATTTGTGGACATAAATGTAAGTCCCGTTGAGCTATCCTTACAATTTCGAACTGGTGCCAAAATTTTGTCCGCTTAAGAATTATTGGATAAAATGTACTGTGTCGAAAAAAAAAACGAATGAATTGCGGGGGTCTCCGCGACTTGACACGTCCTCTTTATCGTGTTGTCAGCGGAGAGCGAGTTCCAGCCAAAGCTGTGAAACGCAAGGCCACCATCGCCCCTCTACGCGACAAGCAGACGCCAGAGATATGACTTTACTGTGCTGACCCCCCTGAGCTATTTCTTGCTCGTCGCCTCTCTATTTCGGATGGGTGTTACCTTGGAGGTGGCTGCTGAGGCTGCTGGAGCAAAACCGAGAAATGACCCCTAAAAACACGTAGATCCGGTAGATCGTTTTTTTTTTTTCTCTTCACGGTGGAGCTGTTTGCATGCGCGGGGGACACACGTTGTTATTCACCAAACGTCCATAATCGGTCAGCAGGTAACCAGCGTGCGTGGTTGTCACACGCATCGCCCACTCCCCATCCTACCACCAAGACGGTCCTCTAACCACCACCGACTTCCCCTTACCCCAAGAACTGCTGACGCAAGTGCCGACACTGCCCCACCTCGTTGCCGTTCACGTCAACATTTGCTCTCATCGGGTGGGCCAGCGAACTTTAGGGCCGGGGCGTGTTGTCTCGCGACTGGTGAGAGTACCAATCGGTCTTGTTCGTGTCATCGAGGCACAGATGTAGACCCTACCAAACTTAACTACTAACCGTATCCCAAACCCAAACCTTGCTCCTAAGCGCTGGATGAAGCTTTTGACAGTTAATACTAGTCACACGTTGCTGTTTTGCTTACGAGCAAGGCAGCTATTATACCACAAGTGTAGCGCCGGTCGGGTCGTTTTTGCTGATTCACCGCCGCTATACAGTAACCAACCTGCTACCCTGTAGAACCACTGGGTTCACACGGGCACCCCCAGTCGTGGCAGTAGTATGCGGAGGTTGCCGCCATGGTGGCGGTATGCTTCGCTGGCACACTTAAGTGCTGTATTGAGGAACCTATGTACTGCTGTCGTGTACGAGCAGCATATGCAATATGTTGCTGACTGCTGCTTCCGCTGCTGTTGTTGTTGGCGGGCGTTCTATAGCGCGAGTATCGTAGCGCTGGCGGCAGTGAAATCGCGTGGCACACGCGGGAAATTCATGTAGTGGCAGTGTGCGGAGTAGTGCCGGTTGCCCCGATAGAGCCGGCGTCTTTGGCTTGCACATATCGGTGCTATTTATACAGAGGAATCACATCACCACACTGCTGTTGTGTACGAACAACATATATATGCTGCTGTTCCAGCCGTTGAAGTTGGTGGTTGCTCTTCAGCACTCCTTGATTATAACCGGTTGACCCGTTATGGCGCCTGTGAAATCGCTTGGCATGTATCGGGGCCCCTCAGGAGTGGAAGCTTGTGGTGTGGTCCGCGCTACCACCTTCGTGCCGGCTTTTCCGGCCGACACTTACAGGCACTATAGAAAGATCACTGTTGCTGTGCTGCTATTACTGTACACGAGGAGTATGTATGTGGCTGCTGTGTGTGACTGCTGGTTCTGCTGCTGCTGTCGTTGCAGAAGGGGGTTCATCTATGTTGTTGTAGGTGGTGCCTCTCTGTAGCGGCGGTCGAGGAGTGCCGGCTGCCCGCTGAAGTCCTTGTGGAAGTTCGACCCCGGCACACATGCAGCCCCTCAGCACTGCAAGTACAAGCTAACGCCAGTTGCCCGTTGTGACCAACGGGCCGATATTTGATTCTGGCACAAACCGGCACAATAGCATGGGACCTGTACCGCTGTACTGTTGTTGTGTACAAGCAGCATCAATGGTGCTGCCACTACTGTGTATTAATAGTGCATCGTACTACTTGTACCCTGGTTACAAACAGCATCATTGGAGCTGCCACTACTGTGTAATGCCTCGTACTACTCTTGTACCCTCCAGCTCCTGACGATACGAGCATGATGTTTCGTTCACTGCTGCTGAAGTATTGTACTCATTTTGATGTTGCGCGCACGACCAAAAATATCTGCCGTATTTGCTGCTGTAGATCTACCCACCGGTCCCTGTCTTCGCCCTGTGATGCTGGTACAGTACGTCAGACTACTCTATATACGTACCTGGTACACTAAAGAACCCACCACTCCCTGATTGTGTCCTGACCCAGGTAGGCATAGGTCTATACGCACACTAAAGCGTTTAACTTTTCAACTTTTTGGTGTATTAGTCTACTCTACGATACTAGTCTAGTCTAGACCAATAGTAGAAAATCTGCCGCCTCAACCGAGACATGTGACTTGAAATACCGCCATGCGCCCCTTGAGCCGCACAGAGCATCTACTAATTTCGGTAAGGATCCGTGGAGCACGTGAGGGGAAATGTCATGGTCTAACCCCCAGTAGACAGCAAGGACATTAACCGGGTTTAAAGTTTGTTTTGTTCAGCTTGAACCACAGCAGACCTGTAGGACTCTTCAACTGGGGAAACCTGCAGTACCCGGTATTGTTGCAATCTCATTCTTCTATTGACAGTAATATTCGACTACTGCCCAGTCGACGTGCTTGTTGACCGTTCCAGGAGCATTCCTTCTTTCTCGCGGCCGGTTCTTCATGGGCGAGGTATAGTCTAGAACCTGCCAAGTGGAGCGCTTCAAAAACTGCTACCAGTACACGCACGGCCAGCGTATCACGACGTTTGCTTACCAGGGATACGGATGTCGACCATTGAAATTGATCGAACTCACACGCGACGCATTGGAAACTACTTGCACGCCGCTACCGTACCCGGCGTAATGCATCACGATCATCACCCCAGCATGAACCACCACAACCGCGGACGACAATCCTTGCTCGTGTGTTCATTTTATCCAGGGGCGTGCACGCGAAGGGTCCAGAAGGCGACCCGACCGGTCATGAACTGGGTGCTCACCCCGGCGAACACGTCAGCGTGGGAGAAAAGATGGCATGAGAAATCCAAGATGTGGTTTTATTACAACAGCACCACGAACCAGGTGGGCGGGTTGGCGGTGGCAGGACAGATGCAGATGCAATTAGTCGTTAATGGTGCCCGGTACAACAGGGTTAGCGTTTTTTCATCAAAGAGGACGCTTTTTGAATGGCGAAACTCTATAGCCCAATACTTTCGGAATGCCGTTCTTGTTGCAATAGTGCCTGTCGGATACTTGGACCATGACAGTATTGATCGGGTTGCAGTTTCATCGTTTTAACTTCGGTACTTGGGCGAGGTTTGGAGCCCCCCTCTTGAGGCATCGTGTGTCTAACAATATGAATTACTTGTAGCCTCTTTTCATTGACTAAACCGTACAACTTTGCAAAAAGAAAGTTTCCCACGCGCCGGAAACGCTAGAGGACCGCAGGTGGTGCCATAGGGGCAAGCGTTTCTTGGTCAAGTGTTTTCCGACCTTCGGGGGTCGACCTACTCAATGATGCATTATTTGGGAGAGCTGCGCTGATTTTGCTCTTGATGCTCGTCAAGAAGCATAGTTACTCGAAGAGCTCCATGTATGTCCCCACCCAGCAACTAGATTCGATACAAATAACGGAGCAACACGATTAACAAACTCTGGGTATACCATAAACTATTGTGTAAGAACAAACATTAGTCCAGCGATGTTCGTTATTTCTTCTTCAGCTGAGGACCCTCGTCACTCACTGTCATCTCCGGCTCAGGTGCGCTACGCCTGCGGTAGCACGGTTCCAATATCGCCGAAAATTTATATGTTTCTCGTATAAGGTTCGATATTTTCGGCGTATGTATGCCTACAGCATAGTGTTAGGCATAGTCTATACTTGGGCAGTGGAACGTGCAGTTCTTCTACAAATGAAAAGATGAAGTAGTACCAGCAACAAGGTACTTGGGTGTATCTTCTGTAGTACACTCGGCTGTTTGGCCTGAACCTCTCGCCGGACGGGGGGTTATTGTCGACACTCATTGGACATAAAGCCCGCACAGAGCATAGCTCGCTCAAGCACCCGATCGGGAGAACGCCATCCCCCCTGGCGACCTGAACAGACGAAACGAGAGAGTTGTAACACCCAGATGTTAGAACCGAGTCGCGCAGAACAATTGAACCAGCAGAGAGCGAGCGAGTGCTCTACCACCCGAGACGGGGAAAAAGGGTCCCCCAGCGGAGGCGGACATTGGCGATTTTTGTCAGTGGGCTAAGGAATCCGCAATACCACGCGATATCCATACAATGCATCTACCGATGCACCAATTATATTCTCTGGTGTACCCTGCAAGACACATGTATCCACATATATACGTAATGAATATTTCCTCCTCGGTTTGTTTCAGAGTTCCGCAAGTGAGGAGCCATTAACACTTTTTATGCGCCACCGCCTGCCGTAGCATTCGTGCATGTATCATACAAAATCGACCAAGGCTAGGGCAGGGCGGATACCCCTATTTCCACTGCTGGGTTTGAGGCATATCGCATCACCGACTATCTACGTAACTCACGGATAGAAATACTTTAGGCGAGGTTTTTGGCCAAGTGTTGGTTAACGTTCGTTGCGGAATCATATACCATAAAAGAGTATGTCAGCGCTAGAGCTCAAGATGGTAAAGGATCACGGGGGGTTACTCGCGCGAGTGACACCGAGCCAATGAAATATAACGTCCCTAAAGCAAGGTAAAACAGCATAACCCCCCTACCACAGCCTTGGCCGGGGGAAGACACATACAAGTCTGGTCGGTACACTCCTGTCGTGGGATTCGCTCATACCTTTCACCTCCTTGCTCCTTCCCACTGCGTGCTTCTACGTGCTCCAGAGTACGTGGAACCACCCCAAGGCAACTATTAGGGATCCGCCCCCAATGCCATCATCGCCACCGCCTTCGCCGGCGAAGGACAAGGACAAGGGCAAAGACAAGGACAAGAAGGAGATCAAGATGAGGGAGGCGGATCAGTGGGCCAAGGTCGACGATGGCACGGGGACAGGCAGGAGAATCTGGCGAAACCAAAAGACGGAGGCTACACAGTACCACATGCCCCAATGCCGTGTTAAGTACAGGAAGTGATACATTTTATTCCTGGTATAACGTTGTCCTCTTGCGTTTGTTCGTAGAAGGGTGAATTGAATAGAGTCGAGACAACGGGCCTCCGAGCCGGTTGCGGGGTAAGTTTCTTTCCCGCTTTCTTCAAAAGCCAAAATGAGGCTTGTCCGAAAGGTGACGCCATGATGGCGTCCGTCTTAGGCGACTCCCTGCTGACGTCCCTTTTCATATTGTTCACATTATCCTCCGGCAATATCACGTATTGTGTTTCGTGTGTGATTTTTTTTTTATATCTTTTGGGTTGGGGTGAAAACTCTAGAATAAACGTGCTTAAACACCGAAATCGTGCGACGGTAGGGCTATCTCGTTTTGGTCACGGTAGTTGGGCTTAACGCGAATCCTCAACGGATAATCTACCCGTTGTCGTTGGTGTCCCGTTCATGTTTTGCGTCACTATTCGGTGTGCACCCTAGGCTATTTAACAGTTCATTGGGCTGCCCGTTGACCTGAATCACAACCTATTTGGGATTTTGTGCAGGGCTGCTCAATTAAAAAACGTGTTCAACATCAGGCTGCTCTTTTTCATTGCACGCACGACCATGAAGAGATAATGTCTTTGCATAAAGAGGGCGAGGAGGGGGACGGGGGATAAGAGGGTGTGGAGTGTAGCATTTACATAATATCCATTTCGGTGGTCGTGTCATTTCCCTTGTTACGTGTGCTGTCGTCGGTAGCATTTGTTCCCTTTCGCCTCCATCCACAATCGGATCTGACGAGTTACGACACTGCCCAGTGAGAATAGATGCGAAATTATTTGCCTTTAGCGACTTGCTACGAGACATATTAGCATGAATGAAAGGGTCTTGATTCCCCACATCCGGCTGTTAATGTATATCTGTCATTGGCGTACACCACTAGTTTACGAGAGCCTTTGTGCAGCTTTGCGGACGCGACACCAAAAGCGGTGTAGGTGGAAGTAGGCTCAGAATACTGCCCTGCCATAGGATAAAACTCGTTGAGTAGACCGTGGCTTGGTAAGGAGAGTCATTTTGGGGTCCTCTTTTGTGCAGTGACCCCGGATCATTCGCGTTCATGACACCCCTATGACCTATGTGATCTCGTAGGTTTTCGTGGCATTTCTTGTTTGTCAAATGGTGCCGCCATCGAATAGGTAACTCAACCACGTCAAACAAACTGCCTACATAGGGCTTTGGTTTCATATACATACGGAGTCATTCAAGCGCGGGTGGTTAATACCAGTAAGAAGGAAGAACGTGGAACCTCCCCTTACGCTAGCCATTATCAGCAATGGGGTTTTGAGGGGCGGGGGTAAAGGCAGTTAGTTTATATCTTATTTGTATTCCGGGCTGGCTTCGATATGCGTGCTATGATAAGAACTGTCTTCGGCAACGTCGCGTCAAACTTGTTGTGAGATAAAGTGATGTTGCATGCTCAGGTGGTGTAGTTTGTAGACTGATGAACGTCCGGTGCTTCAAAAAATGACTAAGATAAGGTATCATTTTGGTTGCGAACAACGAAAGCCAAACCTAAAGTGGGCTCGCTTTATCAGTGGTGTTTAGAAAGTTTTAACCATGTTTTTCGTGGAAATTATCGATTATTTGTGTGTGGATGTTGTATCTATTAGTACGTTGTTTGGGGACATTATCGAATATTTGTTCGTGAATGTTGCAGCGAACAGTCAGTCGTTGTCTACCCGTGGTATCAATTGCCGCAGGCCACTGTTTTGCTAAAGTGCTTCGCGCGGCGTAACTACCAGGCATTATATGATAATGTTGGAGAGGATAATAATGTCATGGGTTGAAAGGTTTCACGGAATTTGCGTGAGTTTGTCGGCTAAACTAATCTAAAGGGTGATCTATGAACTCCCCAAAAGCAAGGCGGCTCAGAAACGTAAGGCGCTCCTGCTGGCGTAGGTCGGGTCTGATGGTGGTGAAGCATTGTGCTGTTTGTTGAGGTTAGGAGGCAAATATCGTCGATTGTTGAAGGCTATGGTGGCGGGGTGTCTGCTTTAGGGATCGCGAGAGTAGTGGCCACCCAACCTCTCGGCAACCTTTCCAAGGAGTAGGTTAGTGGTAACATTTTTTTCACTATATATTACCTTGATGACAGGGGACTCCTTAACCAGAAATCGTGGGAGTATTTCTCTTGAGTAATATTGCGATAATGCTCGTTTAGTACATTGGCCGTGGACTCTTTTGGTCTGGCTGTTGAACCTTTGTTTTTGTTTGGCACGACACGAGCTCTGAAGGGAGGCAGAGAGTTCCTGAAGAGATTAGTCCCACAATGGCGAAACAAACAGTGCAATCACACCGTACGTAGATGACGTCCCTCAAGCTTTCGTCCTTTGCGGTTTTATGATGTGCATGCTGGGACATGGAAAAGTTTATCGCTCCCACCACAAAACCAGAATTATACACAAAACGTTTTTTTGGACAGAGGTTCAGGGATAGCCCCTCCCGTGAGTGGCCTACGCTCAGTAGTGATAGCGAGTGTGTCCTCCCCACCCTAGCCGTGATCGAGGGCGTGCTACTGTTGGCATGCTTGCATTCGCGATTCACAGTCTCCAGGGTTGTATCATGACGCCGTGCCATTGTGTGGAATTTGGTGTTACGGATGTGTCTGGGATCGTTTCCCGTCGAGTGGTCTTGGCAGCACATGGGACACGGGTTGAAATATTGGAAGATGTCGTATGAAGTTTCATGTTTTTTTAACTAAACTGCGAGAGCTTTTATCTCCGACGAGCGATACCTTTGCTTTACGTACATACTTTTCCTTCATCGTGTTTATTCAAAACACACATTGTTTGTTGTTGGAATTTAGTCGTCTGGGTGTGTCTCACGCACCGTCGACTGTATCAGCAGGTCGTGATAGTATCAACCGTCAGATAGGCTATGCTACTATATCAAACGTTTGCAGCGTGTATTTTTTTATACGTTGTCATATGCCTGGTGTGCGGCATTGTGATGTCTAGTGTGTCACCAAGGCCATGGGCACGGGGGTCGTTTTATTTTTTTTTCTCAGAGGCCCTGAGCCACCGGCACGACACGCACCTTAGATGAAACCTACGGCAAGGAAAGCATTTTTTTGGAACGTGTTTTTGAATGACTTGCGGTCGCTCGCGCGATTGACCCCTCTCTTCCTTTGGGGGTCTAGGCTTAAGTGCTGCTTTAAGTTTGCTATACGAATCGGCAATGGACTGGCTATGAACGCCGCGCCAATCAAATGACCTACCGCATTTATTTTTGACATTGAAGACAGCCTCACTAGTGCGAGTGGCTCAAGCTTACGATCGAAAAGGGGATACCGTCCCTACGTTAGCGTTCGTCCTATCAGGACCTAGGCTGGTAATCACCCAAACTGGAGATATGACAGCAGAAAAACTTGTATTGATGGCAGCTCTCGACCCGGGGTGGCAGGCCCTCACGGTGAAACCCGAGGCTGACCGATAACCAAAGACAAATATCGAACGGCGCTGACACGCGGCCGCGCGGAGGCCCTATAGCACGGACCCGCTGTCTGTCACTAACTGGCTGCTGATCGAGATTATGTCAGAGCAAGCAACAATATCCGTTTTACTGCCAAGATGAAAATCAATTAGTAGTGTTGGAAACTGGGGGATGCATCCCGGGTGTTCCCTGACAACCGCAGCCCTCAACGGCAGGCATGCGCTACGATGGAGATGCAATATTTCGCGAAACCTGTGTCTCTCTGGAGTTCCTCAACGGGTAGTCAACAAACGATTGCGCTGTCTCAACACAAAGTCGTTAGAATCCCGTTCGTTTCTTTCAAGATTTATTTCGTATTTTTCGTAGGCCATGAGAGTAGCCAGATCTGATTGAGCCCACAATTTTAATCGAAGGTAGTGTTTTTTTCAGAGAAAGCCATCACAGGGTAGGAGTGCATGAGCCGTTCAAGAGCTCCCAACACGAGGGGCTCAATAGTTGAACAGAATAATGACCTCGAAGGCGTTTTCTTGCCCAAGCCGACCGCCGATTCCATGCGCTATTGGTACTCTTGTACCAAATACATACTGCCAGTTGACGTTATCAAAGGATCCGATAGTTCCCCATTTGAAGAGCTCAGCCGCTGAGAAAATTTCTCCGCTTAAGATGGGCAACTTCTATCGTGTGAGATTACTCGTGGGCGAGATAAAGCGCTCTCTAGACGTGACAACCTTCAGAAACCATGGTGCTGCGCCCCGCATCGCAGCGTGCGTTACAGCGTGTTTTTAGGTCTAAATACAGTTTCGATCGATCGTGGAGCGGCCCGAAGTGCGTCGTCAACACTGGGGCTGTACCTCCCACAACTTTGTCTTGAGTTGTGTCCCTCGATAATGGAACAGTTTGCAGGTCAGATGAACGTTGCACTACGATATGCACGATCTGATTGGTTGTGTTTCAAGTATGTGGAACATGACGTCAAGAACCTTACGTGTACCGCCGGTGAATATAGTGGTTTTGTGGTTTCTCACACGGACGAGTGTAGCTGACATGCAAAAAGTATTGCCTTTGACCAAGAGTATCTAGCATATCTAGCTATCATGTGAACGTCGCTACCACCACCCACCGCCACCTGCTGATTGATAGTAGAGGACTGGCACACCGGACCTATCCCGAAATCTTGCATTGTATACACCTGAAGAACACCCTGTGCCGTTGGAAAATATATTTACCGCAGGATCATCCCAGCCCGCCGTCTTCTTGTGATACTGAACAGTTGGTTAGGGAAGTTCGGATGGAGGGGAACAATCCCGGAACCTTACAGCCTAAACGCTTGAATTACTACCTCGGCCACCGGTCCAGTCTGTAACATACTTGACCTCTTATAATACATATGTAACGACCACCGACGAACACCGAATGCGAGCCGAAGACACATACAACGGTAGATGTGGTCCATTATTTTCTGGGGCACCTCATTTTGGAGAATGCATGCTGCTGTACCTCACACACAAAAATAACCTGAGCAAATTATTTGCGCACCTCCAGCTAGCCACGCGTCAAAGGCAGAATGTATAAAACAAAAAACAATTGCATCAAGTCCCCAATGTTGCTGTCCTCCATTTTTATGGATGATATGTATACTGGGTACTACGTAGGGAAGCCACAAAATAATATGATCCTAGGGTTTGCTATTCTTGAAGCCTGACTAGTTGCTGACTATCTATATACCCAACCCTACCCGCAGAGAGTGCAGCTGGACATTCACTTCCGGTGCTGCTGCTGGGCTGCGGGGTGGGCGACAAAAAGGCAAAAATAGTTACCAAACCTCTCCTGAGTTCTGCATCCTTGCGCTCTTTCCTGCAGCGCCGATCCTGTCGTTTTCTGGTTCGGTCATATGTGACGTCTCCTGAACGCGTGCAGTCATCACGGCTACCGCTGCTGTCGCTGTCTGGTCTCCTTCGTAACATGGGTCGCCGTGAAGTGGTAGGTCCACCCGTTCTGCAGTCTGCGCCACATCTGGTTTCGCTGGTTCGCGCGCGACGATCCGACCACCAGTTCTTGCTATTTTTTTTTTCTTCTTGGTCCCCTCAGGGCGCCCTCGAGGGCGCTTACGGCCAGTCATGTGGACTTATGCTTTCGCCTTTTGTGGCGCCAGGTGTGTGTGTGTGTAAATGCAGGTGCTGCTTCGTCTCACGTGTGTGTATTGCTTGGGGGTGGGGACCTCGAACTTTTGACGCGCGCGATATCTCGTTCAAAAAAAGAAAACGGGCCTGGGTGCAGGTCCAATTCGTCTGAATCCGTCGAGCTTTTCGAAATCGTATGGTGCAAAAGTCTGATAAAACTGTACCCTCAACCCCTTCAGAGCCCCCGAACCCCTCCCCATACAAAATCCAAGTAATTTTGTCCCCAAAAACGGGTTTCAGTTGTAAAGGACTTAACGCCAGCTGAGAACATATTCATGGTGTTTTTTCCATCAAAACTTAATACGTGGAAAAAAAAGTAGGGTTCGGTTGCCGTGAGCCCCTCGACGAGATACGCACAAAAACGTTGTCAAAAAAAAAATCGGACCCGACAATCGTCCAAATATAACGATCCAATATCCAAACAATCTCGACAGAATCACGATTTTCTCGCGAACCAAAAAAAAACAACAACAACCGCTCCATGTAAATGATTTCCCTCAACGGGGCTTTCCTACGGTATATCGTATGTCACGAGGGGGTATGTCAATCACTCGGAATTAATTCCCAAGAGGATTTGACAAATTTAATTTTTCCCGGATGGACTATAGAAGTGTTAATTACTCTGGCCGAATTCGGTTGTAGGTGGGGCGTTTGAACAAGAGGGATCGGGAGGGGAGGGGGTGGGGGGGGCAGGCGGGACACTTCAATATGTGCGCGGAAACTCTAAATATTTACAGGGGACAAATCGGACCGTTGTAGCAAGAAGACATCCCTTTTTATTTTATCTGCCTGTGGTATTGTTTATTATTGTAGAAGATTTGATGTTAGATGTGGTATGCAACACAATCTTTAGGTGAGGTAAACAACGTGTCAAAGCTTCATAATTTGCTATCGTACATGGATCGCAAGATACAATATTTTGATCGATAGGTGGTACAGACTAACCATGTAGTTATTAATATTTTCTGACATCGCTAATTTTATGAAAGAGGTACATATTGCAAAATACGACAGGCGAGGTGATGTGGTCATGTAATAATGTCACCACCATTGAGCACGATTTTTTTGTATTGACGCGCGTTGATGGTTGCACGCTGTCGACGTCCACGCGGGTACAACGCCTTGTGTCTTTCTGAATAGTTGTATGGAAATAATTAGACTATACCATACGATACGCGCTCTACGGCATATGGCATGCATACGCGAAACAAATGGTTCTGAGGCTCATTGCTTGAGAACGTATAGTACCCCACAAATCACGGAGTTCACAAAGAAAAATATATAAATAAATAAATACTGACTTCATGAAACAAACTAAACTGCAGTCCAATGAAGGGATGACATGATATAGTCTTCTAGTCTGGTCTATATAGTTTGTATTTATACGATCTATAGATGGAACAATACTACAAATAGTCACAGGAGTAGAGTAGACTCTTGGTGTAGGAAACGGCCATATATCGCAATGTGATGTGTCGATTCGAGTCGACTCATCATACTAATGTAGGGGTTGCACATCTTGAGGGCGAAAGAGTTCTTGTGTGGGCGGTTGAGGTCCTCGAGTGAGTGAGGAACTACCGGTTCTTCTGGTACTACACATACTATTGTTCAGGAGATACTTGTGTTATTTGATATTATAAGGAGAACTGCAAAAAACTGCTGGTCGGATTGCTCCAGCGAACGCCTTCGAGATTGTCGTGATTTCAATTCGGGTGAGAAACTAAACTGCTCATTAAGGCCACGGGAGGGCCCAAGCGTTCCCTGGTCCCCGTTTTTCTCGTAACTCTATCATCTAGATTAGCACGCTGCGTTTAGAGCTTCGGCTGGTTCGTGGAACACAGACCCGGAAACCCGTGAAGCAATAGAATTACTCCACAGATGTTGCGAGTCTCTTCAGATCGGTGTCCCTCTGGTTCTCAGCAGCGGTCCACACCTCGACGTTGAGGCACTGCAGTGGGTGGTCAAAATTTGGGGTACATGAAACGAGACAAAAGGCGACCCCCAGCAGAACGTATGCACTTCACTAGCGGGAAACTACAGCTCCCCACAAGCAACCACGGCCGCGAAATCGAGGGACGTTTCTGGTGGGGTGTTTATGCGGCGTCGGGTGCGTCAGACAGCAGTAGTAGGCAGTCAGAATTGACTCACGAGGTGTTTTCGTGACTCGAACTTGCGAGCATCAACAATAAATAAAGATACCGAAATCTCTGAAATCATTTTAATTGACGCGCGGCAGCTTAATACAAATGGGTACATCACCGATGAAAAAACGGTTTTCACCAAACGCTTGCTGCTCACCACGCTGGTGATATGACTCTATATCAAGTGGAGTTTAAGGGCTTAGGATAAAATAATGAGGGACACTTAAACAGGTGTGGTTATTTATGGAGTTCGAAAATGGGTTAAAAGCACCTGAAAAGCCCTCTGGGTTTCATTGGATCTTGCTGACTTTTTTCACAAAATCTCGAACTAAGGATCGTGTTTGCACGTGCGTTACTATATTTTTAAGTGGTTGTTTGTATACGCGAAATGCCACCATACAAGCTCCTACGCAAAATACTCCCCTGCGATCCCCCGTAGGCTTAATGCTCGAAGCTCACGAACTTCCACTGCATGCGCCTACCTTTACTTGTTGCATGCCACTATTTCCCAGCGAGTGGTACTAAGCTTAGTTTGGGTAAGCTATTGGTTAATCTTTTGCAAGTGGTTAAACAGACAAATACCCTACTAATACCTTAACTTAGGGCGTCGACGGCAGTACAAAAAGAAGAGAAAGAAATGGAAAAAACCGCCCCAAAACCCGACAAAGACTCTCAGGCCACTACGATCAATCTAAAGGCAAAGACTCAAAGATTATAACCGCGGAAAATGAAGAACTATCGAGGAGCAGTGGCGGCTTGGAAGTCAACTGGCCACAGCCGCGGCTCGAGATTCGTCTACGTTACGTTCGATTCCCCGACGAAACGCACTGGGGATGTTAACTTGCAGGCACCAAGAGCCTTTTACGGCTCCCGTCGAAGTCGTGTAGCGCACCGGGGGAAGGGGACGTTTAACCGGTCCCGGGTCGTCCAGAAAGCTGACCAGGTATACCTTGTCCTCGGTAGTGCTCGCGCTGATTTTTCCAAGCCACCATAACCCATCGTCTCCCTTGTACCAAAAGCAGGCTCGCTTAGGAAGTACTGTGTCGTGGTAGTGGCGGAGCCAATTGGCGCGGGGAACACAGTCGTAGCCCGGCGCTAGGAAACGTTCCCCGTTGTTGCCGGAGAGCTCGCGCTGTACCGCCCCAATCCGCATTCGGCGGTAGAGGTGGTTGGGTTGGCGGTGCTGGTCCGGGGTTCGGGCCCAATAACGCTAGATGTGGGAGCGGGAGAGGTGGAGGTCCATTTTTCGCTCCCGGGAAGGTTCGGAGAGTCCCGCCCAAGGCGTCTTTTATAGCACCGCAACGATGCCACCTCGACCCCGTACCGACTGATGACCGGTGATCTTGTCCACCTCCAGGTGTTGGACCGGAGTGGAAATGACGTCTTGAGTGACGTGGTACGGCGGGGATTTCTTGGAAAAATTGTTGAGCACGTACTGCGTCAGCCCCGCCGGTACGTTTTCGGGAATATCCCCGCTGTCGTGGGGGTTGGCGCAGGGTTTGGAGCGCTCGAATGCAACACGAAAACGATTGTCCGAACCAGGCAGGTCGGAAGGGAGACCCAAATAGAGGAGGTTGCAGGAGATTGCTCCCGAGCGGCGAACCATCGGGGTCTCAGCGTCGGAGCAGGGACCGACTACCAGGATCTTGTACTGACCCGTCCAGTTAAGCTCCTATCATCCTCCCGCGCGTGGCACTTCAAGCAGTGGCGAAGCCACCACCGGGTGCACATATACATGCCAATCCACCAATAAAACTGCCCCAGCATGCGCAACGTGTGCGTGGTGCGAAGATCGCAAGAGGCCATCGAGTGACAAGCTTGCATGATCCAAGGGCGCATGAGCATGACAACGTAGATGCGAACTGGATCGTCGTTTGGCAAGGCGGAGACGGACACGGTCGAACCGGTGGTCGCGGCTGGGGCCGACTCCTGTGTAGAACTCCTTGATAGATATGTCGGCTGTGCGATGGACGTCGCTGCAGCCAGGGCTTCTGCGGAGCCGGTGCCGTCCTTGATAAGTATGGCGAAAACTGAAGCGAAAACGGTGTCAGCGGCAAGCGAAATCGACCTGCGGCCGGTACAGCCTGTGGTAGTGACAACGGAGGCAGAAACACGAGCGACGAATATCCCCGGGGAAGCAGAAAGTCCGTCAATCCTTATACGTGGCTTGTGTGTGCGAAAAACGTGAAATGCGGTAGAGGTGACCGGGATCCCACCCAAGGTTAGCATGTCCAGTGCGGGATACGAGCCCACCCAAGACAATGCTTTCGGCGGGGGGTTCAAGTCCAACCAAAGAAGTGCTTTCGGTGTGGGGCGCGAGCCCACTCAAAACAGTGTTTGCGGTAAGGGGCGCGAGTCTACCCAAGTCGACCCCTGGGATCAGCGAGGAAGGAGCGAACAGCACGCGGGTCTGTAGGAGGTAGATACCGCTATCTCCAACGGGGTTGGGGCTTGTCAGTGCCGGGCCAAAGTTCGGGTGAAACGCCGCCATCTGAGGTGCAGGGCTGTCGCTTTTTGTGGTTGTTCAATTTCGCCCTGCCGACGCTCTCCTCAGCCCAGGGCCGAGTGGCGACCAGGATACCCTGTTCGCGCGTAGCGTGCTACAGGGCTATGTACGGGTTTTGTGCATCATCTTAGATCTTTTGTGTGTTGTGTTTGTTCTACTTTGTTTTCACGACTAAATACTTCCCCCCCTCGCAGGGCTGTAGGTGTTGCCACCTTCCATCCTGGGTATTTGTCGTTCCCTTGTCCAACCCCCCGCCTTGCCGATGACCCGTGGGAGGTTATTCGCATGACTTCTCCCTTGTGTTAGCGCCTGTGTTCCCCTCCATGTCGACGAGGGCTCGCTTTGTCAAAGTACCGTTTCTGTGGTTGGTCTGCCGTAAAGCCTTTCCTGGCCCCCCCCGCCATACCGGCGGCATGCGGCAGGTTTTTTTCTGCCCGCCCCCGACAAACCGGCGGCACGCGGCAGGTTTTTGATTGGTGGCTTTTGCCTTTTTGTAGGGTCTGTGTTTCTCTCAACTGCTTTTCTTCGCGTGTTTCTTGATCCATAGCCAGACCGTTAGAGGTGTGGGAGTGGATTTTGAGGAGCCGCATTTTCGATTCATGGTCTAGTTTGTATAATCGGGGTTTTCCCGAATCTCCCATTTTTCTGCATATGCGACTCATTATGGTGGGCTAGTGTTAAGATACGGCCTCGAAAGTCCTGAAATTATCCGAATTCGAAACCATTTGGATGGGTTTCGTATGATAAGGTTTGCGTTATATATTCGTGAAAGTTAGGAAATAGATCGAAGGAACATGCCTCCGATTTCAGAAGCTATCCGGGGCTCTGGTGGAAAAAATCTTGACTCGCTATTGTGGCAGCGTTTCTCCAATCTCTCCGATGTATTATTCGTTGCGATTTTGACTTTGCTTTCCGTCGAGCCCACAACCCTTGTTCCTTCTCGGGTGGATTCTCAATGGAGGGAGCGCCCTACCTCCTACAACGGCGACCACAACAGCATTGAGATGTCAGGTGCCCCTCCTGTCGGTCGCCGGGCACGTACCACACTGACGACACCTTCCAACTACGTGCGGACGACACTGCCCTTCGGCGCACACTCCTCGTCTGGGCTTTGGTCTCTTCTGTTGGTCGCCGGGTACGCACCACACAGACGACAAATTTCGAGTACGTGCGGACGACACTGATCTTCGGAGCACACTCCTCGTCTCGGCTTTTGGTTGCACCAGTTCCTTGCCAGCTGTGTCATATAGACCAATCCGCAGCGGAACTGCCCAAGCCCCACCCATCTGACTTGTTTGCTCCGCGCTCTGCCAGCATGTTGCACTGCACATCTCTGCGAGTTGCCAGCACAAGCCCCAAGATCGACCGTCGACCTTTACATATGTTGCGCTTCGGGGCTGAGGCATATGGACGACGAGTCACGGACAAGCATTCTGGAATAAACTCTTCGAATGACCATCGACGGGGACTTCGATTGCTGAGAGAGCCCATCGGCCAGCATACACCTTTGTTGTCGGAGCCAGACCGTCCTTCGCCGGACCCCCTTGGACCCCGGGCACCGTGCTCTAGGAGCTCAGTTCGGGGCTCCTTCCTTGTGGTCCCCCATGGAAAAGAACAGGCGGTGCTCGAGGGAATGTTTGGGCTTTTTTGTTTGGCGACTTTTCTAGTACACGCGTTAACGTATGGGTTTCAGTACATACGTCGATCCGTCTTTCGCGTCGGACAAGTTGCTGCTTCCTTTTTGCTGAAAATAGTACAGCTACAAATTCGACGCAACTTGGAGCCCTCCCTGGTCTTTCGCGATCAACAACGTTCCACTGCTGTGCGTCACGTATCTTGCACCACCATCATGTTCGCAGCGCCACCAACTACAGCGCAGCACAATGGGCTCGCTGTCAATACATACCATATACCGCCAGGTTCTCTGCTGTAGACGTCACCGTACAGCAGCCGAGCCGACTACTTGGCTCCTGCCCATCCACCACATAGCTCTACTCTTCACTGCCCCAGCGTAAACAGTTACAGCACTGCAGCTCTGACACGCTCCGCTGCTGTGCGAGTGCTCCTTACAAGTTCGATTCGAGTGGTTGTGTACGTCTTCACCCCCCCGTCACTAGAACTTGAATTTGGTGAACGCTGAAACTCTGTGCTGACTTTTTTGGGCAAGGCTGTCGACGTGTGCGGTGCCTTATATTCCACCATTCATAGGTGCGCGGGAACTAACACCACTTTCTGTGTGGGCACACCTTCGACAGTGCGGCACTTTGCACTGCTGTCACCTTAACTGTCCCTTTATAGTGCGGGCGGAGTGGGTACGGATGTTTTTCCAGCTGTCCAGGCGTTAGGCCGTCTTCCTCCTGCCGGTGCATGTGCTGCCCGTCCACAATGCTGCTAGGAAAAATGCTGTTTTTTTTTCATCTGTCACGACGGATACTGTTTGTTGCAATGCGGTATACAGTTGGCAGAGAAGCTGAGCACTATACTGTAGGCGCAAAGGCTGCCTTTCTGCTGCTGTTGGTGCATGTGCTGCCCTTCACGATACTGCTAGCGTCTATGCTGGCAATTGTTTCTTTCTTCTCTGCAAATGTTCGGATAGCTACCGCCCGTTACAGAGCGTTTTCTACAGTTCGCGGAGATACTGCGCTTTACAGCTTTTGATAGTGCAAGTGGGGATCAGCCCGTTTGACACACTACTTGGAGGCAAACAGCCTTTCTATTCGGCTGTGGGCGTACACACCTTTTCTACAGCTAGTCTTGGCATTTTACTACCCTTTTTAAGGCGGCTGGTGTTGACGTCGCCCGTGGTCACAGGAGCAATCTTGCAGCAATCGGCACTACTGTAGGCTTGACCTCTATAGTGCGGTCGGTTGGGGAACTGCCTTGTTCGGACACTATGCTACCTATCTTGTTGCGGTTCGAACTGCCGTTACCTGTTCACGCAACAGCGATACTACAGCAATCAGCACTACTGTAGGCGCGATCGTCCCACTATAGTGCGGACGGTGGGGGAACTGCCTTGGTCTGGGGTTATACTGCCCATTTTCGTGCGGTTGGTACCTATGGGCACAGCAACGACAATGCAGCGAGCAGCACTACTGTAGGCGCGATCAACCCCATATAGTGCGGTCGGTGGGGAAACAACCTTGTTCGGGAGTTGTACTGCCCATCTTTGTTCGGTTGGTATTATTGTCGGTATCTATGAGCACAGCAGCGATCAGCACTACTGTAGGCGCGACCGTCCTCCTTTAGTGCAGTCGGTGGGGAAACTACTTTGCTCAAGCGTTGCACTGACCATGTCTGTCTGCTGATTGGCACGTGTACAACCCTCTACTATGGTATCTCCCACTACACTACTTGGCTACCACTGTTGGGGCAGAGGCTGCCCGTTTTTTATACGGTTGGCGGCGCGATCCTCTACTGTGCTACCCCCCTCTACACTACAATTAGGGCAGATGCTGCACGGGTTTTATACGGTTGGCGGCGCGATCGTCTACTGTGCTACCCCACTACTGTTAGGGAAGATGCTGCCCGTTTTTTATACGGTTCGCTGCGCGAACCTCCACTGTGCTACCCCCCCCGTACACAACTGCTGAGGCAGGTGCTGCCCGTTTTTTTTATGGTTGGCTGCGCAGAGCTCTACTGTGATACTTCCCCCTACGCTACAATTAGGGCAAATGCTGTCCTGGTTCTTATACGGTTGGGTACGCGATCCTCTACCGTGCTTCCCCCCGCTACACTACTGTCGGGGCAGATGATACCCGTTTTTTATTCGGTTGTCTCCGCGAACATCTACTGTTCTACCCCGCCCCTACACTACTGTTGGGGCAGATGCTGTCCGTTTTTTTTACAGTCGGTGTGTTGGGTGACCCTTCACCGTGCTACAGCGCTACTTCGTGAACAAATGGCGTCGTCGACAGACCATTTGTTTTTGCGGTCGTAGGTTTAAATCCCACATGTCCACTATAACATACATATAGTCAGAAAATAATGGTACCTACAAATATTCTACCAGGTATAAAATATTCTAGCTTTCGATCGATGTATCATACAACAACAAACTATGAAGATTTAACACGTTATTTACTACACTTAAACACGGGGTTGCATGCTGCATCTAACATCAAACCTTCTAGAATAGTAAACATTACAAGCCAGATGATATAAAGGGATGTCTTATTGCTTCAATCGTCAGGTTTGTCCCCTTTGAGAATTCATAGTTTCCGCGCACATATTGAAATGTCCCGCCCCCCGCCCCCCCTTCCCCCCCCCCTCCCCTCCCCCTCCACTGACCTCTTTTTCATAACAAACCCCAACCCTTTCCCCCCCCCCGCCCCTCCGTCCCCCGATCCCCCCCCCCCCTTCCGCCTAGTCTGTCCAAACGCCCCACTCACAATCAAAATCGGCCTGAGTAATAAACACCTATACGCAGTTGATACCACGTCATTATCTTTCTGACCATCCATGACGAAGGTTTATTATCCCCCCCCCCCCCCCCCCCCCCTCCAACGCCCCCTCTTTTCCGACCACCTACACGATCGCCTAGACCTAGTACCACGCGTATAACAAGCTGCTACATATCTTTGATCTCACAGCCGAAGTGTATTTGAATATTATTTGTGACCTAAACCTCCTAAAAATCCCCCCCCCCCCCCCTCTTGCTCTCCCTTACTCAAACGCCCCACCAAATATCAAAATCCGCCACATTAATAAACACTTCACGCACAGGATATCACCTCATTATCTTTCGAGAGCCATCCATGCCGCTGTGTTTCCCGCCCCCCCCCCCCCCTCCAACGCCCCCTCTTTCCCGACCACCTGCACGATCGCCTAGACCTAGCACCACGCGTATAACAAGCTGCTACATATCTTTGATCTCACAGCCGAAGTGTATTTGAATATTATTTGTGACCTAAACCTCCTAAAAATCCCCCCCCCCCCCCTCTTGCTCTCCCTTACTCAAACGCCCCACCAAATATCAAAATCCGCCACATTAATAAACACTTCACGCACAGGATATCACCTCATTATCTTTCGAGAGCCATCCATGCCGCTGTGTTTCCCGCCCCCCCCCCCCCCTCCAACGCCCCCTCTTTCCCGACCACCTGCACGATCGCCTAGACCTAGCACCACGCGTATAACAAGCTGATACATATCTTTGATCTCACAGCCGAAGTGTATTTGAATATTATTTGTGACCTAAACCTCCTAAAAAATCCCCCCCCCCCCCCCACCCCTCTTGCTCTCCCTTACTCAAACGCCCCACCAAATATCGAAATCCGCCACATTAATAAACACTTCACGCACAGGATATCACCTCAATCTCTTTCGAGAGCCATCCATGCCGCTGTGTTCCCCCCCCCCCCCCCCTCCCCCCGCCTCGAACGCCCCTTTCTTCCCCATCACCCGCACCTTCGCCTAGACCTAGTACCACACGTATAACAAACCCCTCACCTAAAGCCCTTCCCCCCCCCCCCCCCCCCCCCCGCCCCCCGCCCCCGCCCCCACCCCCCCCAACCCATCCCAACCCCACCCCCTCGAACACTCCACCCTCTCTTTACTCACTGATTGTACGACTTACCCCAGGATATACACGATAAACTGATGTATTATTTCCAAAAATGTCACATTTATCCCCTCGAAATAATGTATAGTTTCCAGGCACATATCGAGCTGCCCCCCCCCCCCCCCCCCCCCCCCCCCCGGCCTCAATAATATACTGGTGCCAAAACCGTCAGATTTATCCCCTCGAAAGGATTTATAGCTTACATGCACAAATTGCCCCTTCCCCCCCCCCCCCCCCCCCCCGCCCCCCTCCAAACCCGCTCGCTTTTGATCTAAACCAGGCCCCCCCTTTCCCTTCACAGCTGTCAGATTTTGTCCCCCTCAGAAACGGGTTTTATTGTTTCCGCGCACAGACTGACTAAAATCATCCTGTTGACCCTGATAGCTACACTGTAGCTGTAAGGGGAGTCGCCGTCCTATATCCTTAATGAGGACACACAACTCGTAATGCACGCGATCGGAGTATCAAACACAGCTTGCAAAGATGAGTTTCGACGAAATCTTCGATCTCACAGCTGGAGTGTATTTCAATTTTATAATATAACCGCAAGTACTTGGCAGCGCTCGCCGCTCTGTATTCGTGATATGTTTGCCTTTCGTGCTGCCCCACACAAAGCCAGCTTCTGTTTTTACTTGTTGTTCTTATTGACTTTTCCGTGCATGCTATTCCGTTTTTCATCGTGAGGCTCATATTTTGTTAATAATTTTGCTGTGCACGAGCCTGTACCATATAGATAGGCAAACTTTATCAACAACAAAATATCTCGACTAGTCTAGGTGTAAAGCATTATTATTTTAAAATAAAACAACTTCTGAAAGTTTTCCGTCACGTATTAAAACATTTAATTAGAGTTCGTTTTCACTAGACGATCACTTTCAGTACGTACATACATTTCATAGATCTACAACTTATAGATACCTATATCCTTGATGAGGACACACAACCCGTAATACGCGCGATCGGAGTATCACACACAGCTTGCACAGATGAGTTTCGACAAAATATTCGACCTCACAGCTGGTGTGTATTTTAATTTATAGAATATATTTAGTCTATATATCCTGATTGGTGTGGGTATTGATGCCGATGTATTGGTATTTTTTCTGTGTAATTCGCGTATAATACAGCGGTCCCAAAAACCTCCGATTGGAAAAACAACCACAATGGAAGGCGCAACACAAGCAGCTCGTCGTGGTTGAGATTGATCGGTTCTTGCTTGTTACCCAACTACTCGGTCGTGTGCCTTTTGGGCTCAAACTTCCATAACTGGTCGGAGACGGCAACATATGCGCAATATATCCCAATCAATGATTCTTACGAACGACATCTTACTGGCTCATACCTGAAAAGGAACGACGATATAGGATAGACGGCAGAACTTGTGTCTGAGTATCGATAGCTGCTCTCTCTGACGGGTTAACGTGCTGGAGATGTGCCGTTTTGAAGTAGAAAGCACGACGGTGACTTTCTCACGTGCTGTGGTTCGTGTTCGGTATACAGCATGTTTTGTTGTCCCACTTTCCGCAGCCCCTTCTCCACCCCTCCACTGTCGTCACTCCCGTTTGAATATATGAATAGTGTGGAAGACAGGGTCGTACATACCTATCGTAGATCGCGTACACGCATGCGCGAGAGGACACGTCACCGGTCAGGCAATACACGATCCCGGGTCGCGAACGGCCGTCACCCGTCATAGACGGCGTTGACCCGTCCCCGGAAGGTCAGCCACCGAAAGATGATCCCGCCGCATGACGAAGGGCATGTGCCCACCGTCACTCTAGCTCTGGCTTAGCATCTCCTTGCTACATATAAGAAAGAAAGGTTATCAGTCGCGTTCGCTGTTGAGAACGATCGTCAAGGGACCTCAGTACACGACGCCCTCTCCGCTTCGACTTCAGCTCTGCGACGACCTCTCCGCTCCGACTACCGACCATCCACGACGAGTACCAGACCTCCGGGACCACCCTCTCCACTTCGACTCCGGGACCCCGTGAGAGACCAGATTCCATAATAGTATGTATGTATACACAATAGACTAAACATAAGAGCCGCGGCGGAATATATAGACTACACAGACTACTACACCATTTCAGCAGGCCGTACGACAGAAAAATCTCCTCGCACACGATCCCAATGTCATTCACACGTCGAAATCGCACGAACTACAGCAGCACAGCGGGGCTGCACGTCTGCATAAACCGGGCCACTCACCGCTGCTTTGTTGTTATACCTGTGAATATAGGTGTGATATATGTCAGTTGACCATGACAGCTACACTGTAGTTGCAAGGGGAGTCGCCGACCTTTATCCTCAATGAGGACACACAACCCGTTATACGCGCGATCGGAGTATCACACACAGTATGCAAAGATGAGTTTCGACAAAATAATCGATCTCACATCTGGAGTGTGTTTATATTTGTATAAAATATGTCACGTTGCACCGCTCTATCCAACCCAAATGACCCCTGGTGGCCGTGTGGGATGTGTTCTTGGAATTCGTGTGTGTCGTGATGCTATTATTGATAAATGATCGCTGCTGCGCTGAACGCTCAGCGTGGAGACACATCCTGGGCTCCAGCACGTCCTAGCTCGGACGAAGGTGTTTTGACTAATCGAGTGGTTTGATGAAACGGTCGGTTGCCAAGGATATCAACGCAATACTATCGGGGATCTTCTCCTTCCGAAGTCACGAGAAACGAAGCACAGATAACTCACATCAAAGCGCGACTGTCGAAAATTCCCGCTGCCCTGGACGTCGACGGTCTGCTGTTCAGGAACGTTTCACCGTGTCGAGGCTAACATATATTCGGGCTGTATTTGACCCTTGACCCGGTGACATGCATGCCGGTCAGTTGTTGTTGTCATTTCTTGTCATTGGATCGTCTAGGCGATAACCGTTTGAAAAGCGACGGTGTCACAATTGCTGTTGCTTTCACTGTAGTCTAAATGTTCGGCCCGCCAGTCATAGCCACGTATGAATTTTAAGTAGGGGCATAACCTGCAAGGTACTTCATAACTCATCAGGGTTTGGCAAAATGCTCGCCGCGGAACATTATACCTCGCCCAGACTTGGTTAGACTGCCCACAACGTAATCGTCGGTTTTACAACGGAATTTGTCTTGGGTAGCATCCCTATACGTTATTTAAGCTTCGAAGTCTGCAACAAATATCGCCGTTAGATGAGGAGACGCAATGTGTTACAGGAGATGACCATGAAGCGCCATTCAAGAAGCTACGCGTAACGCGGGAGACTTACAGGCGAGCCGTTTATGTGTGAAGGTCGGCGGTGCAAACAATCATGGTGCGTGGTCATGCCGTCGAGCTGATGTTTCCACCTATCGACATCTACGACATCCAGCGCCTGTGAAGACGGCACATCCTACAGAGAAACAACCGCCGGAATCACAACGTACAGCAACAGGCATGTTCATCGCTACACGCCTAAAGGAAGTGGGTCAAATGCAGAACAAAAACTAAATTAATAGGGGAACGGAGCATGAACCAACCAACACACGAATCATTACGCGAGGAATTCAAAGTTGTACTAAGAACAATCCAAAATAGAGGTCACGGGGTAACGGAATATTTACAAGGGAGAGCAAACGGTGATTGTTGTGAACGCATTTATCGCTTTGGCATCGCGGAGTCAACGTCGTAGACAGTCAGTCCGATTGACACCCTGCAACAATATTTTATTCGTTAAACCGCACTGGCGATTGGCGTTAGATCATTTATGCTGTATGGACGTCATATTTTCCTCCAGAGTGCGTTGAAGATTTCACAGTTTACGGCAAGCCATCTACCCTAATTTGCACCGTCAGGGGATGAAACAAGCGTTTTGGTTTGCATTATGCGGTAGGTAGTATTCACGTTGCCGACAGAGTAGCCAAGGCAGCTGCAACAACATTAATTTCGTTAAAATGCCACGCATTAACCTGCAACCAATTATGCAGCTGTACGAAAGAGCAATTATCCACTATGGGTTGAATCATGGACAGAGTATGGCGAACCATCTGCCCCACTTTGTGCTGTTCATGGATACAAAAACGACGAAAAAAGGATGGCATTTGTTAAGTGTACTTACGATGCCGATAGAGAAGCCGAGGCAGACGTGGATGATGAAGAAGGGCGCAGAGACGCCGGTGAGGACAAGGATACTATCGCAGCGCCAAGAACAACTGCCGCCGTTACGCGATATATTGAGCATTGGTGTGTTATCAGATGGGCGGTTACTGCCCCCTAGCGTGCGACACTTCAACCCACAAATGATTTCAAGAAAGTTATACTGGAGAGGGCGTCTGGCGAATGGTACCCCGTTCAAGCTGCACTTCTGCCAACAACGTTTCCATTGGTTTCCACCATTTTGTGAATACTACCGTCATATCCGTGGTATAATTTATGTCAGCTATGCCATGGAACGGACGCTTACGGCTCCTCTGTCAGTAATTTTAAAAGCAGCACACCCAAAAAAGCAAAGTGATTCACCCTTGTGCTTGCTTGAAGCGGAAACCTGTCACGTATCATGTGGGTGCCGTATACTCCTGGAGTATATTTCAACGATCCCATCCTCCACAAAAACTGAGGAAATTCCCGGACAGCATTTCCACAGTACCCACCCATCTACCCACCCTGCAGCGAATCTCTCCGCATTTGCCACGTTCTTCTCTTCTCCCTAGATAGTTCTGCGGCTTTTTGTGTGTTCGTAGTCCACAGTATAATCAGCAGTCGGGTGTGAAAAGCAGAATATCTATTCAAGTCCCGGGAAGGCTATCCAGCAACACACATGTTCGGTAGCAACTGACCATCAATCCACAACTTGCACCGGTCGATCAGAGCAGCAATAACCCCTATTCCAGCTATTTCTGCCAAACTGCTGAGTCATCTGACGGTAGACGGATGCAGCAGACGTTTTCTGGGTTGCTAAGACGATAAACCAAACATCTTACCCGAACCATGGCTTCGAGAACAACATTCCTTCCGGCAAGCCGACAAGCAATTCTCTGTGCTAGCCCGAAGCCAACGTAGTGGTGAAATGACCATTCAAACCGACCGTTCCAAACTTGGAAAAGTTGTTAAGTTATTACATCGATGATATCGATCACATCGATCACATCGATCACATCGCTCACACCGCTCATATCACCCACATCGCTCACAAGGTCACAATCATTTAGGCCAAGAAGGAGCAGTCCCTGCGGCGGGATGATTTCGCTCTTTGCAAT
Organism: Undaria pinnatifida; assembly: GCA_012845835.1. Taxonomy (NCBI): domain Eukaryota; class Phaeophyceae; order Laminariales; family Alariaceae; genus Undaria; species Undaria pinnatifida. The sequence goes on from JABAKD010000001.1 coordinate 12,455,799, forward strand.
TCCGTTTAGTTGTTAGCCTACCGAACGCACAGTGGTGTATAGTTTGGGGCGGTGAGCGTTAATAATACCTTTTATCGGCTGCACGTGGGACGTAAACTCATGCGCTTCGAAGATTGTTACCGTTGTTCGTGCTCGTAACTTGGCACTTGAAATTATCAAACCTTTTGCAGGGGAACATGAAAAAGCCACTTAGACTACAAACAATAAGAACAAAATCTCTCTGCACCGTTCTCCAATCCCTAAACTGGCTTCCGTGCCAACTGGTTATCGACCCTTTTTTTGAAGGAGGAGCTTTCTCATTGGTTCGGGGTAACACCAGGACACCTTGACGAGGCCTTCCATCATCGATGTTTGCTTGATTATTTCATCCCCGCATCCAGAAGAGCCAAGCTCGTACTGTGGTATAAGTCGTAGTGCCCGCTTAGTGCGATACCTTGCCATACGGCGATACCAACACCGCACTACAATACAATCTACCTGCCGGTGTATGGCACGGTACTCTGTGTGACAAGGTTGTGGCAACTCGACGAGCGCTTTCACCGCACCAAAGTGGGGCCTCGCACTCGAGGGAGCCGCACAAACGGGAGATCACTTTATCGTCGGTCTGGCACTCTCTGTAGATTTCGCTGCGACACACAATATACTTTGTAGCATACGACAAGCCGGTTCCCCCCCCCCGCCCCACTGTCAGAACGTTTGTCGCGTACTACGCCACAAAACTCAGAAGAAGACTACGACCGGTGTCTTCAACAAGTGCCAACCAGCTTTGATTCTTGACAGCGAAGATCGCGTCAAAGGTGAGAGAGAAACCATTGCGTGTATATATACAGGCTGTGAAACGTGGGCAATTTCACGACCAGGTTTTTCATGTTGTCGTCATCTTCGAGAGACTGTCGACCCGTGAAAAGTACTAAATTACCACAACAGCACACCCACAAGAGAAATCCTACAAGCCTGCCGGTAGCAGCATGCACAATGAGCAGGCATATATTAGTTCCCATCCTAAGGTGAGAACGCCGCCACATCACACCGTTACGAACTACGAAGAAGGTAGGGAGTTCGCTTTCTGAAGTTGATATTGCCATTGGTCGGGGTCACCCGCGCGAGTGACCCCCATGTTCTTTTAATCTTCACAAATTAATCTGCAATTGCATTGTTTTATGTATCGCACCGGACGTGTCCCCTGACGAATATTTGTCAGAGAGGTACTGAGTGAGTCGTGCCACTAGATCAAGTCCAGTACTAAAATATGAGGTAACCACTCTATGATATGCTATCGTAGGTCTACTCGGTCCGAAGGGTGACGAAAAACATGCGAAAGAGAGCACCGCGCCTTTTTGGATACTTCTGTGGTTTGCTGACGCGTATGAGTATGTAGTTGTCGGGGCTGCGGCGGTGGAGCTTCATTTTGCTTCGTCCAGAATTCGACATGGCTAAAGCCAAGTGTACAAGTTAAACATGCCTGTGCGCCGAACGTCCACACCGTTGTCGTAACGGCTTAAACACCGAAATTGCAGCTTCTCGGCCAAAAAGAAGGAACCGCAGCATTCTTCGGCCAACAAGTCAATGACACGTCCAAGCGAAAATGACGGACGCTTCGGATATCTAGTGGAAGGGGTAGTGGTGCCCGACACGATGCAAGTCTAGGGCACGTGGTCGGGGTGATCCAGTTCCTCCCTAGAGTTGATCGAAGTGCCCATCGTGTTCGTTCTTTACTTTGATTCTCCACTCCACCTCGAAGTTTTCATCTGCGCCAGTTCCGTGCGCTTTCTGAACTCTTTTTCCGTCCGATAATGGTTGTATTCAGCACGGTATATATACACAAAACTGTAAGTATATATATATATTTGTATACATGTTTTAAGTACGGCCGTTAAAATCCTAACTATTGCAACAAACAGACGCCCGCGGGCACCATCGTCCCCACTACTTCGGGGTATTGTTAATCTATCTCCATTTCGAAGTTTGTAGTATCGATCGAACAACGTAGGAGAAGTGGTTTCCTTTCTTGATTTCGATGTTGCAAACCGTACACGTGCTACCTTATTTCGTGAAGTTTGTAGGGCGAGTTATTAGACGGCATCTCACCGTGTGCGCAGCACGCCATATGGGCTCCAAGAATGCTGCCTAAACACGGCGCTGGTCGGTACTAGGTTGCGCCACCATGCGCGCAGTACCAATGCTGGCTATTGTTGTGCTAATGTCCTCTACTGTATTCGTCAGGTTGAAACATAGTTACAAAGCCATCTCATTTATCGAGGCTGCCGAACACCAAAAACCAACAGATCCGACGGGTTCATATTTTCTGGCAGCAAGGTGTTACATTGGTAGGGCATATTGTCTGGATCGACAGACGCCTCCAAGGCCAACATTGATGTGACGGATACCGTTTCGGTGCTACAAGAGTCGCTCGCACTACGTAATTGATGGATGTGCTCGACGGGGAAAACAGGGTGTGTCAAAAATCCAATAACCACGGTGTCGTCTATTCGGGGGGTGACGAGGTAGTCTACGACGCGTCATTGGACTCGTGAAGTCTCCCTGGTATCTGATTCTGCTATTTTCGTATAACAGCGAAACTCACTTGTCACCCTCCCCCCCCCTCTCTCTTCCATCTTCCTGGCGGATCTCGCTATTAACGACCATTGTATTCAGCACAAAACGCGCATACATATCTACTGGCTGTCCAATACGTCGAGAATACGAGCGTGAATGTCCAAATGGCGGGTGAACAGCCATTCGTTTGTACCAGTAAAACACCGACGAGATGGTGTTGAGCGTCGATCCAAGTAAATGCCCATAATTGCCGGTCGGTATTTTCAAAGTAGTGCTGAAGTGCTTCTCACACTTTTGCGACGTGAAGAACGAAATTCAAATATAGACCACGTCGTAATACCCGTAGCTCACGAGATGCGCAGTCACGCGGTGCGGGTTTCGATAACATGTTTCCCACCATTGCACACTGCTGATAAAAAATACCAGTGGTATACCCGGAAGCGTATCGCCCGTTCGCACCATTTCATCTTAAGGGCGTATTTCTCACGTGTTGAAACAAGTCGCTGCGCGGTTAAAGGCCGACACGGAGCAGGGCAAGTGTATCCCGCCACGAGCACGGGCACCAAAAGTTTTCATAAGTCTACCGGGACCTTGTTTATGTACATCTGCCTCGGCAGCGCCTTGGGAACGACGACTGGAGCACAAGTCTACTCTGAGGGTGCGAAAATTATCTGGGTGGTGCACCGCTTTTTGAGCTTGCGCTCACCACGACAGTCGTTCTCGCGCCTGTCGTTTCAAGGCTTACCCTGTACGGTGTTTTTGCCTTGAAAAAAGTGTAATATCCGTACACATCACCGGTGTTAAAGCTGCTAGTGGGCGATCTTTACTGCCCGTTGGACTCGTACGGTCCGATGTTCCAAAGACGATGCGAGAATGTACCGATTCCCCTCTTCACTTTTTCTACGGTGATATCAAGACAATTATAGAAAAACATTGAGAATGTTTCCACGACACACCTACCCGGGTACAACAAAAATAAATTCAGGTATGTGTCGACACCTATGAATGTCCGGTTCCTCTCAAGGAGCAAACATATCCCGTGGTAGACCCATACAGACGATTTAAAGCAACCTGAAACGATCAATGCCTTGAAGGAAAAAGTTGTGGCCCAGACTTGAAATCAAAATTGAAAATACACTCCAGCTGTGAGATCGAATATTTTGTCGAAACTCACCTTTGCAAGCTGTGTGTGATACTCCGATCGCGCGTATTACGGGTTGTGTGTCCTCATTAAAGATATAGGTCGGCGACTCCCATTGCAACTACAGTGTAGCTTTCAGGCTCAACAGGGTGATTTTGGGCAGTCTGTGCGCGAAAACAGTAAAACCCGTTTCTGAAGGGGAAAAATCTGACAGCTGTGGAATGAAAGGCCTCCGATTACCAAGTGAATGCTGTAACTCGAATAATCAATGAGGGGATGGCGGAGTTTTGAAGTACGTGGGTGCCTGGTTATTATCAATAGGGCGTGAGTTTGGAGGGTGGGGGAGCGGGGGGTGGTGGGGGAGACGGGCAGGGGAGGTAATTTTTTTGCGTGGAAACTCTAAATCCTTGAAGGGGATAAATCTGACGGTTTTCACAAAAAATAACAAAACAAAACAAAACAAAACAAAAGCACCCGTTTATCATGGGGGGGGGGGGGGGGGGGTCAATTCGTGCGTGCAAACTATACATTCTTTCAAGGGGATAAATGTGACAGTTTTAGAAATAATACACCAGTTTATCATGTATATCCTGTAAGTCGTACAACCAGTGAGTAGAGGGCGGAGTGCTCGAAGGGGTTGGGGTCGGTGGGGTCGGGGGGTGGGAAGGTGGGGACGTGGAGGGGGGGTGGAGTGGGGGAGGGGGGCGGGGGGAGGGGGGGAGGTGGGGGGGGGGGGGAGGGGGGGGGGGAGGGGGGGGGGAGGGGGGGGAGCGTGGGGGGGAGGGGGTGAAGGGGGGGGGGGGGGGGGGGGAGGGGGGGGAGCGTGGGGAGGGGGGGGGGGGGGGGGGGGGGAGGGGGGAAGGGGGGGGGGGGGGAAAGGGGGGGGGGGGGGGGGAGAGGGGGGGAGGGGGGGCGGGGGGGGAGGGGTGGGGGGGGCGTGGGCAGGGAAGGGTTTTAGGTGTCATAGATGTAGGGGTTTGCTACACGTGTGGTGCTAGGTCCAGGCGATGGTGCGGGTGGTGGGGAAGAAGCGGCCGTTGGTTGGGGGGGAGGTGGGGCGCAGGGGGGGGGGGGGGGCAGGGAAGGGCTTTAGGTGTCATAGATGTAGGGGTTTGCTACACGTGTGGTGCTAGGTCCCGGCGATGGTGCGGGTGGTGGGGAAGAAGCGGCCGTTGGTTGGGGGGGGAGGTGGGGCGCGGGGGGGGGGGGGGGGGCAGGGAAGGGCTTCAGGTGGCATAGATGTAGGGGTTTGCTTTATAAGGTATTTTTTTCAATCAGGTATGACATTTCGACGATTTTCGCTGAAACAGCATCGTCAATCTGACAACATCTTGGTCAACAATGCCTTACCTATTGTTACCGCGTCCTCCGGCTTTGGACTATATACAAGTGCGGCAGAGCATGTGATACGAGGGTACGACGAGAGGACAGCAGAATAATCTGAACCAAGCTAGGAAAGCAACGATTGGGAGTATTTGTTGGGTTTTTCTCTGGTGTATAGCCACGCCCACCCGTGTTAACCGGGCCGTGCTTGGTCTGACGTGTAAACGTATTGTCGAACAATAGAATACCCCCCCCCCTGCCTCTCGTGTATCGCGCATTATGACCGGCCGGCGAGAGGTGGTCACTGAACACGCATCGCAGTAACTAGGACAGAGTAGTGTAAGCCATGTTAACCGCAGAAGACACCCATTGCACACCATGCCTAATTTATAGGTGCCGCACAAGCAACGGACGAAGGCCTCGATCCGATTCACTTCCAGCATAACGGGGGGTTGCCCCGTCTGCTAATTGCGGTTCGCCCGTCATGGCCGATCGGCTCAACCAGGCAATCGCGGCGGCGTGGAGTAAGGAATGGAGCTTTAAATACAAGAGGCCGTTTTATTACAACAGCATCACCCAAACGGTGAGAACGGCGACAGCAATCAAGGCCGCATCTGGAACGGGTGCTCCGATAGAGGTATCATTTTTGGGCTCAAAGTTTCCTCGAATTACGGGGCGTCTTTGTAACCCACTATCGTCTGATTTTCAACTTTTTGCTTCGCAACATGTTACGTTGTTTACATAGGCGGTGGGACTATTCATCGGGCGGAGGACTTTTTTTTTGTCTTAAGACAAATTTTGGGTGATGATGTATGCAGTTCCTCGAGTGACCACTCCCAGGAAAAACATTGTGCACCTCTACACCTTAGGTCGTGTCCTGGGGGGGGTTGTTCGGATGCTTCATGCGTCCTGAATACCCAGCAGAAACACGATATTGGTTCAAATATTTGTGACCGACGGGATCAATTCTCAATCGTGTTTTTGGTCAACATTCTTGGTGCTATTTTTAAAAAATATTCAAATCCCTAGCCATCCCACGCTATAGGGTGCGGCAGACGCTTCTGAATTCCTACTGCCAGCAGGTAAATATCCCACCCGACGCATGGCTTTGAAGGCGTCCGTTCGCGCAACCCGATAAATATATTTATTCTGTAGTCCTAGGACTACACCAAACGTCCTCGTACATTACTTGCGTGCCTTGAATGTGCGCCCGAGCTCCTAACCTGAACATTGAAGTATCGGCATCAACATTACTATCGTCACCATCATCATCATTACGTCAAACATGGCTTCGCTGGAAGCAGTTCGCGCAACCCGATGAATAACTATGTTCTTCATTATATAGCCCTAAAACAAGCGTACTCAACAAATTGTCATACTTAAAGAGATTGTGGACGCAGCCTACTGTAGGGCAGCACCTTTTGGAACCTTTGTTTGCAGTCACTTGGGGTCACTTGCGGGAATGACCCCCCTGTTTTGTGTGGCATTACGCTTCCCTGTCGTCCCAATTCACGATATGATTCCAGAATGGAATGTCAAGCTAAGTCGCGCCCAAAATCAAAGGTAAAGTCGTTTCTCTCGTGAGGTGCACAGTCACTCGTGCGAGCGCTGAATAGGCGGTAGTAGAAAATAGGGTACCGCTCCTGTCGATGCGTTGGTTGGTTCCACCGTTAGGGTGTAAGGAGCTTAATGGGAAAAAAAAAAAATGTTTCGCACGAAAAGTGCCACCCCTGCCGAACTATATCGGGATGACTCCTAGACCATGGGGTTGCTGTTCGGATTACACGTTTCAGGTGTATCTACTTAACGCGTTATGCGAGGCATGACACTCTTCAATGGCGTAATCTCAGACAACACGGATGAGACAACACAGATGAACGTTAAAAAACATGTGTTTCATGTCGCTTCGATTGAGATTCGCAACATGGCGGGATACGACAAATGCATCGGCTTGGTCCTACCTTATGGGAGTTGTGCTGGTGGTTGTCGGTGCCCGCTCGACATTGTGACGCATGCATATTTTCAGCGGCGATTACGCGCACGACAAATCGTGTACATATTGACATAGATTCGTCTAGATCCCACATCGGACATATCGGCCAGAGTAATAAACACTAATAAAGCATTGATATCACGTCCTTATCTTTCTAGCCATCCATGACGTAGCTTTCATTCATCCCTCCTCCCCCCCTCCAACGCCCCCTCCTTCCCCACACCCCGCACGATCGTCTAGACCCAGCACCGCGCGTATAGTAGGCCGTATAGTAGGCCCCTACATAAATGATTAATACGCGCGATCGGAGGATCACACACAATGCTGCGAACATCAGTGTCGATCAAATCCTTGATTTGAAAAATATATGTGACCTAAACCTCTTTAACCCCCCCCCCCCCCCCCCCCCCCCCCCCCCCCCCCCCCCCCCCCCCCGCGCTTTTTATATTATATTTTTTTCCCTCGCTCCCTCTTAAACGCCCCACCTACTATCGAAATCCGCCAAAGTAATAAACACTTCCACGCCCTGGATATCGCCTCGTTATCGTTTGAAAGCCGTCTATGCCGCTGCTACAATTCCCACCCACCCCCGTCCCCAACGCCTCGTCCTTCCACCCTCCACCCGCACCATCGCCTAGACCTAGCACCACGCGAATAGCAAACCCCTACATCTATGCGACCTAAAGCACACACCCACGTCCCCCCCCGCCACATTCCTCCCCCTCCCCCGCAAGAAATATTTATAGTTTCCACGCACAAATAGACCTGCCCCATCCGTCCCGTCCCACCCCTCGCCCCCTCCAGCCCCCCTTTTGATCAAAACCAGGCACCCACGTCCTTTAAAACTACGCCCTCACCTCACCGGTTATTCGACTTACAGGATTCACTTGATAAACTGATGCATTTCCTTTTACAGCTGTCAGATTTTGTCCCCCTCAGAAACGGGTTTTATAGTTTCCGCGCACAGACTGCCTAACATCACCCTGTTGACCCTGATAGCTACACTGTGGTTGAAAGGGGAGACGCGTCGCGGACCTATATCCTTAATGAGGACACACAACCCGTAATACGCGCGATCGAAGTATCACACGCAGCTTGCAAAGATGAGTTTCGACGAAGTTTTCGATCTCACAGCTGGAGTGTATTTCATTTAATTTATATAATGGGATAGATGATCTAGATTAATCTACCTTCTTTATCTACCATCATGGCATGCTGTATGTGCATGATCTCCAAAACACAGATCCACCCCAGGAAACACGTGCTAAATTAAATAGACCATCCTGTTCTTACACCGCATCATGATGTACAGCCCGATCAGACCATACAGACTACGGATCTGTACGCCATGAAACGCATACATTATTTTAGTGGGGCTATGAGCTGCCCGATGTGCGCATATACCGCAAGAAAAGCCACGAACACCATCATTTGTAGACTACACAAATGAGTGATTCTACGATAGCCCTCCCCCCCAACAAGCGATATTCTTGAATGTGATTACCGTTACATAACGCTCGGCACAAGGAAGGATGCTGTAAAAACGACGTCTTCAACTTTTTTCTGGTGCAGGAAACTATCGGATGACGACGTCGGGCACCGTATTTCGTGACATACGGCCGGGAGCTGGTTTTAAACAGACGATTTCGTTTAACAAGAGTTGGAGGGGGTACCGTAGAACAAGCGAAACGTAGTTCGCAAAGTAAGCGTTGCCGGTAGAATGTATTTCGTTTGTACTTTTACCACCTACACCATCTGGATGCTTCCTTTCGGCTCGCACTCGTTTGTAAATGGGAGAACATTTTCGAGCTGGAATTTGGTTTTCAATTTTCAGAGATTTGCCTGTTTCTTTATCTTAGCTCGTTCGTTTATAGTGTCGTATCACACACAGCTTGCTAAGACGAGTTTCGACAAAATCTTCCATCTCACCCAGCTGGATGGAGTGTATTTATATTTTGATAAACTATGACAACATACAAACGCATATTTATAAAATTGACGGAATTGGGAGATCCGATCTGCGCGCGACGGATATACTTGTTCATTTTTTTGGGGCAAATTGTGAGTTTGTTTTTGTTTGGGTCAAAACATGTCGGTTATTGATATCCACAAATTGATCCGAAAGTGGTATATGATGGGAAGGGTTCGCTCGGCATGCAGTTGGAGTTATTATTTTTCTGCAGCATGCCGACGTCTTCTACGGCAGGGGCCCAAAGTTTGGTGGGATGATGTCCCAGGGATGATGTCCCACTGACGGAGTTCCTCAAAGAAGGACCAGACGTTTTCTCGCCGGTATACCCCCTGAGGGTTTCGTGGTGATTCATTGCGCAATTATTAGTAAGAGATGGGATTGTACATATTGGAGTTCACATTTGTTTTGTTGCCAAATATGTTTTTGAGTGAGTTATTCTGCTCCTAAATATGAAGATGGGCGATTCTGATATGATTGTACTCATACCGCGGTAGCCGTTACAGGTAAACTGTGCTGCCAACGGATAATAACACTATAAGAGAGACAGACGAAACCTGAATGCATCCGTACCTAAGCCACTCGAAACTTTCGCCATAATACCGTGTACTATATTGCACGTCAGACGAAAGAATTCAACACTTGCGTTAACCTCCAATGGTATATCATCAAATTTACGTAGATCTGATTCGCCAATATTTCCTTTGTGTATACATATAAAGCAGTCTAAGAATTGGAAGGGGCTTTCTTGCGTATTGTTCTATTTTAAGTGATTTATTGCGCTTTGTGTTAATGATTACCGGAAGAGGCATCATCGATAATCCATTGTAGCAACGAAAACACATAAACCATATACAGAAAGAAGAATAGCGGGGAGTTTACGAAATTGATTGTAAAAATGGGTATAATATAATTTTTGAAGGTTGTTTAATTTTTTGCAGGAGTCCGAAACGTGACGATATATCATGCATACATACGTCATTAGTATGCTGATTTATTTGTGTTTGATTTTTCACCTCGCTGTGTCCGCCAACTGAAAAAGGGGCCAGATATGGCGCACGCTAATGGCAATGGTACGCTGGTGGTGTTGATGCTGCTAATGAGGCCACGCTCAAGGGCCCCTACACCCCCCACACAACCGTATCGTATGTGCAATCCGACGAATGATTTATATGGCCGCGGTATATTTCGACTAATATTGCATAGCACACGAGGTATTCGGATACTGTCGGGTATGTTTGGCAGTTGACGTTCCACGGCTGAATGGGGCGTCAGTCATAAACGCCCGTTGGGGGGTGAAGGGCGAAGGCCACGCTATTGTTGAGCCATTTGCGTGGGCCTCTTATTTTCCCGTCGAACCGCCTCTCGCGCGAGCGCACACCATCATTTCCATTTTTCATATTTTGGGCATAGTTTGTTCACCGATATGCACCACCTTGGTAGTACTGGTGATGTTCGCATTTCGAGTGAATTGCAGCCTCATTCATATTTGTGGCTGAATTTCGCTTGGGATAAAAGGGATATCCGCCCAAAACGTAGTCCGAGTCTAGCGGTAACCCCTACCAGGCACATATAATATCTCTCCTGCTCCAACGACAAAAGGGTACTTGACCTACGGCAAGGCACTCTTCGTCGACTTCAAGACCAACGTTTACTTAGAGTTTGCTTGTACTTGAGAAATGTTGAACTCCTGAGATTGTAAGCTTCAGCTGCCACCAAAGAATGAAGGTTAAGCGGGGTCAGTCGTGATGCTAAATGTGCTACACGCGGTTTATATATTTTTCGATTTGAAGATGTGCACTGCCAACATAGCAACGTTTGTTTATCAGCGTCAACAATAGTTGCCTCAAAAGGAGTACAAACGATTTTAATGTCTGACGCTCTTCACAGAACACGTCTTCATCTATCTCGAAAACCGCGCTGGAGAACCTAATGTGAAATATCGCGCCCAATAAAACTGCCAACGCGTGCTACATAATTGCTCACGATCTTCCACGGAATATTGGGTAGAGCTCCTCAGTTGACGAGCGCTGTCCATCAGAATGTTTTCGGCGAAAAGCTCCACCGCTGTCGTGGCACGTGTCACAACAAAACAGAAATCGCCCGCCTTTGGGCAAGGTGCAGAGCCACACACGCTAATTTGATCGTTCTTCGTCGGGCAAAATTTGGCATCTCCTTGACCGTAGCCTCTTATCTTGCATCCTTATCGCGGCGGGCGTCCGTGCCGATAAACGTATCCCTTTGCCCCCTTTTGCTTCTCATTCTTTACGACGCAGAGTACGTGGGACGAACCCAAAGTGTGTCTCAAGAAGCAACCCTCGCCGCCACCGCCGCCCAAACCTAAAATACGGGAACAGGATCAGTGGTGCAAGATTGACGATGGCGAGGGTAAGCGCAAGAAGATCTGGTATCACCGTGTCAGTGGTGCTAGGCAGTACAACGTGCCCGAATGCCGTGTGAAATATAAAAAATGATGCCGCTGAGCATTTCAAACCGACCTACAGCAAGCAGAAGAGCCACGTGTTCACTCTCGGGCTTGGGTGACTAGTGCGAACGACCCTGTTGGTACAGCTTAACGTCAACAATCTCGCTTTCACAGGAGATTTTTACTCATTTGTCGGTGCACATGTAACGGACAGGGAGATCACCCGTCAAAACAGCGCTGGAAAGTAGAACGCTAACGCCTAATGGTGTCCCCCTGCCGCAGGTTTGTCCTTCCCACACATACTATCGCAGGGAATCTCGAAACACGTGCAGGTGTCCTAGACAGACGTGACGTTATCACGGCGGAGAAGGAGGGGGGGGGGGGGAGTTGTACACTACCCCTAAGGCTATAGTAGAATGTTCATAGCAAGCACGGTCTGGTCAGAGAGCAAGAGAGTGGGGAGGGAGCGCAGGGGGCACGGTCTGGCTGGCCACATAAACATCTGGACCGTGCAGGACTGAGAGACAACAACCTTTGTGGCGTGGGTTGCAGCCATGCTCCCTCTGATCGAGGGGCACGAGGGTACGTAAAGTCGAAAAGGTCCTTGCCCCGAAAAGTTTTGAAACGGCCTTTGGTTTCTACCACCATAGGAAAAACTGGAGGAAGTTCGATATAACTGGTGAGTATGTCGAGCGTTACCGGTGTGGCTTCAGCCATATATTTGTTTGATTTGGCCGGGATATAGTCTGATGTTCTGGAGCCACCTGATCATATACATGCGTGTACCAAATTGGCGCTCGGAACAGAGTATCCATCCATCGAAGTTGGGCGTGAATCGAGGGTGGTAACATCTTCCTATTGTAATACAAGGATACAAATTTTGACTGTCGTAGTTCTGAGGATTGGGGATATTGAGAAAGAGGAGAGTTCAAGATGCCGTCTCGTGGACGGAGCCATCCCACGATAGGGTTGCAGCAGAAAGTCCCTGAGCTCCTCACACGAGAAACTCAAGATCTCACCTGAAAAATGACTTCGAAGCCATTCGTTCGCAAACCCCCACCAAGCTTCAATGCCTTAGTCCAAAAACATAATTTATTCGTGAAATTACTTCATTGACCGGCAGTTCCTCACATGAGGAACTCAATCACCCAGGGACGTTTTGGCGCATAAACTGCAACCCCTACCGTCGGATGACTCGACGGCGTACATTCGGGCTTGGTAATAGCTGGCACGGCTTGTCATGATGGCGGTGTTGTTAAGTGTATATTTATATTATTTTCCGAGGTTAAGAAGCGCATGCTACGTTTCGAGAGCTACCAGCTGCTGTCGCATCCTTGTGTCGTCATTAGTGCTATTTTGTGCCTGTACCTGTAGTGTGCGTGTGTCATCGATTGTATCTCGACTATTAATAACGTATTTTTACGAGTGATCGGATGTCATCCGTGTTTGCGAGAGCTTTGTTTAGCACAAAGAATGCAGCTGGTACCGCACTGGAGCATAATTGTTGCGCTCACCTCCCGAGTATTTATCGAAGCCACCACTTGTTAGTGTTGGACCTATAATTGTCGCGTCCCTTCTCAATTGACCAAATTGTCGTGAATGATCTCCCGTCCAACGCAGGATACATTTTCAATAGTGGTATTGTGACGTTTGACATCTGTTGATATCTTATCCTCGGAACAGGACGTTGCGAGTTACATATATACGCGAAACAGCCTTGTTGGTTGGCTGAATTTGCCCGCGTTGCATAGGCAACCCCGATTTGTTGAGGTCCGCAGTTGGTCCGGTGTTTATGTTGCGGCTGGCATACCTTCGAAACTCATTCGCGTGGTTAATGACAATGACGTGTCGGCTGAGGTTTGTAGGTATAGTGTCATTCGCGTGTCACTGCGACAACATCCCGTTATGTTGAATGTCGGGAAGACGGTGGCGTGCTTCATTGGACGTAATGATATGTGTAGGCACGACGTCGCGTCGGGCTTGATGATGCGGCCTGTGTTGGTTCCCGTCGTGTCGAATGTACATGTGAGCACATAGATTAGTTCCATCGTGTTGGGTGCGCTGCGCTGCGCGTTCGCGATATTCTTGAGTACATATTACTGCGAGAGTGCGTGTCTCTGCGGCCGGTATTCACGGCGTATGGGCTCAGTTTGATTGTGTTTCGTCGAACGATTTAACCCGTGGACATCATCCTGAGGGTGGGCTTGCCTCTGCTGGTGTGTCTTCCATTTCACTCCGTTCAGTTGAAAAAACAGATTGATATCCCGGACAAGAGTGTTGGTGGAAAGTGTTGGTTATGCCATGTGGATGCGTTCTCGGCAGTGTGCTACTGCTTGGACTGATGGAGTGTTTCCCGGCGCACGGCCTTGATCGTTTGGCCGCGTTTGGTTGCGTTGCAGATAAAGATCTGTAGCTTGGTGGCTGTCGCAACATTTTGCTGTTGTTGCGGTGATTCGTGTGTCCTTGATTGTCCGTGGTTTTCATGACAAACGTGCGTCGGTTCATTGTGATGTGTTTATTACGTTGAATGAAAGTACTATCCTTATGCACATTCTTATGCTGGTAAAAACATTCTTGCGGGCGTCCATCCTAGTTTGTTTGCCCCAAATCGCCCGCGTGGCCAGCTCTGAAGTTTGGCAGTAGTATCATCTTTTATGGCCGTGGTGGTGCTGAAGCCGATGGGATCAGAGCGTACCGTGCAGTGTTGGGTACGTCGTGTCGGTGTTCTTTGCATGGCGCGTTGCTGCTAGAAAATTTTTCTACAACGCGACGGCGTTGTGATATTGATCAATGTTTTCTGGCGTTGCATTGGAGCATTCCACGTTTAGAGGCAGGCGCCCCATGGTGTTGGCACAGAGTTGTTGTGGCCTACTGCTCCAGATTGTATGACAGCATCTTCGGAACGAATGAGTGGCATGACCTCACGTGGTTGTTTTGCGTTTGCACATTTCATTTCAGTTTCGTGTCCCTTGTCTATCATTGCCGGAGTGTAGCTTTGCACGGAAGAGCTTTTTTTAGGTGGGGATGCTGTTTTTGGGATCGATTGAAACTTGTTGGCATGGCAACAATGCGTTGTCAAGTAAGAAATACCAGCGTCAATAATCGGATGTTGTTGCTTGTGCGTTGTCAGTGTGTTGCATGCCTTGTACTACCAGGACAGTGTGTTTCACTCTGGAGAGAGCCTTCTTAAATTGAGCTCACACTGCACATGTTGCGTTGTTTTTGTTTTGTTTTGCTATGCCTTAATATCCTGAATGTTTCACCTTAAGCATGACAATCTTGTGTCGAAAGATGTGATTCTTTGTTTCCGTTGTTTCAGCGTGCCTTGCGACTGGCAGTGAGTTGGGTTTGCACTCTTTCATTCGTGTGAACTTTTTTTTGCGGCCTGGTTCTGCTTGTGTTGAACTGCGTACTCGCTACGTTTGCGGACTCCCCGTACGATTGGCTCGCATGCTGTGACTCTAGTATACCGTCGATACGTCTTTTTGGAATCTATATCGAAGGTTCACATGTCGTAATTTACACACTTGATTGTATTGGTTACGGGCTAGCTCAGTAACGTGCGAAGTGTTTCTCGCACCGACTCCAGGGTCTTACGCTGTCCGCACACATTCATAGTGAGATATGGAAAGCGATATGCTTTTCTATGTCAAATCGTTCTGGTGAGACTACTCATGGCGATATTGTAATCACCTCGCTTGATTAAACGACCTAGGTGTTTACGTATTGGTCCGAGGCTACTCAAGGATTGACTTATCATACAGTCATTATTACGTTCGTTACGTCCGCGTCTAACAGCCTCTCGCGCAACGGCGCATCCTATATACTTGCTGCTCGTAGTTTGATGGACTATTGTGACGTGCCAATCGAGAAAGTCTTATGGATGATTGTATGCTTGGATATGATACGGATATGATGATGGTTGAGTATAGTAGGGGTTGTCAATTATAGGTTGGCGACATGGTAGCGGTATTCGGAATGGTGGAATTATTGTGGCAATTTCGCCGTTCCTCCTTGTCGTTCTTCTTCTACCGAGTAAGTCTTTTTTTCCCGCGATGTGCCGTGGCTAGGAAAACGTAGCACATATATACGTATTATAGTTGTCTTTTTCACGGTGGGCCCACTACTGTTCGGTCAACGGGTAAGCCCTCTACGCCTCGTAAGGATTAACGACGCTTTTCCTTGGCTCACTAAAGCACGAGATATTATGTGTGCGCTAGAATCACGTTTCGCTTTGCCACTTTGCAAGACGCCTAGTGAACCACATCGATTGCGGTAGAACAATAGTCTCCCGGTGCTTGCTTGGGATAGCCCTACCTGACTTGTGTCTCGTGTTGAGGTACCGATCTATTGAATTGTTATGTTGGGTGGATTGATCTCGATATTTGAACATTTTTATGCTGCTTCTTATCCTTGTAGCAAAGTTTTGAAGCCAAGTATTTTCGAACAAACAATTTTCTGCAGGCGTACCCGACGCCCACTGTCGTTGTTTGCTTGAAGCTGAAGCCAATTGTAAGCACCTTGCCGCACTGGGCCGTTTGTTGCAGCTCTTGCGGCCCTGTTTGCATAAGTTCAAATGTAATATCCCAAGTTGAATAGTGTGGTTACAAGTGTATGGCTGTTTAAGTTCTCCGTCCGCTATTGTTCGAATTCTCAAAGAAGGCCGAGTGTCTTGCTGTACACGAGATATCTTCCCATGGTCCGTATTTGAGACGACGCGGACAGAGGCCAGTCCGGATAGATCGATGGTTGGGTTTGTGTTCTAAACCTGGAAGTCAGGGATGCTGTCTCTACGCATAATACGTACTTACCTTTCGTCTCTTCTGGCATCGTCTTCTAGCATATTATCAGGCGAGCGTGATATTCGAATATCTCCTTTTCCCCCTGCGTTGGTCGCGTGCTGATGAGGCGAATTATTTCGAGCTATTATTTTGAACTAGCTACTTCCTGACTGTGAAATGCTCAACTTTAAAACTATTTACCGCACATATCATGCATACAAGAATGGCTAGCAACAGATGGATAGACTGGGGGGGGAGATACAAGATGTCGGTTGTTCGCGCGCGGTACCCAGCAATTCAAGTAGATCCTTATATCAATCGTCAAATGTGCTACCGACGTGCCAGCCGTTGTTTATGGGCCCCCTTCTTAATTTTATTTGTTGGTTTGGTGCCAATTCCGTCTAGCTCACGTGTTTCGTTCAACATGCCGTATAGGAGTCTTCAATGATTGTGCAGGAACTAGTGTCGACAAACCCAGTACGCAGATTTTTTTGCGTGTTACAAGGCACAAGTGCTGATTACGCAAAATCCAGCAGTAATACTTTGTCGTTACTCACATGGGAAATGCGGCTAGCAGGGCTCACTCGTCTGCGCTATCACAAGTAAATGCTCATCTGCAAAAAAAACCTCTTGGCCTCAAATCTGTCCAGCTATATATGGTCCCTGGACACTACAGTTCTGATGGGCGGGGGGTACCTTCCACGAGGTGTCCCTATAGGACGTTTCGTAACCCACGGACTTAGTCGTTGAATAGAAAACAAACTTGTCCCCGCCCCGCTCGTTGAATAGAGAACTAACTTGTCCCCGCCCCGCGCGTACATGAGAAAACCCGAACGACACGCTTTCGAAGCACCGCTTGGAACAGATCAGAGGTGTTCTGGGGGAGGGGGGGGGGGGGGGGGGGGGGTTCACTTCGAAGTATATTACATTCCGGAGAGTGGCTCTTATTATTTTAGTCACTCGTTAATACAAGTTTAGCTGGCGTGGAGAATCGATCGGTGCCACCTAGGCGGTGCATATCGTCATATCGCGAAACGAAAAATCTAAAAGCATTACAGCAAAAATATTGGGAAAGGGCAGAAGCTGGAATCCCTATCAATGATCTCCTCACCGTAGTCATGGTGCTACCAATTACAATGGAAATATACCAGACACCACGTTCTGGTGTTGCCTTGAACTGCTTGATGATATTCCGACGCTGGAGGGGAGTGATAACTTCAGAACGTAAAAAAAACGCCCGTTTATGCATGTTCAGTTGTGGACCACCATTTTCGACGCAACCAAAGGCTTTGGCAGATGTCTAGTTCCCTAGACAACCACTTGCAAAAGTTGTGTGTGGCCGATATGTAATCAGGTATTGTACGGCGGTTAACGCTGCGCCACACGAACGACGCAGCGCTCCGCGGGCGCCTTCGGTTAGTTCGAGTTGATTATATTTAAAAACTTGACTTGAGGAGTTCTGCACTTTGGAATCTAGCTGGTCATTGATTCAGTAGGCTCCTGTATTGCCTGGTCGTTTCGCGTACCTTGATTTTAGGAGATATATTATTCTACCGCTTGCCAAAAGTATCCATTTGGCAGCATCATACCGTCTCCCGTGTAACTCATACACACTTTCATTTTATCTTTCTATCTTCATGCCATGATGCCACGAGGGTCTCTTACTATTGCCGCGTACAGTCGTGTCGGGTTATTAAGTCTTCCCCGATACCGACATAACATTTTCTTGTAGAAGATATTACGTTTTACCCGTTACTCCACTTACGGACACCGATACTTCCTTCGCAGGAAAATGTATTGTTTCAACTCCAGACAGGTTTAGCGGCGAGGGAACAAAAGTTTCTAGCTGCTTTGATTACGTCGCCACTCATCAAATAATTTACCGTTAAGTTCTCTCGACTCTCCGCCAAACTGCTTTTGGAATACGCAACCAGCACTCTCCACGGCCACATTCACATTCTTGGGGAAACGCGGTCGATTTAGGTGTAATTCACACGCTCAAACTAGCGAACAGCCTTTCTATAACGTGACATGAAAGGCGCATTTGTAAAAGAAAATCGGGCCCAAATTCGTACATAGAGCGCAGCTGCTAAGGCGGTATCGACGTTTTTTTATTCAACGGGGATAGCATCCTTCATTATCTCGTGTCGTTCTCTACAAAAACCCTCCACTTTACCCAAGCACTGACTTCGACAAGGAAAAAACGTCTGTCCGCTAGTGACTAATCCGTTGCGCGTTCTATACATCTTGAACAAAGTTGGTGAACGACATCCCCATGTCAATGATACTGGGTAATGTTTCTGTTGGGGAGACACGCCGGTACGATGCGTTTGTTCTGGACAGGGTATGCAACTCCAATTGTAGCGTATCGGGGAGCTGGCTAAATGACGTGATGCTAACTACTCATTCACTACTGGTGTCGAGAACAGCTGCCGCCTCCTGCTTTTTGTAAGAATGATTTGAACAAGCCAACCGCAGTGGGCCGGCAATAGGGTTTTTGCGCAAGTGTTTTTGTCAGAGCAGGTGTTTGTTTGAGTCGGTTGGAATATTTTGGTTTCTTCTTTTGTGATAAAAGCGGATGTATGACATATTTATCACCCTGCGCCGACAAAATCAATCGAAGATCACGTCGAGCGAGGTATACCGTCACTCCCGCGATGCGTATTACCAGCACGTCGAAAAAAATGCAAAATCGCTCCCCGATATCGTAGCCCGGATCATGTTCGTTGTCTCTTGACAGCTTTCCAGGATATGCAAATCTGGCGTTCAGCCGGCTTCCTTCGGCTTCGACGTCGACAAAGTCGACAATCCAAAGCGTGCAGGTCCCTCTGTCGAACGCCCAGAGCAGAAAACAAAGGTCACTTCCCCCCACCCCCCCAACATCAGCCCGCGTAGACAACAGCTCTACAAAACGCTTGCCTGGATAACCAAACGGGAGGTACGTGTGTAAGGGAAACCCCTTCAGAACCACACCCGTGTTTTGGGGGTAATAAAGTTGAAATTAGTGTGCGGTATTGCGTCCGGCACGAAGAGGTACGAAAACCTGCTGACCGCAGCTGCTGACCCATGTGGAGTGTACCACCCTCTCCGTAGGTTTATCCCAAGCGTTCGCTACATCACCAACCCTGTGTAGGGTTATTGTTTTCTGCTTGAGCATATACACTAACATGTAAATCCCGGAACGATCCATTTCCCCACCTTGGAGCTTGTCAAAAAGTCATCATGACCAAGACGACGATAGAGGGGCTTCATTTCGGGCCTCCAATTCACCGGGTAGAAACCTTTAGCGAGCGTGTGGCTAACCCGCTCCCTCGCGCTGCTCGATTTCACTTGTGTAACCGCAACCGAATTGCTTTCTTCGCTCCGTCGTCGAGTTTTGTTTACCCCTTTCCGAACAAAGAACCAAGGCATTCCAACACAGAGCCTAGATTCGGCAGCGGAAATAGGGTGCTCTCCATGTCGTACGGGCTGGGACATTATCAGTGGGGACGCGGGGAACAACCAACTCAACTTGAGACGTGGCGACATAGAGTCGCAACGTTGACCTATAACAAATTGAACGTTCCTTCGGGCTAAGGTTGCGAATAGGGAGACTCGACAATCGACCATCAGTCCAAACATATATACGTTCGATGTGCGACGGTTTGCTTGAGTTTCGTACTTGTCGTTGGCTCTCTGGACGTGCCCCTTTCGATCACCTGTACCTCAATACTGTCAGCATAGCCCGTTTTGTAAATAACCCTGCAGCACCAATGAAGCACTAAAAGCATGATCCAGCAGTACACGTGAACACCGTTGGTCTTTCAATCGGTCAGGAAAACATGAACCCTTCAATGTTTGAGCATACCTGAACATAGACACAGGGGGGTAGAGAAAGCGGGAGGGGAGATCAAGGCAAACATATTGTAAAATCTCCAAACGAACCTCGACGCGATAGCGGGCATAAGATCTACCAAGTATCTTGGTTGGCAGAGAATGAACTTGCTAGCTGGGTTCTACATTCGTATATATATGGCACTAGTTCGTGAGCTTACGTACGTCAACACTGTATTTCGATCCTCGGGCTCCTGAACGTGTGTTACTTGGGCAAAGTCGCGGTGGTCATGTCTTTATTTTGCGCACCTCGCATTGCCTATTGCCATATCAACGCTCACACAGTCGGGAACTCCTTGGAGCAAACGCGTTGATACCCCCCAAGCCACCGCTGTCTGTGCGGGTTCACGAGCTGAAAGATAACTACATGGTAGACACGTAATATATCTCGAGTTTCTCCCATGGGGAGAACCATATATCACGGACAACCACATGTTTGCACACAAACACACTGGTGCGTAACAACATCACTTTAACCTAGGGGGGGAAATTCGGTCAAAACATTAATTTTGGAGCAATAATGGTGTCGTTAAACATTTTTCACAATGCCTCAGGTGAGGGTCCATAAATATATATATATAGTCTATATGACTCAGCCCGAGAATACCCCGCGGACCGTGGCTAAGGAAGGGGGGTAATTGTTGGGGCCGCTCGTAGAGGTGGCTCGGGGTCACGCGCGACTGACCCCGTATTCATTTCCGGTATTTCTGTTTGTTTCATTTTTTGTCTGCTATATGTAACCGTCGTGCCATGGAATGGTTTGCTGTGCCGCGCCAAACACACCACAAACGGTTATTTTGTTGAGGTAGAGAGTCAATCGGGCGGGTGGCGCAAATCCGATTATGTGAAAAGGAGGTGTAAAAATCTGTTATGCGTCGCGCCTCCAACCGGTAACGCTCTCCCACGTGGTAGGCTTTGTAGTTGATGCGTCTCCCCCGATACCGTATGTCTGGTTTAATTGCAGTATGAACATGCGCGACTCCACGGTAGGGACCGCAATGACATATTATTGCGGGGCGGCGTACAGGTGGGCGCCTGCGGGGTGGGGGGCGTTTCTTTCATATCGACACAGGCATTTTCTCTGGATTGCCCTTGTTTTATAGGTATTCTAACGAACAATGTTCCACGCGCAGCATGTTGAAATCGAATCATTGCACGCTGTACACAGGGGATATTGTAAGGGCAAGCACGCCACTGGCTATCTCATTTTCAAATGCAAAAAAGTCAAGGTTCTATGCTTGCGGTTTCGTATCACGCATTACACAATACGACGTACTTCGGCACGCCAGCGTGTCCCAAAAAACGTTTATAATTCCATTTTCGAGAGAGATACGGAGTCAATTGCACGAGTGGCGCATACAGTCGATAAAGCGGGCACATCCCATACGTCAACACCGGATTGAACACATAATCGTAAAATGGTTACTAGGTCTCAGCGCGCTGCTGTCGACCATGAGGAGCTTGCTGATATAACCCACGACTAAGACATTAAATCACTAGCATCGGCGGCCAAAAGTGCCACGTGGTCATGGACCCGCCGATCGCCCTAGGTGCCAGAGATCTTGGAAAGATATATTGTGAGGCGATAGCGGCAGCCCAAACACACATGCCGGCTCGATGTGACAAGGGCGTGTTCGTGTGGTCGAAGCAATCACGCACACACACCCTTCAAACGAGCATACGGGCTGGTTAGAATATATCCCCTGTTTGCAAAGGGGACTGGTTTTTCGTATTGCCGCTGGTGTTCAATCTTGGTTTGTCTTCAGTATTACTATTTCGCTGGTTTGGAGTGTCAGTCAACAGGGAAGACACAACATATTAAAAATGTATGTGGAATGTAAATCGTTTACAATCGTTATTCTCATAGGTCACCCACGGAGAGCACGCTGATTACGTACATTTTCTGACTCTGTCTTTAGTGTTTAGTTTTCTCTGGGCAATCATTTAAAGCATATCCGAAGGGTTAGGGTTGCCGTTGACAATATAAAAACAGTCGTTATTGAAACTGGAGTTTTAATGATATACAGCGCTATGGTCGGAGGTAGTCAAGGACGCTTGGTACGTTGTCAGACCACTATCTTGTGTTACTGGAACAACGCTCGGGTCACATAATGTTTGTTGGGCGGTTTCAGTTTTTGCTGTTTTTTTTACTTCAACAGCTGGTACAGGGCCATCATCGGCTGGCGTTCTTCATGTAAGCAATACGATGATCCAGTATTCACACGACCGTACCAGTCCGGTGATGGTTTCAGTAGGTTCACGAAACACGCCCAACTTTGCCGTACGTTGCTCATCTTATGCAAGGCATTTCGTCGGAGTATACGGAAGAGGGGGTCCAAGTCGTTGTATGAGACACCATGTGATGAGTGGAGAGCCCAGGACGAGGACCGACACACACAGGATCAACTATGCACAGTCGTTGGAGAATATAACATTTGTCCGCGATACGGCCTACCCACGAGGGGGTAGTCTATGTATCTACACACAATCTGACGTGTCATGAAATATTTCAGCCCCCATGACGTATCTAATCAATACCAACTCATCCGCTTCTGAGATTCTGTCGCATGCCACTCATTCGCGATAGCAGTCAGTTACCATCCGGAGGTCTTTGATCAAAACCAAGATGGGTGCGATTCATATAAATATGACCTCATAAAAGGTATATTGTATATAATACAGCCGCGCTCGTTAATCGTACATGATACATCGGCGATTGATTGCTATTTTAGTGCTTGGGTTATTTCTTATGCAGCCGGATTTGTCCGTCGAAGACGGCCTATTTCGACTGAAGCCCAAATCGGGCTTTCTTACGCAGTCGAAAAAGGGATTTTTCGACTCAAATTTTTTCGACTGAGAATCCGACTGGCGGATCCAGTCGAAAAACTCGACTTTTTCGACTGGATCCTCCAGTCGAAAAACTCAGTCGAAAAACTTTTACACATGTATTTCAAAATGATCGCATCGCCCATCCCACCACCAAACACACACGGCCACACGGCCACACACCCACACCAGGTACCACACTGCAGTATCATACAAAGCGCTGACTCTATCTTGGCTATCCCTGCTGTTGATTTTCGCAGCAAGTCAGCGTGGCGGATTCCTAGTTCCGCTCGCCAGCAGCGTGTATCACACGACGGCAGCAGCGCGCGGTCTCGATCCTACGCTGCCAACAACGGCTGCGCCTGCTGTAGCTTTGGCGGCTTTCAGCTGAGGGAAACTCCACGAACGTAGCTTTGGCGGCTTTCGGCTAAGCCTAAAGCCACCAACTCGCTGGGACGAAGGTTTGTCGAGCCGTTGCTCGCGGAGACAGCGCGAAGCACAGAGCTGCCGACCGATTTCGCCTGCTGTACAGCAGTACTCCCTCACACCAACCGCCTCTAGGAAGAGAACAAAAACTATAAAATGAACTCGACTGGCGATAAGAAGAAGGACCAGAAGAATCCAGTCGAAAAAGCGTCCAGTCGAAAAGGGCCGTTTTCGACTGGCGGAATGCGACTGCAAGAGAAATGGCCTTAAACGTAGGTAAGATCAAAATCTACCATGATTCCTTGCGAAATACCCCACAAGTGTTGTACACGAAATTGTTTTGGATACAAGCTTGATTTTGGGCCCTCTGTCAAATCCCTCACCAGCCCCCACATCAAATAAATGGGCTGAGTTTCGATCGCCGTAAATATTTGTTTAGCATAGTATTTGATCTGATGGTTTCCGCGCACCACGTCGGAAACGGGAGTATATGTACCCCCGGTACCCGCGGAAAAACAGCACCATGCAATACCAAACTGACCCCTGGAATTCGTGTTTCATATTTGATCGTCCCATATTTGTGCGGGTCCTTGCTAGACGTCAATAATCCACTAAAACAGTGGATCCCGCAATATCCGGGACAATATGACACGGTTTAAGGCGCCATCATGGCAAACGACTATCGCCGCACTAATTCGTAGAGCCACGCCATAGGCTATCGCACTAACGCGTGACCACCGCCGTATCAAAGTGTGATACCTGCATCGAATAGACAACTAATACCCCGCCGACGTCGAGTTGAAATGTAGAACATGGTCTTCAATAATCTTTTGGGTAATCCTCGTCCTCACGTGTTCAAACGGAAACGACATTGCTACCGTGCAACACTGATGTTAACAGACCCCCGTTGGTGTTATTGTCTCCACGATACGAGAGGTATAAACGACGAAAATTGCCTCTGTCCAAAAGTCTTGTCCAACTCTGTCTGTAAACGCATCGCTCAGCGGATGCACCCCGCTACCTCCGATTGTCGAAAACCACAGGTTAATCGATCGTCCGAAGACGTATTCGGCCTTCCGTGATATACGATCGTCCCTACCTACTTGATCTACACACTAAATGGGTATTCTTCGATAGCATCACAATGCCGTTAGTAGTGTACCAGGTAGTAGCTGGTACCCTTGCCTGGATTCTCACCTATTGAGCGCGACGCACAACCAAAGGCGTTATTACATCATTCCTGGTCCCGGGTTAACAACGTGCCCTTTGGTACGGTTCCCCGGTTCAGTGCGGTGAACATCGGTTGTCATGATTGCATCCTACACACAGTATCGCACTGTCTGGGATAGTTTTGGGTCTCCGTTTATTGCCGTAATGTCATCTATAGATAAATGAAAACGCCATGCACGAACAACGACGCCTGCACCGGTACCCTAACATCGTTTTGGCCTCTTCGGCCTGGGAGTCGAACGGGTCCTTTTCCTGTGTCGGATGCTGTCGACCTTGTTTTGAAATGTACAATACATACATTTTGACACTATATTAGTACGCTGGAGGCATCAGAAGGCTGTATTCCTAGAGACAAGTATTACCTGTACCTACATCATTTTCGGTGTGATAGTATTGTTTTCCTGCCATACTACTGTATTCTATTGTACTCCGAAGTGACTAGAGCCAGTCCTGTGACAGCGGACTCGGTAATGGCGATGATGAGTGGATATGAGAACTGCATTTCAATACTGCTGTGCTCACACCGGAGTAGAGTTACAACAGTTTGCACTGTTTCGTCCGCCCAACAAGTTCATCAGCACGCACGTCGAACTTCAATGTTGCCGTGTAATATTTTTCTTTTATATAATCGGTCCCACGCAGAAAAACCGCAAGTTAAAAGCGACCTGCGTTACTCAGGGTATTGGCGTTACGGTTGTTCGTTCCTGAGCCAGCTGTTTTCACAAGCGCTGTATCGGGGGGGCGGCACTATTCAAGAAGGGGGCACTGCTTTAATATAACAGGGTTCGTGACAGCAACGTTGGTCCCTACTCTTCGTGATTCAGGCAAACAAACGCGGAGTATACCATAAATGTCCCGATCAGCACATAAACATTGACCAATTCGTACGGAAGCAAGCGCCGGATCGGGAGGCCTGTTTACTTATTTTTGACGTTTCGTGATGGTGGCTTTGGCGACCCGACTATGATCGAGCATCTCAAGTCGCAAATTGGCTATACTCGTAGTTACAGCACCTGGGCGAACCGCTAGGTCACTTGATCTTGGAGGCACGATGCACCAGATAATCTAGCACCCAATAGCAACTGGTATATCGACGTTCTGTTGATATGTATCGTCTGCGCGTAGAAAACTAGGGACGGACCAACGGGGCTATAGCGATCAATTTTTGTGTGCACCGCAGTACCTCGGACAATGGGTTTACACGAAAGATGCTTGTTCGAAAAGTGTTTTGCTGTAGGGCAAAGACCGTCGACACTCACCGTTTGAAATTGGAGACCAGTTCTGGTGATGGCCGTACAACACGGCGATGTGTTGACTAGAATGATCAACCGCAGAGCGGAAAAGCGATTGTATTGAAGCATACCCTGCTACGCCAATCTACGATTGCGTGAAAGTATAGCCCTCCGTGATAGATGCAGCGTCATGCGCAGCCAAACATGGAATCTTCGCTGATTGTAGGCCCCCAGCACGCCGGGAGTTCTCGTGTCACGCACTATTTCGTGCCTATCACGTGTGTGTGGTTTGCTCTGTGATTTTTGAAGAGATGTTCAGGCAACAGGCTCTGTGAGGCCAACAAAATATTATTTGAGTGATCAATCACCCTATCTATGTATGCTTCGACATTGCAACGTGGAATCGGCCGCGATATCACACTAAGACACCTGGTACAGTCAGGGTACAATGTCTGAAATGATTTTTCAACTGCTGCTGCTCTTGTAAGAAGTAATTATACCTTTCAGATGATTGATGCCAGGAATCGTGTAGCGAAATAGTTCTCGCGTATACAACCTGCCGCGATAGGAGGAGAGCTCTCCCCTGTCAGAGTCGTTATATATAGATGTTCCATTTTAACAACCTCATTCCCTAGAACTGTCATCGCTTCCCGTCACACCTGCCCAACCTCTAAGGAGAATCGCCGGGTGCTGCCAACGTGCCTCTATCTTCTTGTGTGTCTCTGCGCGCCTAAAGTTTTTCTAAGCAGCGGTGTTAGGTCTCCAACACAGGGCTACCTGGACGCCAAATGCTATTGTACCCCTTGAGTACCGTACGAGCGGAATATCCAATTTCCCACAAGTACGGCGTATGTATACGTGTCTACACTTACATGGGCGGTTGGGTCACATTATCCCGTCCCCTATGTGTACATGCTGCGCAAAATAGAACATTTAATAAGTAGTGGGGGAAAATAAGAATGGAACGCGGAGATCTACAGAAAAGTGTAATTGGGGAGCCATTGTGCTCAAAGTGTAGAATGCAGCCTTTCTCAAAAAAATGCTACCGGGCCAGAGCCAGCGACAATGCTGCTTATTGAGTGCGCTGTACCGTACTACTGAATGCATGTATTTGATGTGTGCCGTGAGAAGTTCGAGTATAATACAGCAATGCCGGACCACTCAAAAGAATCATCTCGCAAGAAACTCAACCATAACAGAACTAGAACAGAAAGCTCTCAGTCTAGCTTAAAAAATAATTAAGGCCGAAGAAGATCCCGAGCCAGGGTCGATGTTTTTTCAAGTAGGCGCCAGTAGTAGGCGTTTCGCCAAAAAAAAACGCAAACGAGTTGAATATAGAGTTGACAACATAATCGAAAACATGTTTTTCTCGAATATAATCATCAGATATACCGGCTAGTCGACTTACAGGATCCACTTGATAAACGGAGGCAGTTTCTTCGACAGCTGTTAGATTTTGCCCCCCTCAGAAACGGGTATTATTATAGTTTCCGCGCACAGACTGCCTAACATCACCCTGTTGACCCTGATAGCTACACTAAACTGTAGTTGCAAGGGGAGTCGCCGACCTATATCCTTCATGAGGACACACAACCCGTAATAGGCGCGATTGGAGTATCACACACAGCTTGCAAAAAGGAGTTTCGACAAAATATTGGATCTCACAGCTGGAGGAGTGTATTCTAATTTTTACAATATATTATATGGTCTACAATTTACGAATATTTCGGAGCCTTCCGCCCTCTTCCCGCAATTTAGCCCTATTCAGCTAACGGTGACGATCCCCACCTACCTACCTGTTCTCACATTTTCGAGTCTTCTGGAGTAGTGCTTGCCGGGGCTTGTGAAAACCGCAGCCAACGTTTGGCGAAAGCCGTTTCTTCGCACGTGCTGTAGCGTGTGCGTCAACAACAAAAAAATACAGTCGAAAAATTTGAGCTTTCTCGATATTTTTTGGTGATCCTGGCTGGCAACTTTGATTTCACGAAAATATTCTCGTGAGCAACTTCCGGTTGTCTACGCCTAATGCACGCAAAAAACCCACCCATTTCGCGCTCCTCGGAGTGAGCGTGGCATGTCTTCGCGGTCTGTGTAGTTGCTTATAAGGAGAAGTGGCTTTCCTCAACGTTCAGTTGGTGGTCGTTTCTTTCATCGTTTCTTCGTCTTATTTTGGGTCTTCTGGATTCGATGATTTCCAACACTATCACAGTGAACACTAACATTAAAAACTCGCAGTCTGCTGAGGCACACAGTAGATGAAGGTTAGAACGCAGCTTGTAAAAAATGCGACGTAGTTCGCTCCATCAAAGATACTAAAGACTGCGTAGAGATGTAAGGAAGCCCGACGAGGGTGGGTGGTTTAAACCCCTCGCAGCCGAAATAAAGTTGACCCCTTGACGTGGAGTTGGATGACATGTCCTAGCTTAACGAGTATATGAAGCGATATCAGTGGTTGACGTGCGCCCAGAAGGTGCGCATGAACAACTAAGAAATACACTTCTAGGCGACCAAAAGAATATGAAAGGGCGCATGAGAACACGTTTTCGCGCGCACCTAAAACTTCCCAGTCCGCCTTTTTTGTCAGCGTTCTGTGATCTTGTCGCACGGCCGATACTTCATGGATAAACTGCTGCACATATATGCGATACGGCAAATAAAAGAAACGTTTGCTTCGAGTCCCTGTGGGGCGAAGTTCGGTGGTGTAGAACCAGCAGTACTTGTAGTAGTCAGCGGTCAACAGGATATCGGCAGACCAGACCATTGACAGATTGACATATTGAAAGATTGATATAGCTCCTCTTCCATGTACAATGGGATACTCAAGGGATGAATAGTGTGTTGCCGCTTATTTATTGCAACCATCCCCGGACGTCGCTGGACTAAACTTTGGCCACAGAGGAAGTGAATGCTGATGACATCATCGCCGGCACGAAGCAGCCCGGTCTGCTGGAGTAGGGAATAATCCATTATGACGTAGCACGTGGGAGGGTTTCACACAGCCTGTTCGTGTACCTTTTCCCGCGCTTTGTCAGTAAAACGAGTTGGTTTTACTCTCACAGCAGTCACCTGACATTGTAGCACTGCTCCGTTTCTCACCATCCCCTCTGGTAAGAGTTCGAACCTTGAAGGTGCTGGTCGCTTTCAGTTTACTGACCACGCTACCGGGCTCACAGCAATGTGTCAGGCTCCAACGCCTGTGATTATTTCGTCGAGGACCGGCAGCTGCTGTAAACCTTTTTGTAGTGCCGTGCGATCGTGGGTTTTATAACTTGCCTGAAGAGACCTTGATAGTGCGACGCTGTTGTTATTGATTCAATTTGTGGATATTGTGGAGTTTGAGGGCAGAAAAAAATCTTCAGGCACGTCTCAGGACGCAAAGAGAAACAACGGAAATATGTACATGCACAACGGGGGCAACTGGGGGGCACCCGAAGCAGAGCATCAAAGCCATGCTCCTAGAAAGGACAAAAACGAAGAAGGTATCGGAAAATAAGGAGTTATGTGCGAACCGAGAGATTGTAAATTGACATTTATTTACAACAAAAAACATTGGCTGTCGTAGTGACCTCCCTCTCTGGCTACCCAAGAAAAAAGTGGTGTTACTTTTTTTGTTTGCATGGTACTCCCTTGGAGCAACACGATATGTATGCTAGTATCGCCAGTTGTTTTTTTCGCTCCATTTTCAAAGAATGGATGGTAGTTGGTGTAAAAAAGCAAGTTGATTGTGTCCTGGAGATGAGCAAAATGCATTCTAGATTCTGGTATTTTTTGTGTTATATGGAACGGTATCACATCCGTTTGGCTTTTCGATATATATATGCCCTTGCAGCTTGTTAGCTTGTTCTTTGAAAGTTTGATCCTTCGTTTTCCCAGCAGCGTGTTGACAATGAATGCGTAAAATGGGAGGCACAAATAATTTTCCACCGCTGACAGCGGCGATAGGCCTTATCCGCCAAACACCAAATAATTCACGACCTTTCAGGCGGGAACCTACTTCGTTGTGAAAGGCTAGATGCCCATTGCCGGAAAAAGACGGGATGTCTCCATAGATGGGCAATCAATTCCCCGATCAGTCAGAACCAACTGGTTTAGTCTATATAGTCAGACAAGCACGAACGAGATATACAGAACTGCGGATTTCGTATTTAGGCAAACATACATGCAGGGGCAAAGCTATACCGCTTTTCTGCCGCTATTGCTGCATATATAGGTCATGGTGTACTGGCTCGTGTTTCTTACGCAACACCGTGGGCGCCGACGTCGTGGGTGCAGTCCTAATGAACCATCTACGATATTTTCGGGAAATGTCCCAGGTTTATGTTGATTATTTTGATTTGCCAAAAGTTTCATTGTTAGAAGTTTCGTGAAACGACTTGGGGTGATTTTGTCGTACACAGCAACATGGTCAGCTTCTTGGAGGGGCGGTACAAACGCTAACGGCCGGTAGAAAGAGCGCGAGCCCAAACGCCAAAATGTCAATGCAATAATAGACACGTGCCTTCGATCGGCCATGGTGGAGTCATGTTTTATAGCACATACCTGCACGTTAGCCTGCAGACCCTGACAGCGCCTTCGTTAAAAGCAAGACTTAAAAGCCGCTGAAGTACCACGGCCAGAGTTGCTGCAATTAGCCACACAAAACAATAGAAGTGGCATCAGCTCAAATAACAACTCAGAACAAATGATGAACAACGATGGTCCACTGGTGTTTCTGTGTGTGATGTGTGTGGCGGGCCCCTATCTGGCGTGTGATGCGTGCAGCGTCGCCGTCATTGCGTCTGTGCCACAACGATGTTGATGCTGCCAGTGAAAATTCTAGTCGGAGCAACCGGCATAAGCTACAGGCACAGCTGGTCATCTCAAATGCATATCGGGCGCCTATGGAAAGCAAGTGGTAGGGAGTTGACATTTCACGCGCGTTTTCGGCATTCTTTTCCATGTGAACGTAACTCCCACTTTACACCTACCTCTCTGTTCGATATAATAGCATTTTTGATAATTGAGCAACTCACCACATGCACGACCAAACATCCTTTCCTCGTGTGGCTTTGTTGGTCGATGTTCGTGCAGTCCCTCGGACGGTCGAACCCCTTGCACAGGCGCAAACTCGACCTGCATTGGGCCTGTCTTGCCTCCACCATGGGCATACATACACTGCATCTTCTGCGCACCAATGATGGCTGTAGTACCCACCAGCGCCTCATAATAACGACACCTGCACGAGGGTAGTCACAAGGCCGTTATCTGCTGCTGCTGCTGATGCTGCTGCTGCTGCTGCGTACGATACCCTCATCTCGCGTTACCTTTTTCCGTGGAATCTTGGCCATGGTCGGAAAACAAAACTTCGTCCCGAAGGAAAACCAACATATGAAAAATTTGCACTTCAGCACAAGCACGCAAACTAACGGCACTACTATGGGCTGCGGCAAACGGTCCCGTACCACTTGCAACCCAATCACGGTGAGCGTGGACTTATTCCCAGGAGACATGTATCTACCCCTTATATGCTATGACACCTCGGGGTATCTTGCTTTCGTTCTTCGGGTGGAAGGGATCGGCCCCGATATTGCTTGAATACAAATGAAATAAGTGTGTGCCGCGTTCCTGACACCTCGATGAACGCTATAAACTTTAGAAAAAAACAGGAACAATGCTGCCGCAAGCCGGATATATTATATTTCGCATCTGGGACAACGTTTCTTCTACACAATTAACAAAACTGTAAATTCAGCACAACGGTGTTCAAGATAAATGCCAAGATCATATATTTTTCCGTCTTGCTGACAACAGCTTATTATGAACGTGTAGGTTCTTGATGTTTTGCCAGGTACACGCTGTTCTTGTTGGTTATCTTACATTAACTCGAATACTCAAATTCGTCCGTGGTCACAAGACAGTCTCCAGAAGCTTTTGAATGGAAGAATGCTGTGTTGTTTATAAAATTTGCACTGTTTATGTGTACGTGTTTCGTATGCTACAAAACGATATAAAAAGTCTATAGTCTACATTGGGTCATATTTCAAATGTTAGTGTCCATCATTAGTGGCATACCTGTATGTGAGAAATCCGGTCTATCTCACAACGGCAGTATGAATATGCACCTGCCTCATCTGGCAGAGGTGTCCTTCCACAATCTGTATGTTAGTGGCATCACGCTTGACTGTGGCTGCGCCACACAAGACACAGAAGACAGCCGCAGAATGTTTACGGAACCCAAACCATGATCGAATACTGTAAAATCACGCGTGAGCATTGGACCTTCTCCGAAACCCCGACTCCCCGCATCTCCGTACCGTCGGGAGTTCCATTTGTTTTGCATGAAGAAAAATGTACCTGTAACACGTAAATAATACCGGTGTGCCGAGCTGAAGTGTAGCGGCACCGATGTGTGATACGAGAACGCTGCATTTGGATGGCAGCGGTTATAGCTGCATCAGATGAGTGATTATCGAGATATCCAATATACCCTACACCTTGTCCTCTACTGATTATTTATGGCATGTTCGTTTCAGCGTCAAACGCCAGCCACACAGCAGCTGCTGCTGCGTGGCACCCTATGGTGCACAGTAGCTGTCAGTCTCAGAGAGAGCGAGGTTTTGCCTTTGCACTCAGAACAGGTGAAACCCCCGCACCCCGTGTACGGTTTATCGTGGGCGTTATTCTGTCTGGACACGCGCTGCGTCCCTCCTCCACCTCCACCACCATCCACAATTCTTCTACCCAGCGAGACACCTCCACCAACACCACCCGCAACGTCTCTACCCAAGGAAACGATTGACCGAGATACGCTCCAAGCATACACCCCTGAAGAAGTCCAGTGTTTTGACCTGCTAGTTCTACGCTAATATTCTCCAAAGGTAAGCAAGGGAGGATATACGTAATGGCGTGGTGTGCGTAGGTGCTTAGGTGCGGAATGTTGCTCGGTTTCCGTTTGCTTATGGCATGGCCCATATATGTGTGTGCATACCTATGATGATACGTAGTTGTCAGCGTCCAAGAGGTGTACACTTAACGAAGTTCTAAACACTCCTATGTGTCTTTCGATAGCAAATACCTTAGGTCAGTGACGAGGCAACCGGGGTACCCATTCACCTTGGCGGTGATTAACTATCGTGGCAGGCCGCATGTCTACGGGGGCTTATAAGGTTTCTTCTGGTTTCCCTAGTTGTCTCTGGGCTCATCGGTGGAGGAACCATGCTCCATAAACCTCAACACAGCAGAACCCGACAACGATAAACATTGCTCACGCATCACGCTGTTCGGGTTTAACAATATCCATACCTAGTACAGTATTGGGGACACGCTTGTGGTCATTAAGTATATTTTATTCCGTAGTTCCTCATTTGATGAGCCCGATGAGCTACATAGGTTTGGGTCCAAAAGAACCTCCTACACCACGTAGCACAATTACCCCCTCCACCCCGTCAAATTGCTGTAGTCAACTGCTGCATAAGCCTGGATTCACAGGTCATTACACCTGGTGTTCTGTCTGTTGCATGTTCTGTCACCGCTGTCCTTCCTCTTTCTTTTTCTTGCAAGTACCACCGGCGAGAACAAAGTTCAGGAAACATACACCAGTCCGCATGGTACATGATGCTCTGTGTTACGTAGGTGCCACTACTGCTTGTACTTACCTTACCTTGAATGCGTGGAATGTTTACGTGGCTAGAGTCCCTGGCTTGTAATGTTGTGTGCGTTGTCGCATACGAGTATTTTTTTAATGGTGCAGAAGAAGACGCTGTTTGAACACACAGCTGTAGGGTGGAGCTCCTTTTCTTTAGTATGTATTCCGTAATTGGCCACCTACATATATTTCATCATTTCATTATGTGTTATGTTTATGGTTTCCTCGACTTGGCGCGTCCTATGCGCGACGGGTATAACGGGAGAAAGAGACTTCTTCGTAAGGAAGCACGGACGGGTTCCTCATTCAATTGATCACTAGCTCGCGCGTCGTAAAACAGTCGCGTGCCTCGTCTTGACGTTCTATTTCGAAGCAAGGGCAAGGAAGCCCTGACTCATTAAGGGCATGTATGCCTCCAACATGTGAACCCATACAGCAGAGAATCTCCAACGCGAAGGTGCCATATCACCATTACGTAGACCGCTCACAATGTAAAAATACGCCCAGTCATGCGTATGTAATGAGGTAGAACGGAAATCTAAAGAAATCCGAGAATTCAATGAAAGCGTACGCCTTCACAGTGCCCTCATGCATCTATCCGGTTGCAGCACGCGGAGCCGTCGATGGTCGATTAATTGACAAACGTTGTTTAAGCTGAGCCCGCGCCTAAACCTGAGTTAACCAAGACAGGGTTAACCCTATTACTCGCATTTTTCTTGCTCTATGGGACTTACAACCTTTTTAGAATAGGATTTTAACTCAATCTTGAAGGCGTTCAGGTCACAAAAGGAATACAATTTTGGAATAGTAAATGCATAGCGCGAGTCCTCTACCCGTCAGTCCTGACGCCCAGATCCCAAGAATACTCACTTTGCCTTTGCCGTGTCAACGCTCCAAACGATTGAGTGTTAGCGCCAACCTGGTTAACCCCTGCCTCATGAGTTTGTCACACAAAGATTAGTTTGTCACACAAAGAATAACAATTCTGCCTGACAACAGATCTGACGTCAACCCGCTCATGTAGGTTGGCCGCCCCTCCCTGTTTCTTTGGTTGGGCATTAGGTTCCTACACTTTCGAAACCGCTTTCCCAAACCCATTGGGAATCTCTTGTATCGGCTTGAGTTTTCTTGGTTGGGGGCGTGAACCGCGATTGATATGCAGTTCGGTGACGCCGTATGAAACATCATCGACGTGGTTGGCTGACACTAGACTGCCTTGTTTTTAGCTGCTGCTTGTTGTTCGTGTGCAAAACCATCGGTAGAGATACTCGTAACATTGCCAGATAGCCCACTGTCGACCGCATCCAAAGTGCTGGCTAACCCTCACGATTACGTGTTTCTCGGATATTCCAACCACACCGCCATTTTACCACTGCAGGAATGGCCTGCGTACAGCCGTTTTTTACATGTACTCCTGCTGACAGATCTCTTTAAAGAAGAGGAGGGTCCCGTCTAGTGATGAGATTACTGCAAGTATAGTCAATACTAAAACGAAACAAAGAGGATATTCATATAAATATTCCGTTCCGACTCCGCGCTTGGAACGCGGGAGCTTTTGGGACGCAAACAGATAAAAAGTGCGTATGTGTCGGTCGTGCGCATGCCTGCCCGGCGATTGACGAATGCGGGGACATTAGCAGACAATGTACCCGGGGCGCAAATCACACGCGCGCGTAACATGCATGCGGCGTGTGCAAGGAGATTTGTTTGATAGAGGCTTGCAGAACCGTTCCTGGCCAACGATGTCATGTTTGAATATGTTGCCACCCAGCTCGTCGGACTGGCGGGTGATTGGAGGCCAACATTGCAACCAAGTGCCTCATGTCTAAACCTCAGAATCGGATTGTTTCCTTTCGTCTTTGCCGTGTACCAGTACATATTACGATTTTTCAAAAGGCATCATTGACAGAGGATTTTAACGCCGTGTGTGTCGTGCCGTCGACGTGATTTTCAAGTGTGCCGCCAATGCAGCTTCGCGTGCTCGCGGAGTACCCCAGAGTAAAATTATAAATGCTGTTTATTGCCTCTCACTACTTCGGGGTGAAACTTGAAAAAAAAATGCCTGATGTACATTGAAACCGGTGCCCGTGTTCTCAGCACCATACATTTTGCGGACATACAAAAATTCCATATATACCAGATATAGCAAATTATGAAGCTATAACATCAAATCAGCTAAAATAATTAACAATACCAGGCAGATTATTTAAAGGGGTGTATTCTTGCTACAACCGTCAAATTTGTCCCCTCCATAGATTCATAATTTCCGCGCACATACTGAAGTGTCCCGCCCGCCCCCCCGCCCCCCGCCCCCCCCGATCCCGCTTGTTCAACGCCCTGCCAGAAATCTAAATCTCCCACACAGTAGTAAATACTACTAGCAAGCTGAAATCACCCATTATCTTGCTAGCCATCCATCCGTAGCTCCAATTCATTTCCGCCCCTCCCCCCCCCCGCATCCCCCCATTTTTCCCCCGTTCCCTCTTGTTCAAACGACGCACCTAAAATAGAAAGCGGCCAGAATAAGGAACAATTGTACGCAAATGATATCACGTAATTATGCTTCTCGTTATCCATGACGTAGCTATATTTCATCCCCCCCACCACCACCACCAACGTCCCCCACCCCCCCGACACCCCTCCTTCCCTACCAACCGCACGATCGCCTAGACCTAACATGCGTATAGCAGGCCCCTTCATATATGCAACCTATACTGTTGAAATCCCCCCCCCCCCCCCACCCTCTATTTTTTTCCCCGCTCCCTCTTGTTTAAACGCCCCACCTAACATCGAAATCACCTCATTTTCTTTCGAGAGCCATCCATGCCGCTGCTCCAATTAACCCCCCCCCCCCCCCCCCCCCCTTCCCCTCAACGCTCCCTCCTCCCCCACCACCCACATCATCGCCTAGACTTACCACGAACCTTGTAGCAAACCCCTAAATTAATGCGACCTGAAGCTGTCAAAAACCCTTACCCCCACCCCCCCCTCCACCCGCCCCCTCGAACACTCCGCCCTCTCCTCACTGGTTGTACTACTTACAGGATATACAGGATACGCTGGTGCATTCCTTCCAAAACTGTCAGATTTTTCCCCTTTGTTTGTAAAAGGATTTATAGTTTTCACGCACAGATTGAGCTGCCCCCCCCCTCACGCTCCTTATTGTTCAAACCCAGGCCGCAAAGCCCTTTGAAACTCCCCCCTCCACACACCGGTTGTACTTCTTACACGATACACTTGATAACTGATGCATTCCATTCCACAGCTGTCACATTTTGTCCCCATTTGTTTTGTTTTTACAGTTTTAACGTACAGACTGATCAACATCAACCTGTGGACCCTGATAGCTACTGTATACATGTTGTAGTTCCAAGAGGAGTCGACGACCTATATATTTAATGAGTACACACAACCCGCAATACGCGTGATCCGAGTATCACACACTGCATGCAAATATGAGTTTCGACCAAATCTTCGATCTCACAGGTGGAGCGAATTTTGTTTTATGACACATGCACGATCGCCTCCCAACCTATGCCAAGCGAAGTACGAGGTATGACTAACGAAGTAAGGTGGTGGAGCGCGTGTACACTGAGCGTTTATTTGAAAACATACACGATTCGCATTTCTCCCTTTTGTTCTTAATGGCGGTGACTGACCACATCATCTCGCCTGTTGTATTTGGCAATATGTATATTTTTTCAAAATTAGCGATGTCAGAAGGTAATGGTAACTACATGATTGTACCTATCGAATGAAATATTCCATCTTTCGATCCATGAACAATGACAAATTATAAAGCTTTCAATCCGTGGTTTACTACACCTAAAAACTGAGTTGCGTACTGCTTGTAACAACAAACCTTCTACACTAATAAACATTACCAAGCGGGTGATATGAAGAGGTGTCTTCTTGCTACAACCGTCATGTTCGTCCCCTTTAAAGGTTTATAGTTTACGCGCACATGTTGAAGTCCCCCCCCCCCCCGATCCCTCTTGTTCAAACGCCCCACCTAAAATCAAAATCTACCAGGGTAGTAAACACTACCAGTGTAGCTCCAACTCATCTCAACCCTCCTTCCCCCCCCTCCTTTTGTTCCCCGCCCCCCCCCGATCCCTCTTGTTCAAACGCCCCACCTAAAATCAAAATCTACCAGGGTAGTAAACACTACCAGTGTAGCTCCAACTCATCTCAACCCTCCTTCCCCCCCCCCTCCTTTTGTTCCCCGCCCAGTTCGTTTAAACGCCCCACTTATAATCGGAATCGGCCAGAGTGATAAGCACTTCTACGCAATTGGTATCACGTCATCATTGTCTTTCTAGACATCCATGACATAGCTTTCATGCATACCCCCTCCCCCCCTCTAATGCCAACACCCCGCACGATCGCCTAGACCCAGCACCGCGCTTAAAGCAAGCCCATATATATAATTGATACACGCGATCGGAGTATCACACGTACAATGTTGTCAAAGTGAGTTTTGACCAAATCCTTGATCTCATTGCTGGAGCGTATTTTAATATTATATGTGACCTAAACTTCTGGAAAACATATAATTTTAAAATATATAATTAAAATACGCCTCTCCCCCCCTTTCTTTTTTCCTCGCTCTCTTATGTTCAAACGCCCCACCTAATATCGAAATCCGCCAGAGTAATAGACACTTCCATGCCCTGGATATCACCTCATTACCGTTTTAGAGTCGTCCATGCCGCTGCTGCAATTCCCACCCACCCCCGCCCCACAGTCCCCTCCGTCCCCACCACCCGCACCATCCCCTAGACCTAGAACCACGGGTACAGCAAATCCCTACATCTATGCGAGCTAAAGCTTGCCCCCCCCCCCCACACACACACACCCTCCCCCACCAGAAGGGTTTATAGTTTCCACGCACAACTTGAGCTGCCCCACCTGTCCCTCCCCCCTCTTTCCCCCCCTCCCGCCCCGCTTTTGATCAAAGTCAGGCCCCCACGTCCCTAAAAACACCGCCCTCCCCTCACCGTTTTTTCGACTTACAGGATTCACTTGATGAACTGATGCACTTCCTTCCACAGCGTCAGATTTCGTCCCCCTTTAAAACAGGTTTTAATGGTTTCCGCGCACAGACTGACTAACATCACCCTGTTGACCATGATAGCTACACTGTAGTTGCAAGGGGAGTCGCCGACCTATATCCTTAATGAGGACACACAACTCGTAATGCGCGCGATCGGGGTATCACACACAGCTTGCAAGGATGAGTTTCGACGAAATATTCTATCTCACAGCTGGAGAGTACTTAAATTGTTATATCATGTATGCCTTCGAAGCTTGAATATACCAACTTCATGGTACAGAGAGTGCGAGCACGCGCGAGTATCGCCTTTCGCGGAGCATCAGGGTGGAAACACGGAAAATAAGGTCGATTGACTGCGCGATGGAAAGGAACGCCGTGTCGAGGGGCAGGGTGATCGGCGAAGCGCTGGGGAGACGGACCGCGCGATCCCTTTTTTTTTGTTCATCCTAACCGATAAAAAGACGTTCCCGACCAGGCAAGGCTACGATAAGGGGGTCCCCTTTTGGGCCTTGAATTTCAGTGGCTAGGGGTCACTCGCGCGAGAAACCCCTTTGTTATTTTGCTATCTTATGTTTTTTTCATGTTTTATATTGACGAAATCAATCCGCGATGCAAAGGTATTCTAAGCTGCTCGAAAACAACTGCCTAAACCATTTTCAGCAATCCGTGAGGTACAGAGTCACTCGTGCGAGTGGCTCAAACACACTAGTGAAAACGGGGGTACCCCCCCTACCGTAGCCTTGGTCGACCCACCATCTGCGTCGTATCGCTTTTGCGTGGTCCACCTTGTTCCCTGAACAACTGACCTTTCGACTCTTTTTTATCTACATGTTGGAGGCTATTCATGTCCCACCACCTGGCCGTACCGCCCTATATTACGCCTGCATCACCCACCTTCCCATAGCATTCCGAAACCCCGGCGTACAAACGGAAGCGTAGGGCAGCTCGGCTGTCGGCGAAATCGCTGAATGGTAAACACAAGAGGACATCGGTGGGTTGTCGCAATGTCGCATCTCTTGGACGTTTAGACCTACAGAAACACGCGCACGGCATTAAATGTCCCCTTGCACATGCTGATCACAGTTTGACGCTCTATTCACGAACTTCAATACCTGGTATTACATTGAGAGGCCTGCACACTCTGCATTCAGTATTTCTCGCAGACCAAACAACTTGATGACATTCAATTAGGTCACTTATGTTTACCTGCACGAGCTGGTGTTTACACTCGCAGGACAAACAGATGTGCCGCAACAGTTAGTTTCTGTGTACAGCCACGGACAATGAAAAAACTTGACGCAATCATCCTAAAGTGGGTGATATCTGAATTGCTTGCAACAATGCCTGGTTTGACCATATGTGCACATTGCTGAAAACATTATATAGCGGGCACAAAACCGGTGATCAACGTGCTGTCCGTGTGTTGTTTAGTCTATATTCGCGTGCAGGGTCTAATGTCGTGTGTCATGGGTAGATGCCACCCAACCATCCTCCGGCCTACCGATCTACGCCAGCACCTATAACGGAGGGTGAACGTCGGTAAACTCAAACCAGATTACCCCGCCCTTCCACGATAAAATTGCATTTAGGCGGTACATAGATGGGGCGGAGCAAGGCCGGAGGACAGACCAACCTTTTGCTCAAGCAGGGCCCAATAAACAACAGAAGTCTAACGATTGCTGGGGGGTTCTTCTCCAAGCCCATACTGATTCATTTTGTCAAAAAATATTAATTAATTGCGATCGCGCTATGTAAACGTCAACTTCAAATAGACGGACACTTTTTAATTGAGGTTACGGTATTGTAGACAAATAGGCTGACAGCATCCTGCGCTAGTTGCGACACAGCAAGCATCCACGCTCAAGACCTCGCACCCACGATGTCATACCAGACTCTACCACAATATTTCCATGGCCCCTCCTCGATATGTGATTTGTCCTCTGTCCGTTTGTTGCTGCTGTTCATGTCGTGCAAGGTTCCTTCCTGGGATACGGCGCAGAATATATAGGAGCCGAGTATACGAAGGAGGACTCACATAGGACGAGATGGTGATCTCAGCTTTTTCATCGGGGCGGACAGGAGGTCAAAGTGAAGATTGGAATATTGACGGGTGAGATGACACTCCCGCTTTCCTGGTTGCGTGCAATGAAGGCAGCTACGGCCCTGCTTGTGCCAACAGTGACCAAAGGCGTATGTATGCAGAGCTGGCGCCGTCACCTATCTTACCGAATATTGGCTTGCGTACGCATCTGACTAGACACCAAAGTCTCGTTTTCATTACTCTGAGATGTGGTACATGGTTCGAGGGAGTCCTCCGTAAAGTACATTCAACATTGATTCACCAAAAATTTCTGGCGTACTGCATCAATTGAAACAACGTGAAGTTGCTACGGTTGTATACCATGGACACAGGAGCTGGTAGAAACCTTTCTTTTCGTAGCTTGTAAACAGTCGCTCAAAATCCGCTCAGGTAGCGCTCATGTCAGCGATCACGGGCCTGACTATGTTACTACCGCCATACCTTCTCTTGATTCTAAAGGTATGGCGGGCGCAACCTGGACCCGTCAAACTACGTAAACGGCCCGAGCGCATCGAAGAACGACAAGAAGGGGACCTACAACGCGCCCACGGCCTCTGCCGCGATCGCGGGTTCTCTGAGAGACTTCCAGTCCGGCGACGTTGATTCGAGGTTCTCTGCTCCCAACATGAAGTCCTCGAACATCATGCACAATAAGAGCAACGCGACAACTTCCAAGACCAGCAAGACTGGCCATTACGGGGCGCCGACAGCACCTTCCGCGACGGCAGAATACTGGAATGACTTCCAGTCCGGGGAAGGCAATCCAAGCTACACGCCAAACAGCACAAACACCACGATAAACGCGAACTACGGGAAGGCTGGAAAGGACATCTTCGCAGTGAAGGACGCCAACGACGGAAAGTCGAAAGCCACCACCGCAGCGCGAGCATCTTCGGCGTATTCTAACACGTGTCAATCGGGCGACATCGACTCGAGCCCCACTTACAACACGAATGGCCTGATCAACACAGGTAAAAACGGAACGAGCAAGGCAAACGGCATCAACAACTCGAAGAATGGCAAACAAAGCCACTCCCACGAGTCTGCAGCTCCTCCGGCAAGCGCTGCGTATCCGAGTGCATTCCAGTCCGGACAGCAGGTCCCCTCGGCCTTCGCTCCCAGCAACGACACCATCCACAGCAAGACCTATACAAAGGACACCAGTAGCATCAGCAAAATAAAAAAGGGCAATATTGGCAACTACCATTCGTCCACGACTCATCCGGCAGCCGGGTCATACTCCAGTGCCTTAGACCCTGACTACGTCGACTCGACCTACGCCGAAAGCACTGACGCCATGTACAACACAAACACGAACAGCACGAGCAAAAATGGCAAGAACGTCAACAACCAATCGGCCACGACTCGTCCTGCCACCGCGACGTATTCCAGGGCGTCCCAGTCCAGAGAGATCAATTCGAGGTCTATACCGAGCTCCTCGCACACCACGAATGACGCGAATGCCGCAAGCATAGTGGACATCGGTAACCCCATGAATTATGGCATGAAAAACAACTACCAATCTTCCACGTCTCGACCGACAATTGTGGCGAACTCGAGGGCTTTGAAGCCTAGCGACGTTCACACAAACTCCGGCTCGAGCGCACAAGCATGGGAGGAACACATCGACGTTGCCACCAACAGGAGTTTCTACTACAACAATATCACGAAGAGGGTAAGTCGCGTCAATAATTCAGAACCAATACAAGTTTCTACTTTTGACGAACCCAAAACAAAACGACCGTTTCCTAGTTTCCTGAGAGCTTTCGCTAGCTACCAACCTACATGGTTTGTCGACATTCACAAAAAACAATCTAGCTGCTGAACGCCTGGCCCGTTGTCGAGCGTTACTAGAGCAATTCTGCTCCGTGAGTTCAGGGCGAAGGCTACTCCATGATGTGTTATTGCATTCCCACTTATTCCTACAAGTACAGCGGAGGGGGTCCCAAACTCTGGTTTTTTCGATACACATTAACGTTGGTTGTCGGTTGACGTTCGTGCGTGACGGAGAAAAATGGCTGGCAACACACTCGAAGTTCGCGGTAATGGTCAGCCGAGGAGCACTTCGCACCTAAAATTGAGAGAATCAATGATGAAACAGGAAGATAGTCATGTGTGCTCTGTTTCTGTCCTATAATCACGGTACCTGACATATTTTATAGCAATACGTAGATATTTGCACTTGTTAGAGTAGACGTCTTGCCAAAAGGCGTTTTGAGATGCAATGGTTTGTGATTGCCAACAGCGGAGCGATCACGGCTTCGCCATTAATGTCGTGGGGCAAACCAGCTACCGGAGGCTTACCCGCAGTCGAATATAAATCAACAGGGGGATCAAGTTGATACTGTGTATGAGGTTTTGTGTCTCGCAAGCATTCTGACCATGCAGTAGGCATGCTTCAACAGAGACGAATCGAGACGTGTTCGTAAAACTACCTGAGACATCATCAATATCGCGAAATTTACCGCTTTCACCGGTCGGGTGATCGGTCAGCTCATGTTTGCTGTTCACCTGACATCTTGAGACGCAACAACCATGTCCCACCCAAATAATCTACCAATCCTTCGGAAGCTTGTGCACTGCCCACACCAGACGCCCGTTATCCATGAAATATGTTTCCTTCTCTGCCCTGATGTTACGAGATCTCTAACGATAACCAATTCATGAACGGGGGCCTGAATTAACCTCTGAAAATTTTGCAGACATGGCTATCACTGGGTTTGACCAATGACGATTGACCTCTATCAAAGATGTGTTGAACACCAGTGAACGCCAAAAAAATGAACCCATACCATCTCCCACCCCGCCTCGGCCTTTCGTATAATGGCGCCACGCAGTCTACATGGGGGCTTCCTAGCGGCATGGTGAAGAAGGCACCTCCGCCACCCCCGTCACCGCCTCCGATGACGCCGATCGTCCACAAGCGAGAACAGGACCAATGGTTCAGAATTCGTGATACCAGAGGAAGGAAAATATGGTACAACGAAGTCACAACGAGGTCGCAAATTGAAAGGCCGAATTGCCTCAGGAAGTACAGGTAGACGACCTACAGTACTCTAATTAAAATATGGTGACGCGTTCTGAGTTGTAAAGTAGCCGGGGAGAGATACGGTAGATCGAGGCACAACGAGCAACAACATCTACTGTATTGCTGTGACACCGTGTCATGGTATCGAATTGAGATCGTTGGCAAAACACTAAGCCGTCCCAGATAACCCGGATCGGATGGTGCGAAATACACGACTTATCACGATACAATTGATAAAATGGTCGGCGAACATCGTTCCTGTTGCCAACGGTGTTTGCAGATATACGATCGATGTCGCACAACCAACAGGTTTAATGAGTTCTACGCACGGTATCACGTTGACACGTTTGGGGTGTTGAGGTTGGTTGTACAGGAAGATGTCTCGAGATATCGACGTACTCTAACCAAAAGCGCGGGTAGATGTGAAAGCATGTCGGCACATACCGCAAAACATTGCAATATTTCCAGGCGGTCAGATTGTATCTTTTCGTAGTGTCAAAGTCGTACTTCTTCTGGAGACGGGTTGCTGTAGTGTATGATGCGTCACAGAGTATATTTGCCTAAAACGCCTGGATCGACGCAACTGGTGTACGTTTGGCAAAACTGGTTCTACCCAAAATAGGGCGTGGTACCCGAAATATTGCACTTCGAAGTATATCCGTGTTGATACCCTATTGTTCTCATTAAAGGCCTTGCCTATGGAATTTCTCGTTGGGGATTACGCATTATTTAGTGGG
This sequence comes from Undaria pinnatifida, assembly GCA_012845835.1. Lineage (NCBI taxonomy): Eukaryota > Phaeophyceae > Laminariales > Alariaceae > Undaria > Undaria pinnatifida. The sequence continues at coordinate 12,500,099 of JABAKD010000001.1, forward strand.
GTTTCGGGGATGTAGATGGGGCACGGGTTCGCCGTATCCAAGATAGGGGTGTCAATTCCCCTGGCGGATGTTGCCATTTGCATATTTTAATATGTATCTTAAATACGAACTTCTGACACCCTTGAGTACGCAGGTAGGAGTAGCGACGGCCATAGTTCTTGTCCATTGGAGTTGTTAGACGTTATTGCGGTAGGAAATGTGGATGGAAGTCGCCGGACGTAGTAGTTGGACAATCGCTGTTGCGGCAGGGCGGATTCGCTGCTCTGCAAGGACGATGTTCAACGAGGTAGCCACTGTTCCATCTCAAGCACAGCAGGTTTGTTGGAATACCCAGCTCGTAGGTCAGAGAGGTGACACAGTTTTCTGGACTGTCAGGGGATAGTTGCCTTTTTGTTTGGTTAGGCTTTATGTTTCTTCAGTAGGTGTTGGTATTAACGATGGGGTCTTCGGTTTTGCTTGTTTTGTGGTGTTTAATGCTTGCAGTGGAATGGGTTGCGATCAGCGGATGAAGTCAGCACGATCGCCTTCAAAGAGCCTTTATCGCAAGCCCGAGCGGTTCGAGCCATCTTGCGAACCCTTAGTGAAGCTCCCCGGACGACATAATCGTCCAGAAGAGGGGAAAAGTATACTGCCGAACGTTTCAGTTCGTTGTGTTCAAAGGTGTCTTCAATGCCATTGATGCCGTGAAGTTCGTCGTGTTCATTGTTGTTGGGTTTTTATCGAATGGCAGACAGACAACCGCAGTAACGCCAGCATTCTTAGGCTACGGTAGCCGCGAAGAAGTGGTTTTATATACAGCTCCCTGGATTCCATTCGATTCCTATTTTCGCATTCGCGTGCTGTGGGAGTTATTTTGTTTAGATTCTGGCCTGCTCGAATTCTCGGTTTACCTCTGCGTGCTGTGATAGATATTTGGGCATGCTCTTGGTCGGTATCGTATAGTGTCGTAGCCATTGCAATTGTCGATATTACATATATCGACAGTTTATTGGAATGGGCGGGGAGGGTTGTTGCGATGCGCGATAGGATCGAACGATGTTTGGACGACAAAATGGCACGTTGAGGAGTGCATGGCAAGGGTAAGGGGAGGCTAAGATAATGGGCTTGAGGCAGTTGTCATTTTGTGGTAGTGTCAAATTTCGCGAAAGGTGTCCGGACATAATGAACCTCTTTTTGGACCTGGGCCGTAGGCATACGACCAGTCTCGGGCACTTAGGCCTATTTAAAAAGTATGTAATATTGATCGTACAGCTGTTCAACATTTCTTCTACTATATAGTAGGTGGTTTTCAAAAGTTTCTAGTGGTCAATATCTGGAACCAGCTGTGAGCGTCTGAGTATTGCGGGCATCAACGCTTGGTTTGTCACGTTGTTGCTGAATTTGCGGGCGTTTGAGCCCAATTGGTTGTTTTTGAGTAGCCGATTTTTAGTGTTGTTACCCGTTTTCAGCTTAGCAATGCGCATTTGTACATCTCAAGCGTACAAACTAGTACCTTGAGATACGGATGTACTATGCGTTGTTGATTTTGTGCTTGCATGTCTTGCGTTGATTGTTTTTGTTCAGCGTGTGCGGTCGCGATTTCTTGCCTGCAGTAAGTTTAACGGGGATAGCAACCCCGTTGACCTCGCACACCTCTTAAAGGTGTAGCTCTAGTACACCTCGTAAAGGTGTCTCTTATTAGTGAAGAAAAAATATAAAGTCGATACCCGCACCCTGTACGTGGCTTTCAAACAAAAAGCGCAGTAAGCCCAATGCGTGCATCGACCGATGACGACTGGGCCAGCCCCCACAGCCCCCAGCGTTGCGTGGAGTCACAATCCCAAGATAACTTTGGATGCGCGCGTGTGGTGCCCGACGGCCAGAACTCGCGATTATCCCATAATTGTGTCGTTTGCTGCACCCTCCATCCAGTACTGAGTATAGATATTTCCCACGTTGGTATAACCTCGTCAATTGTTATAATTACCGGTGATTCGTCTCAACGTTTATGCAGACATGGAGCAAAATTACGTTAAAGAATGCTTGTCAAGACAAGGAATTGTTTCCTGAAGAATAGGCGCTAGGTGACTAACACTGGTAGTAGTGGGAACACTGACGTACTCGGTGGACGTAAACATTGCCTGGTCAAGCTGGATGTTCCCAACACCGACACCAAGGGACGTACCGTATTGTCCTATGAATATGTGATTCTGTACTCAAAAAGCGAATTTCGAACGGACCCATTCTAGATAATATTAGCCAAACAATGCCGTCACGGTTAGTGACGGACATCGCGACGAACTAAATTGCGGAAACTGTTTGAAAAGCTATTCATTTGTTTTCGTTCTGAACGACACGAAATGATCGAAACAGCCAGCCAGAACACCCAACCTCAAAAACTACGAACCAAGGTACAATAAGGTTGACTGGGTTCATCACGAACGAAGTACATCCTCGACCCGCATCACTAACCGCATCCTACCCGCGCCGGTATCGATCTCGCTGAACGAGAGCACACCAACCCCGGGGTTACTCACGGTCTGGAGTTCAGAAGCATTAAAGAAGCAGCTTGCAAATATTCCAATAAAAACGCGATGGTTACCTGGGACATAAGTTCAAATGCTCTTTCCGTCTTGTGGGCTTTCGGAACACGAAACACCACCCGAACATTACAAAAACGGGCCAACGACCCATTTTTGAGGGGATTACTGTCCACATCAAGGCTGTACCCCACCCTGATGAGCCTCATTATCGAAAATGTGGGAATTTCGAAGAAAGCCAGATTCTGCGAACGATGCGGTTCCTAAACCCACTCAACGTCAATTCGACACCTCTGAAGGGATTGGCGCTGCAGTCATGAAAATGCTCCAAGTGAAGGAAACACTCACGGGCTATGGCAAGAGAAACGAAGAGGAAAACCTCCCACGAACAGCCGGCATGGGGAGGGCGGGAGATGAGAAAGCAACCGATACACGAAACGGAAAGGCGACACTACCTAAAACCCCGTTTCAGGTATCTGATTACGTAGAAAAATACAACAGTCCTGTGCCACGTAATGAGTAGATATATTACCCTGGCCGCCGCCTAGCTCGGGGCTGAGGAGGGCGTCCCCACCGCAAAAATTGAACGAATACGAAATACTCAATGTGTTGTGCCCCAACCAGTGACCTGATCGCCCAGATTGTCGCCTGGGTGGTTCGAATAGGTGACCAATCAGGTGACCAAGTATTCACTAGCCCCAAGCGGGGTAGGTTTCAAGTCATTTCATTATGTCTTCCAACCACAGGGTAGAGGAAAGTTAGGAAGAGAACTCATGCGTGTTACCTCCGAGACGTGAGATCCTGAGCGAGAGCTCACAGCAATCTACGAATACACCATCAAGAACGCACGCGAGGCACTGCTAAAAACCCAATATAGTCCAATAGCCCGGACCGGGACGAAACTGATAAATAACTGCGCCGTCTTGAAAATTCCACACTAACACCCTCTCGAACTCGTTTCACGACAGTAGTAGTGCCGAATCAACAGTGGACTCAATTCCATCACCTAAAACACAAATGACGAGAGGAAACTTATCCTCATGACAATGAGCCAAAACCTCTTCCATACTCCTACTTACAACAGTTGCAACATCACAACAAGAGATTGCAACAGCCGCGCCTTCAGTGCAAAACAACTAATGCGACAGATTTAACGCCAGAGGTTGCCAGGCCACCCGGGCAAAGGTCTCCTGTTGTCCCCTACAACCGCCACAGATACACAGATCATACCGGTAAATAATAGTGCACAAATCCGTGTCGACAAGCACATAATTTTTTCTGACGGGAAGATCAGCCTACGCCCTCCCTGTGCCTGATCATTCCCAAGCCAGCCCGTTTTTCATTGCAAAACAAATGCAAAAAACTCACTACGAGTGAATTAAATTAAATTCTCGAAATATCGCGTCCTTCGAATTCCCAAACAAAATTGCATGACCCATCAAGTTCGGAAAGACGACATCTGTAATTCAATGACTAATCATGACTTTGCATCTACTCTCTCATTTTGAGACAAGTATGAGGTGTACTGCACGGTCACAAGGATACCCCATATATATCATCTCGTCAACACCCGTAGGCAACCACAGACAAAAGATACCAGCAAAAAAAAAATTAAGCCCAGTGCAACCAATCCTCGCAAACAAGCTTAGATAACCAAAATATTGGTCACATGCAAACCATCATACAACAGAAAATACTCCCTTTTGGCTTTTGTTCGCTACTACAGCTCCAAATAATTGAATGCTGCATCGCCGCCAATGTCGACACAAACAGCTCAAGAGGTCCTCGTTGCGCAAGCTATTCGATCATCGCAAAAGCGTTTCGTGTTTTACTCCGCCTCCATTGGGAAGAAGTATTCGCAAAATGATACTACTGCTGGTAGAATAGCCAATTAATAATCATGAACATGCTCATATTCCTTTATTTTGCAATCAATCAGAAGATTACTGCCAAAAAAAAAGAAACTTGCAGAAAGTCAACACAACCAATGCCATCACTAATAGCACATATATCAGTACACTTCTCAAGGTGCACCTACGTGCCCATTTCTCCAACACGTTATCGTATGTATGTCAGCTCCACCAAACCCCTTGTGGTTCCGTCTACACCAGATAAACACTACCAGTTTTCGGATTTACAGAGACTGTTTAATTTGAGCATGAAAACACTTCAAAGCACTACCAGGCGAAAACGGCTGCGTATGCCATATAGAATGGATGCTGGACGATACTATCTGCGGGTCTTCACCCTCAGCGCGCAAACAAATCGCATACTATTTACAGGTTTTCGCTGTTGCCGTAAATAGCCGTATTTGGCCGAAAACGATATTTCGATCGAAACGGTCACCAATTCGATCAGGCCTGCTATCCTTGCCCGCCCGCGATGTTGCCGAACCGTAAATCCCCGGCTAGCTAATTATTTGACAGATCTACTTCCATATCCTCGCCCGCTGCCGCTGTTGTTACTTTGTATAATGGAGTGCGTGCGGTCATGCCGCTCGACTTGTAGCCCAGACGAAACCCCCATCGCTAATTGGTACGTAGTACCGAAGACAGCCCTCGATTACTCCACGTCCATTCCTACCACTGTTACTAGCATCAGGAAGCACGTGGCTATTATGCCGCGCGACTTTGCCCTACCAACTCAGCCCTTTGGTAGGGTGCATACGGCTGGCGGTATTGCGATTTCTCGCGCAGAATTCAGATATCCCCGTTTCTGCTACCTCAACATCAAACATTCCGGAGGAGAGTGCGTACGACCAAATAGAAACGAAGAAAAAAGCTGCGCGACCAAGACGTCCATCGCTCACAACACACGGCGAGGGTGCCTACGGCTATAATTTCCACATATGGTTTTTAGCTCTCCGTCCGCTGTATAGGGGTAAGGGTTCCCAGGTTACGCTACCACAATGGACGGAAGCTGCTGCTACTCCCCTCCTACTGTTCCGCGCCACGGTAGGGCTTAAAGTACTACTGCAATACGTAGTCTACAGCAGCAGTGGCTTCTCTCTGAAACCGGCATCTCCACAACTGCATCATCTCTGGGTGAGAAGACAAATCGTCTATCAAGTTGTTTTCCTTTCTCCGATATCGAAGAATCCTGAGGATGGCGGTATAGCATCTCTCCCTGCGATACCAGCGTTGGCTCTCTCGTTCTCCCCGCCGGAATCTTCTTTGCTCGTTGTTGCTCGTATCCGGTGGTCTCCAAAGACGCTGGCTCCTCAAACACAGGCCTTTCTCCCGCACCAAGCTTCTTCGAGAACATGGACTTGTTCGATTACTGCTGACCCGTGGAACTCCCATGGGGCTAGACCGAGTCGGTTCGCTTTAGAGTGTTCGTTAGCTCCACACGGGGTAGGTCTCAAGTCATTTTATCACGTATACCAACCTCAGGACAGAGGCAAGTCGAGAAGAGGACACATGCGCGAGACCTCCCACAAGCGAGATCCTGAGCGAGAGTTTACAATGGTCCATCATCAAGAACGCCCCAGCAATGAACCACTAGGTGCCTAGTAACAGTGCAAAAGCCCGAACGGGCACGAAACTGATGAGTAACTGTCATACTGAAAACCTTAAAGCAACACTATAGAATTGAAACAGATGGCTACACGTCTGCGGACAAGGTCATTGTGTCCTATCCTGATCCGAGAGTTAACAACGGCACTATAGCCCCCCTTTTCGAACGGCTGCGAAGGCACAACCTTAGGCTTTCGCCCTGAAGGGTTAATTGGAGGCCACTCATGCAACTTCCTGGACCATAGTATCTCCCCGGCGGGTCTACGCCCGAACGCATTCGCAAGTTGCTGGTATGGCACACGGTATCCCTGCAGCTCTTCTTAGAAGAATGTCCTTAGCGATACTCAGCTTCTTAATCACAGAAGCGGGAGAGAATGAGCATTCCCACAAAAAGGTGACGGTTATCTGGGACGGAAGGGCGCGTGCCCTTCCTGCCTCATGTTAATTGTGAATACACAACGCCATCCACACAATGCCAACACGGGTCACTCACTCACATTTTAGGTAATCACCGACCATGCCGAGGCCGTGCCATGACAACAAGCAGCATGCAACAGGAAATCTTGAAGAAATCTTGAAAAGAAGCGTGCTAAGATAGAAGCAGCACGTTTAGGTAAAACTGTTTCTGAGCGACCCGGCTCCTCAACCCATAACCGTCAGAACATTATACTTTTTTACAATGTGAACGTGTTTTAATATCTACGCCATTGGTTTTGCCGTCGGGTTACACATACTTTAAGTCTACTCCTTTCGCGTTCTTCGGTGAGGTATAGAGCAGCAAAAGCAAGACGCCCCACAATACAAATGTTGCGATTTTACCCCAACACATATCGACAGCCATGATCCGATGGTGTATACAGTGTGTATTGGGTGTGCCATGTCGATGTCGATGTCGTGCTGTTGCTGACTCTAACAACAGATCCCCGGTTCACCAACGCACCCCAACATACTGGCATCGCAAAAACGTATGCCAGATTTCAGTAGCGTAGTTTCTATTTGCCGCTCTGCTGTTATTTTTTTTCGGTGTGAACCGTGCCCTCCCCATCTCTCCCTGTACTAATCTCGATCCGATATCGACAATTCATTGTCCACATGTAGGAAGAAATATAGCACAAAACAAGAAAGAAAACATTTAAGAAAAAGGGAGAGGTGTCTAGTTTGCGGCCTTGCCACGTATATCGCGTGATGACCGCCGTGGTATCCTCGAGAGCACCACTGTAGCGTGTAGAACAGGCAACTAACCATTCACAGAATACAAACTAAACAACAAACACGTACTACCCCTACATGTACAGTCGCGTATTTGAATACCCGTCTACGACAACCGTCTATGGGACTTTGGGACAGAAAGTGTCGAGACCAAACGACTATCGTAGCATCGGCCAACTGAACCGGTCTACGATGCTGTCGTAGGTGATATGTACGGCATGCCATGTACAGGGATGCACGGCATCATGCGTAATGTTTATGAACATCCTACTAACCATTACTTTTCTAACTGCTGAAAACTTTGAACAACTGTATCAATGAGCCGCAATTCCCGAGCCTTAAAGAGCCAACACTGTAAGTTACTTTACGGCCAACCTGACCCTTCCGGTCCTTGATTGGTCGATGCTAACTAAATCCATCTCATTTTCGTGTCCCAATTAAGCGCCCAATCAAGAGAGCATCGGCGCAGGTCTTCAGGGCTTCCACATGCCGTCGTTCCGCTACAGGGCTTCCACATGCCGTCGTTCCGCTACAGATCGTGGGCAGCACTTCTTTCGAACCCCTTGCCGGATTGGGCACGTCGGTTGTGCACGTATTGACATGATATAGGGAGCAGCAGTAAATGTGTGGTACAGCAAGCAGTGAGTAATCCCCGACAAAGGCGTCGCTGAGAGAAACCCCGACAATACCGTATATAGACGAGCACGCGGTAACGAAGGACAAGGCTCGGGCGACACAGACGTGCCTGCATGCAGTCTAAACCAAACATGGAGATGTGTGCAAGTACAAGCCGACGCATGCTTTGCAGGGTTCCAGGTGGCTGCGCAGACTCTCGGTACCACTGCAAAAAGAACATGATTACGGGGTACCTGGTTTATATTGCATCTCGTTCTTCAGAACACAAGTAGTTTTTTTTGTTACCCATTTTTGTTTTGTCTTCTTTGTTACATATGTTTCTCATTTTTATAGTCTGCCTTGTTTTGTTGCCGGTACGCTAGTATTTCACTTGCTTTACCTTGGTGAATTGCAACTGTTTGGTTTACCCTGTCTCATAGTCTGAGACTGTGACCGCAAAATTTATATGTCTCTAGCATGAAGGGACAGCACGACCGTCGCCGTCACGATACCACGTGCACGAACTGCCATATCCTTCCTGCTATCGTGGACAGCAAATGGAGTGCCAGGTGCCGATACCGTCACTGCTGTCGCCCGCCCCAAATAGGAAGCCAAAGCTAACCAAAACAAAAACATCACCAGACTGGTGCCCAGATACAGCACGGGTTCCCACACGCGTACATGAAAAAAAAAAACACATACTTTGAAGTATGTGCCATAAATAATTTAGTAATACGAAAATATTTTTGTGGGTGCGACCTTACGGCAGCATCGGTCTACCACTGACACTAGCAATGTAGCTACGCGCTACGCCGCAGAGCATAGACCACCCCCATCCATTGCTGCTGGATAATGATGCTACCGTATAATCATTCAAACTGGTCCGCAAAACTGAGAAAAATTGGTCTAGATTACGCTCGCCTGAATGGGCCTGCATGTGTTGACGGATATGCTTTTTTTGGTGCCCGAGGTGCGCAAACAATGTGGGATGTTTGTGTGTTAGATCGGAAATCGGATAGCCCATCGCGTCCTTTCCTTGTCTCTGCTCCGGCCTGTCTTCGGTGTCTACCCCTCGCTACTACCAGAACTACTTACACTACACACGAGCTACTTGATCTGCATCGGTGGCCTGTGTGCATATTCTACCTTTCGTTCGGCGGCGAGCGGTTCCGGTAGTAATCTCGATCGACATATAAGTATGTTAACGATATATTTCTATTAATGTGTACCTGGTACAAGAGTCGGACCGTCCATCGCTTCCTTCTCTCTTTTTGCTCGGTGTGCCTGGCTTGAGGGGTACCTACCCCTCGCTCCTACCGAATCTACTTGGATCACTTCCGAGCTTCTTCATCGACAGCGATTGCCTTCATGCGCTTCTTACGTTTCGATCGACGGCACGGGTCAGGTAGTCGGTTGCAATCGAGCGGATACCGTGTTCTCGGTTTACAATCTCTTTTTTTTCGTTGTACTCACCATGGTCATTTGCTGTGTTGCTTCTGGCTCAGCCCACCCCCATACATAATATTTCAGTACCTTCTGAAGACTCAACCTTCGTAGCGTGCGATGCTGTATATAATGCTCCCCAGGCTCTAACGTTGACTTCCTATCTTACGAGGGTGTCACCTGGTTCGATCTCAGTGGGTCGTCACCAGGGTGTCGGCTTGTTCGTCACCCCTGGGTCATCACCAGGGTGTCTGCCTGGTGACGACCGTGGCGTCACAGGACACACCGGCCATTGACGCCAACTTCTTCACGCATATCCGATTCGTATAAAATGCGAAAAAGGGTGCTAGGGATCACCCATTTCTTTAGATGTCCAAATGCAGGTCCGTCTTGAAGATGTTGTACATATCGTAGCCTATATAGCCTGCACTGCCGAATATAATATGTTCCCAGGCTCCAGGCTCCACCAGGGTGTCCACTGGTTCTATCTCCCGTGTAATCATCGGGGTGTCCCCAGGTTCGATCCCCCTTGGTAAGCACCATGTTTCGGCAGCGTGGTTTCCTCTGGTACTTATCAAGAACGATCTCACCTTGATTTAGCGTCAGGGGTCGTACGCAATGCTCAGCCCTCAGCGGTCGTACTCAAAGCTCAAGAAGTGGCTTGTAGCCACGTAATGGTTCCAAAGAATACGAAAGACACTAGTATTAACATTTCCAGGACGGGTACACACGGTTTTTCGGGCAGGTCCGTTGCGAGTGAGGCAAGAGCAGCGTGCACGTGTGATAGCTCGGTGATGGGGCACACTGGGTGGTTTAGACAGGTGGTGTTGCGACTTTGATCTTTTGTCTCATGGTTGGAGAAACAATCCCGAGGCGGCGTCAATGGGAAATCCCGAAAGGGGCTTCCAGCGTTTTCCGGAAGGATTCCTCCGCCGGGGAATCCCTTCATTTTGCTACATCGTGCTGTGAAGGCCCTATTCGGCGGCGTAATCTCCTGTTTACACGATGCACCCTCCTCGCAATACTGGTTCGGTCAGCTGCCACGTATCCCAGAAAAAACCCAGGCGCCTCGAGTGCCCTGGCGTTCGTGGCGCTGCAAAATTATACGTACAAGCTGATACTGCTGAATACCACCAGGTATCATATAGTACACCAGTCACGTCATAGCCAACCAACAACGTAGATCGACTGTCGTATGCGTACGACTCAGGAGCCAGCTCACCTACGTCCTCCCTTTCGTCTCGTCATGAAAAGCGGACAGAATCAGCTGAAAATACGCACGGCTCAAGTTTCACACTTCGATGTCAATTCGTCAAATGGACAGATAGACCGCATCGCCAAATCGTTTGATAGCGATATTCCACATTTTTTTTCTGCACTATCATACCAGGTACATATTACGCGTGCGAGTGGGATCATGATGTTTCAAATAACTCCCTATCTCTTGTTTCTGCTGGAGGCAATTTGACCAAACAACGTGAAATATGAGCATGTACCAAGTGCTCAGGAAAGAACAAACACGAAACAAAAGTCAATCCACCCAGGCCAGCGTAATATTAAGCTATCAAGCGATGCTACACACGAAAGAACATGCCTGGGGTGTGCCCGTAGGGTCTTGCCACGGTAAAAGGGAAACGACGATGTTCCACCCCATCTCCCATCGAAGAGTTTGCTGCTGCTGCTGGTACCGCTGCTGTTGCAGCTGCTTCCATCCGCCTGCTTCTCATATCCCACCACGTATCCCCTTTCACACACATCTCCCCAACCGTCCGCCGTACCCCGCCGACCTTCTCGGTGGATGCAGTATCATTTTTACCCCTGACGATGTCCCCGGGTCGAATGGGTGAGTTGGTAGAATCTAGATGGGGGTACTTCGATGACCTCTGAACGGCACACTAAAACCTCCTCTTAACGGATATTGGCTTGCAACGCCGACAACGCACCGGCCGCTACATATCGACCGCCAAGACCTTCAACACACTGTGAGAGCGTTGAGGCGGCCACCCGCAAAAACGACACCTCCTCTTTGCAGCAGCCGTACAAAGGACGACAACTGAGATACTGACCTATCGCCGCAATGTTCGGGACGATGGTTGGTTTGGGGACAACCCGCGACCAGGCCGACCAAAAATGAACCGGGCACAATCTCTAGCAGACGTTTCAAAGCATTAAAAGCCACCGAGGGGTCAACGACAACCCCCCTTTGCTGTTCGGAGTAAAGAGTGTGCTCTGGTCGGGGCACCTAAGAAGAGTGGAAACTGGTACTAAGGAATCGTCGACGCGGCGGGCCGCTTGATGACGAAACGGCACAGGACCGAGGCGGGCAAGAGCTGGCCAACTTACGCAACAAAGGACGCCAAGGCCAGCAACAAGGGGAAAGTGGAGGTGGGGGTGCCGATGCAGCTGTGGACGAACGCCGAACCGAAATGGTACATGGTGTGTCTAGGTACCGGTTCGACAAATATGTGGAACGTGTTCAAGTGCAACATAGCCCTAAACCATGTAGTGAGCGGTAGTGACTTACTTTGTTTGTATCCATCGATTTCAACGGGGGGAGCGCGAACGCGGCTGACACTTGTTGTCTTGCTGGTTTTGTTCATTTTTATTGCCGTATTTCTCTCTTTATGACCTTGTTTTCCCTCCCCACCGGCCATATGCCGGTACCCTTCTCTTCTTCCTGATGTTTCGTCCGTGCAACAGTTAGCTGTTTCCCTTCATCAGCACGTAGGTTGTTTATCGTGTAGACGTTCTGATTTTTTTTGCATCACATTCTTCAGAATCCCTGGTGTTTTCGTTTTTTCTTTTCCCTTTTTTCCTTTTGTTATGTTCTGGCCCGTTTTTTGTTGTTCTGTCGTACCCGGTACGCCTGCATTTCATTTACTTTGTCGATTGATCGTTGAGATTGATCGGTATACCCTGTCTCACAGTATGTGACCTTATAATTTGTATGTCGCTAGGATGAATAGTAAGCGCGGACGCCGGATGTACTCAACACCCATAACAGTCAATCTTCTGGTCATACTACCGGCTGTAATGCAATTGTTTTTCACGATTCCGGAAAGTTTAGGAGTATGAACAAGAGGAATTGTGGCAGAATGGAAAATTGCACAGCAGCAAACATCACGGCAGGGTATCAGTATGCATGGCAGACAGCCCAGTGACCGGTTCCTTCCCTTGACGCTAACTACCGACTGCGCAGAGGCTGCTGTGCTGCTGCTGTGTGGGTGACTGCGGCGCCATTTTCTGTCAATACAAGGGCTCCGCATGGGCGCCGGCATCCGCCGGCGCATATGCTTCGGGTAGGGCAGGGCAGCACTTCGACAACTTAAGGTGTAGCTGTCCGATTTTGCATGCATTGAACTTTAAAGTAATGCCAAGAAGTTTAATACGAATATGGGATTTTGAAAGACATGATTTGACAGAAAAAAAACGTAATATTATACCACGAAGAAGGCAAGGATAGGCGAAACACACTATGTTAAATGCGCCGTCAAGTGAAAGTTGGCGTCTATCAAACAAATATACCGAAAAGAGTATTACTGAGAACCTGCGTCGCCTCTAGGCGAAACGAAAGAGGCCTTGGCATTAATGAAGAGACTGCACTGCTGTCCCCGTGGCAATGGAGGTTCGAAGTCGACACGATGCAAAGTCGGTTTGCATCAAACGTCGACATGGGGCCGTGTCAGCCGGCGAGGTTTGGGATGAAGATTGTGTTGTTTGTTGTTACGTGAAGGCTGTCGCATTGATTGGTCTGCGTGGTCGCGGGCGAGGAGAAAAACGAAGAAGAGGAGGGCGATCTCTCGTTGCGTCGGCGTTGTCTAAGATAGGTGCGGGGATGGCTTTGCTCGTACGGGAGGTTGGCGTAGCGCTTCTTCTCTGTTTTTCCTCGAGAAGGCGGGATATGTGTGTCTGCTATCTTTGCTTCGTGGGTGCTTTCACGTTGTCGAAATCGGACGCGTCCCCTCAATACATAATATCCGGAGTGTCTCTACCATGACGACTGCTGATGGTACCGTGCGTATTTCCTAGAGACTGACATATTATTTACTGGTAGAAAAAATCATATACCTTTCTTTGCAACATTTTTTTTTCTTCATCCCATTTATCATCCCCGCACCATTCTCGCGCTCCCTCCCAGTAGTAACTCAGATCCGGGGTCACATGGCGGGCCCTCCTCATCCCTCCCCACTTCGGCACGTGCCTTCATTTTTAACGCGAGGAGAATCGAGCATTATTTTCTTCCCTCCTCGTCGACTCTCGTCGAATTGTACCTAGCAGGCGCTCTCAGCAGTTGATCTCTTTTTTTGATTGCATATTTGCAAATATAGTCCAATTTCATCGTGGTGGGTGTCGAACTCAAAGAAAAGCTAAAGCTGGACCGTTCCGCAACTAATGCACAGGCGGCTAATAAGCGGCAAATGGTAGGAAGTTCAACTTACTAGATAGACAAAAAAAAAAAATCGGGAAAAGGTTCAAAATCGTGTTGGCAGAAAAACCAAATTTTCAGGAAGCAGCTGAAAGGTCAAGAAACAGGCGATATTTCAGTTGTTGTTGTCGTTCTCACATTAAACTCGCACAATCCAGTCCGTGGTCACAGGACTGGTTCCAGTCACTCTGGAGCAGAGGAATACCCTAGGGAAAAACACAAACAACCCAAGGTGATACACGCATAAATCACAGCTGACGCAAGTCATGCCTCCACCAGAAACATATAAAAGTGAAATCGGGAGTCAGTATACGATGTGCCAGGTCCATACCGGTGCATACGTCTCATTACTCGCGCCTGGGAAAACCGACTGTACCGCTTGCCACCCAAGAAAGACTACTGCAAAAGCAACTGAGTTAAATCGACACACGACGCGTATGAAAATACGTGGAAGTGTGGTGAGCTAAAGCTTTATTTTTCCCCATCCGCCGGAGGACAAAAAAAAAACAAAAAAAAAAACACGTATATATCACACGAAGTATCTATCACTACGCATACGCACAACAGACGCAAGTCAATTGGAAAAAAGAAACAAAGAAGAGAAAGGAAAGGAGCATGGGGCCAAGAAAAAGAAAAGAAAAGTAAATATTGGGGGGTCTACTGGCGAGGCTGCCACCAGAACGGGATGTCACATGTCACGTAGTCTTTCGACGGTCTACAGCTGTAGTACTACGAACGACTTCCGATACACCCACCGAAGCACGGACTACCGGCCAATTACGCGATCGACAGCTGGCCGTGGTTGTCACGTGTCTCTGTGTTGGGGGGCCCTGCCCTGCCTCTTGTTGGCTCTTCTTTGGGTAAAACATGCGGTGCGCTCGATGGTCTCCCGGCAGGAGCACACCAGAACGTCCGCTTGTACGACGTATTATATTATTCTCACAGGAAATGTAATTTTTTCTTCTTCATCAATATGGACATAAACGGTTGTTATATATTGGACAAAGTGATGCGTGTACGACTAAACTTGCCAACGGCACTCGCACTGCACCTTGAGCTATCTGCTGTAGTTCTGGTTGCTACTAGTTGCTGCATTATGTGCTAGAAGTTTCGCCCTTCGGCTACTGCTGCTACACCTGCTGTTGTGTGCTTGCCAATATCGTCAATTGGCGCTCATGCTCGTCGTACATACTGCTGTTCTCACCCAGTACGTACGGGTTTCCTCGTACCTCAACCGTACGACGACGAGCTCAAAACAGAAGGAAGGTGACATGAAATGGCATGGACAATGGCCACATAGAAGCGAGCACAGCGGGATAGTTCGCTGCGAATCAACCGCATTCGTTCATGCCTACAGCAGAGGCTGCCTGGAGTGTCAGCGGCCGTGCTAAAGCCAGGGCCAAAGGCGGAAGAGATGGCTCTTTTACCTTCTTGGTTTTGTATCGAGATTCTGTTATATATTGGACAGAGTAATGCGTGTACGACTAAACTTGCCAACGGCACTCGCACTGCACATTGAGCTATCTGCTGTAGTTCTGGTTGATATTAGTTGCTGCATTATGTGCTAGAAGTTTCGCCCTTCGGCTACTGCTGCTACACCTGCTGTTGTGTGCTTGCCAATGTCGTCAATTGGCGTTGATACTCGTCGTACATACTGCTGTTCTCACCCAGTACGTACGGGTTTCCTCGTACCTCAACCGTACGACGACGAGCTCAAAACAGAAGGGAGGTGACATGAAATGGCATGGACAATGGCCACATAGAAGCGAGCACAGCGGGATAGTTCGCTGCGAATCAACCGCAATCGTTCATGCCTACAGCAAAGGCTGCCTGGAGTGTCAGCGGCCGTGCTAAAGCCAGGGCCAAAGGCCGAAGAGACGGCTCTACATTCTTGGTTTTGTCTCGAAATTTTGTCACGTGAAAGTGTTATGATTTGGGAGTTATTTGGTCACGAAACGTCTTGCCGTCGATAATTTGTGCCACGAAGTTGTAGGATATCGTCGGTAAGTTGTGTCACATTTTAGGTGAACCCACACTAAAAAATTGAATTCCCAGCTGGCAAAAAACGAGCAGAAACAAAAGCAATAAAATGCCGAGCAAGAAACCAAAAGAACTAATAAAAAAGTACAGCAAAGAAACTAACGCTCGAGAGTATGCCACCGCAAAATTCCAAACATTATCACGTACCGTTTGGAAATGATGCCAATTTTGTAAATCATTGAGGCGTTGCAACCATTCATTAAGATTCAACAATTTTTCCAAAATTCCTCCTCGACACTCGCTCGTCTCGCTCGGCGCCCGTCCGCGTTCACGTCGATGTGCGGAACGGACACGGCAGGGCGAGGGGCGTTGGAGCCGCCCCCCGAAGGCGGCGCTCGAACCAAGCCATACTCGACCGAGAATTCCAGTTCCGCGAATCGAATACTTAGGCCGAGACAGAAAACTCCTGACCAAAGTCCTTGGCACCAGGGAATGACTCGATATTCAAGGAATGATTTTATATATATTTATCTCGTGTGTTGATGATGTGCTCAACTTGTTGTGTTGATGATGTGCTCAACGTGTTGTGTTGATGATGTGCTCAACTGTTGGAAACAACACATAACGGGTTGAAGGCTCTGATGATAGTGATGTTTCATGTATGCGGAGATTTTGGTTGGGTGAGGTTTCATGCCAGGGCGGGGGGAGACGGGGCAGAGAAATAAAGAATGACACGATTTAGAAGTACAAACCAAGGACGGGTCACCGATTGCCACGTCATGTACAGCAGTAGATATGTTGAGGCCAGAACTGTACTCCCGATCATCATGTCGATCTTGGGAGTAACATAAAAAAAAACTACGAAACGCTCGTGTGTTTCCGTGAGCACTCCTGGTCATCCAGGCAATGTCTCGCGAACCACAAACTTCCGGCTGGACCTTCTAGTTGAAGGCTGAGGGTTGAATATGTGCTGTCCACCTTGCAAGCCCGGAGCCCGGAAGTGGCTGATACACCGATGGTGTCGCATGGGAAACGGCCGTGCAAGCAAGCCACAAGGAGGGTTTGAGAGGGTAACTCGAGGCTTCAAAAAGGTGGAGACCGGCCTCTTCAAAAGTGGAGACCGGCCGCCTCAGGGGTACAGACGGACTGCTCCCGGGTAAAGAAGGACTCACCGTGTCTATGGTCTGCCTTGCTTGGTGTCGTCCTGTCTTTTGATCTACGATCTTTTGAAATTCAAACTGTTCGCGGGTTTTCATGTACGGGTGTGGCTTTTTGAGTCTTGAGCAGATGGCTCAAAATATTCAAAAGTGCCGAAGGGCTACTTTACTGCTGCTGTTGGAGGGCTGCAAACAGGCTTTGCAGAATGCCAGGGGTAGGGCCAGGAGGATCTTCCGCACCTGTGGCGTTGGCCTGGGTGGAGCGTTTGTGGTGCGTTGCGATTGTGCGTGGGCCGTAGCTCGTCCGTCTTTAACGAACGTGAGACGAGCCTTCTGATCTCCAAAATTGTTTGCTGACTATTTCGTGTTTGTCGCAAAGAGCTAAGTTTGCATCGCTTCCGGCACTCTTGATGACGCGTCAGCCTGTCTGTCGTGGGCGATCCGGCAGCAGCGTCCTCTATCAACCTGGCAGCTTCTTGGGGAGAGTGCTCGAGTGTTGTGGATGCCGTCTGTGGTGTGTCCGGGATGCCCTGTCGTAAATAATGTGTGCCTCGATGTGTTGGTGTCCTGGCTGTCTGGTCGTTTGTTCAGTTTTTAATGTGGGATTCTACTATGTGTTTCTCCTTCGAAAACTGGGACATCACCCTATGATACATTAACCAAGCTAATTTTTTCCTCATTTTCTCCCCCCCCCACACAGGCGAAATTACGCTTCAAAATCCCTGATGCAAGTAGCTCATTGGTTATTGACACGGCTGTTTAGGGGTAGACGGATCAGGTGCAAATATCTATTTTAATTAACCGCAAACATTGTAGATTCTGGGCAATAAATTATTTATAGACTATATGTCCCTTCCCAATTGAACGAAAACGAGCCGCTTCGTCTCGAGAGGCTTTTATATAATAATGGAGGAACTGTGGGAGGGCCGAGACGAGGTAGAAGGAGCGACACGACGCCCCTGGTGCATGTTTCGACACGACGCCCCCGGTGCATGTTTCGAATAATCATTCTGCTAACAGTCACAGCTGTCCTCGACGAAGGAAGTACCCATATAAAAAACAATAATAATAACTGGCGATCCTAGATGAAAGACTTCAAACATATACTTTGTACCTTGCTGGCCCAGCACACGGTATTCCTCAACAGGCGAGCATCAGGTGGTATGAATTATCAGTGATGGAGTGGGGGATGCGGATGAGGTACTGCTTCGCCGTATCGCATGTTGTGCTGGTAGCCACCCTGCCGTGGTTTGCCGTTGGCAAACTTTGCCCGTATTCTAGGTCTCTACCCAATACATACATACATATGGGACATGGCGCTTGCAAGTGGTCAGCGAATTATGTCCCAATACAATCGTTGTTGGCTTATTGCTTTAGACAAATTGGTAAACCCAATTAACTGGCGCAATAGCCAAGACACGCAGTGCGTCGCACGGGGGACGCGAGGTAGTGTATCTGGGGATAGAACTCGGGGGTCTTACACGAGGGCCGTAGCGCTTAAAGGTTGCAGATATACCTGGACGGCTATTGAGCGCAGTTAATTATTTGAACTACACAGATCTGGGTTTAAACGGGGCTGCGGTTACCATGGCAATGCTTAGAGAACTCTCGCATCGTTCGGGGAAGTGACAGGGCGTTGTTGCGGCGGTCAGGCGAACCTGGGTTGTACGTTGTTCCGCAGATGGTACCGTATGTTTGATGTTGGCCATAAGGATGACTACTTAGGGCTGGTGTTATTGTTGGTCACATGTACTCCTCGAGTGTGTGATGCGACAGGAAATCGAGTTGTGGAATATTTTTCATTATCGTTGAAAACGCCATTTAAGGGGCGAGACACACTGAATGGAGCCCCCACTATGACTGTACCTGTGCCGTATGTACTAAGGCGGGTCTAGGCTAGCTGGGGTGTTTTATGTGTCGCTTGAAATCGATCGTAGTACACAATATTTGACCCACGTACAACGTGTTGATAGTTAATCTTTTTCGAGAGTAGTGTCTTTTTTTGGCATCCATCCCCCCACCATGGAGGTTGGGGTATTGCGGGCTTGTGCGCCCAGTTGGTCTTTCAACTGTTGCGGAAAGTTCGGATTAAGGCCACCTGGTGTGTACTTGTCGCTCGTTGTTTTTGCCTGTTGTCAGCAATCCAACGCGCATGCAGACGCTCCCAGGGTGCCAAAGTAGTTAGTGGCACGTTGGACCTCGTATTTGTGGTTGTTGTGTTCGTGGCTTTCATTCCCCGGGTTGTGTGGTCAATGCCGTCGGCCCCTACTCCGACGCATTGTCCAAGTAATAAAGACAGGAACAATTTATAACATACACAATTTTCTCAATGGTGTACCTCCATCAAACCTCTTAAAGGAGTACCTCGCACCGACGGTGAAAAATATTCCCTGACTCCAAAAGAAGAGAGGTCGCCAATTCTTGCATTAGGAGCACTTTAACGAGGCCTCCATATATATGGCGCGATGCCTGAGGTTGAAATATGCACTAATGACGCTAATATGGTACCCGTTAACGACGTTGGGAACGTGCTGGCACAACCGTGCCACGCCAGCTGGTTGCGCTGGTAGTATACTTTGGTTTTGGTTTGTGTGTTTCGATTTCATCATTTATTTGGGGCCTTGAGAACGCTTGGGTTTGTTTAGGAGGCTAGGATATCACTCTTTTGCCTATCATAGTATTCCTTTGAATGGAGGCGTTTCATATTTTAACAACTCAAATCTCCGCTGGACCGACACCTGAAATCCGTATTGGGACGTTCGTTTCTTATCCGCGTCCGTGCAGTGGAAGAAGTATCGAGGTTCCTACTGTTAGGGTTATCTGCGCGGGCCACTCCGCCGCGAGTGTCTCTCCTCCATATCGTAACCGGACTGACCCTTTCAATGTCTTCAACCTTTTTTTGCCTCTGACTGGTGCCAGGCTTTCCAAGCGTTGGCGGCATGTTTACTTTATGGGGTTCCGAGACACCCAAGCGTGTTTCATTTCTGATCATCCCCCCCGTCCCCCCCCCCTTACCTCCTCACTGGCTCGTACCCTCCACTCGCTTTCCGCAACCATGGCACGGCTTGACCTATTCACGCGTCGACAATGTGGGTCGTTTTGAAACAGTAACAACAACCTGCTTGCGGCATATCTAGCAACCGAAGTTTGCTGTCGGGATGGGTCATGTGCCCACTGACTGCAAAATTTGGACGTCTACGGCACGGTCATACTCGAGCAGCAGTAGTAGGTACCATAGACTTGTTTCCCCACACCACAAACGCCAAACCCTATCCCATTTGCTGTACTACAGTATATTGTATTAGTCGTACGATGCTCTGGTATATGTGCCTGGTAAATGTGCCGAAAAGGTCGACATATGGGAGTCCCTTGTTGTGTTACACATATATAAAAATGGGATACCATGATGTTGCGTGCGGTGACTGTAAGAATGCCCGAAGGGAGCAGCCTTGTCGGAGGTGTCCGCATAGAAGTGTGACGCGCCCAAACTATTACGGTTGGAATATAATGTGTTTGGCAAGCTTCTGCGAAACCGTCAAGCGTGTACAAATCTTCTACGTAGGCAGACATAAACGTTAGTTATCCGCTGAAAGACGTGTCGTGCTGTACAGGACCCACAAGAAAATCCAAAACAAAATAGCAAGGTGGTGAGGCCCGCGGTATGGAGACCACGTGCTGAGATATGGAGATAAAAGCCCTCGCTCGGCGGCGAAAATTATTCAAATCCCTATCCGGTACCTAGAACCTAGAACTGGTTCACTAGACTAGTACTTAACATTGTTCGCACAGGATTTACAAGGCACCTGTTATTCTGTGATATCATTTGTACCACAGGAGATATGTAATGCCACGGTTTATAGAACAACAACAAACAGAAATGGATGCTGGTCCAGCCTGAGGTGGGTTTCTTACATCTGGAGTACCTGCTGGTACAACAGTACTTGCGGGAAAAAACGCTTGTTTTCATTAGCATCCTAACTCCAGTATAAGGGAATTGCAAGTTGTCGTGCCAACTATGTACTACGAGTACTCTATCCAGAGCGGTATATGAGAATATCAGAATGGCGTAGCAATACAAAGACTGCTTGTACTTTTTTGTGTATTAGAATACATATGTATCTCTGGCACAACTGTGGTAGAACTGTACGTGTATGGTACGCGTCTTGTGCAGAACACCAACATCTGGTACTGTGGTAGTACTGTACTTGTATCGTACGCGTCCTGTGCAGGGCACCATCAATTGCATTTTTCGCTGGAACACCTGACACTAAGACATCCTATGCCGTGTTCACACATAATGTAGCAACGAAATTTAATGTACGACGTAAAGCACGCGCGAAAAATGTATCGTCCACTCGTCGCCCCATCCCCGAATCCCTGTATCCCCGGGAGTTGCACACGCTTTACCAAAATACAAAGTGCTAGTAAACAAAATGAATGGTGGAGAGAGCTCGATACAAATCATTGAAAAAACAACGCGCAAGGACAATTCCGACGCCGCTGCCCCATCGTAGAGAAGGCAACCGATGCAGTGGAGGAGGGACGACGCCAGTGACCGCCGCCTAAGTAAAACTGTACAAGGGGAAGTTGAAACAATGGTGGGAGAAAACTGTGGAGACGGTGGGCGGATCGGAATTGGTTGTGGTAGATGCCGCATTTCATGAGTGATCGACGGTACAGCTGATATAGCCGTCAAGGAATGCACTCATAGGTAAGTATACTGCTGATATACACCTTTGTTTTGTTTCAGCTATAATTACCAGACACACCGCACGCAGCAGCTGCTACGTGAAACCCTATAGCACCAAGCAGCTGCTAGTATCAGAGAGAGGGATGCTTACCATATTTTTACCGCGAGAAAATGGAGTCCCGTTTCCCCGTGTAGAGTTCCTTGTCGGCGTTTTGCCGTTTGGATAACGCGCGCTGCTCACCTCAGGTCCACCACCCAGTCACAACTAAACAGAACAAAGCAACGGACTGGGGCGGTCCAATCACACCTACTCCAAGACACCCAATCGCTCCAAGCTAACCAGGCCGACGAAGGGCAGTCGTTCTATAGCAAGGACACCCAGAAGGTAAGAATCGTGTTACGATAGAGGCAACACGCTTCGGCAGATACCTCTCCCACTCACAGGGCTCCTCTATCGAAGAAGTACCTAGGGGTGTATTTTGGAGTACCGTTTGTGTTCCGCAGCAGTATTTATTTATATATATATATATCCGTTATTCGGCCATGGGATTCGCTAACGTCCACAACCAACTTGTCTGTAAATACGTTTTTGAGGTGGGCACATCAGACCGCTTCATATAATAAGAAGCCTCGAAATATTAAAAAAATTAAAATACACTCCAGCTGTGAGATCGAAGATTTCGTCGAAACTCATCTTTGCAAGCTGTGTGTGATACTCCGATCGCGCGCATTACGAGTTGTGTGTCCTCATTCAGGATATAGGTCGGCGACTCCCCTTAGAAGCCCCGAAATATGTAGCTGCACCTTTGTCTTTCACGCAGCGCTAGCACGGGGAGACGCATGCTACCGAACAGGTGCTCCTACATTGTTTGGGCTTGCTCGCCTTGGGTACTGGGTACCTCACCAGAAAGTGATTAGGACCGAAATGGCATCCGCGGAGGAACCCGGGCAACCCGTATCGCAGAATGCGCAAGGAGGTATAAGGCGAAGGGTGGGATCATCACGGATGCCTGGGTGTTACCGTGTCGTTGCAAGTTCAGAGTGTTGCTTGAATCGTGCATGTCCACGCGTTTCAGAATGCTGCATAATTGCCGTGCGGGTATGTATTTCACAAACCGTAAAATTGTGGCTACCTACCGGTATGCCGTTTAGAGCTCGAGAAGCGGACGTTCCTCTAAGTCCGAGACACCCCATTCCTTACGTATGGGGGGTACAACCCAGCGTTTGTGACAGACCCACCCAAGAAACAACGCCGTGTTTCTGGGGCGATCGATGACCAAATTTTGCCAAGTCCACGGGGCTGCTAAATTTGCTCAGGGTTAGAAGTGGGAGATCTCTGGTCTGTATACAACCGCGCTGGAGCTGTCCTACGTCTCTCGGGTTGCTGTCCGTGCTCTGGGTGAACTATATAGAAAATACCCCGATTTCGCCGACAAGGGGAAAAAGCGATCGCGCAACCCTATGATATTATTCATTCGTATGTTGTAGCCTAGGGGAGACACGTACGTGCTACGATAGAGGTGCATCGCGATTTTTCTGAGGTTTCTCAATTTTGGGAGCTCACTAACTCACCCTAGCCCTGTCTTGGAGAAAAATAAGACTGCTACCGAATATAAATTCCGTGGCAAAGGTACACAACGACACTCTTGCGAAAAAAACGGTATGTTCCGACAATTTTGGGTTAAGGAGGCCCGGCATTCAGAAACCATTCCAGACGGAAAGTACTACCCCTGTATCATAGCTCCTGCAAGGCCAAGCGGCAACGAAAATTTTGTAGCTCAAGTCAGCAGGATTCCAACTACAGGTAAGAGCCTCCCTCTTTCACCTACCTGCGTGTCCGAAAGTGCCGTTAATGCCGTCGCGTTGCGATCATAGGCTGCTGCTACATGCACCTACCTGAGTTGATTTTTTTGTCCATTTCTGTTCGGCGTGCTGTCTTGCCGCATGTTTTCGTGCTGTGTCATTTGCTCGTTGTTCCACCTGTCATACATATGCATATATACTTGCTTAGGCCTATGAGATACCCGTGCATTCTTGGACGCCAGTCAATGTAATATGTGCTGCTACGATACCAAATTATTCTTAACCTAAGTATACGTGCAGATCAAACCGCGAGAAGAGAGCGAGCTATAAAATCCGAAAAAAAATCGACACACCCAGCTACCGATCTAGAATAGCGACAGCGTGGCCCATTTGGCTACTCAGCCCGAGAGGCCACCAGTCCACCGTCGGACCATTGGGGGGGTAGACTAAAATGCCATGCTATGTCACAGTGGATACATCCATCTTCGGAGCGTTTGCCAACGTAACAACCTCTATACATCGCACCAAATCTCGACTTCGGAAAGCATTGCACGTGCAACAACCCGATGAACAATCGTGTAAAAGGTTTCGCGTTACCGCAAAAACTGATACTCACAAGTGGTGAGAATGCCAACGCATTGAGCAATTCTTCGGTTGAAAACCTTGTCAGTTCAGGCCCACTATATGCACACGAACCCCATTTCCTGTGGTCCACCGGTGTAACTTATAGCCGGCTCCTGCATATCAACGCCAAGTAAGTGTTAATGGGGTACCATGGGACTCTGGTGCTCTGCTGTTCTGTCTGTGGCATGTTTTGTCACCAACCGTTCCCCGTTGTTCTCCTATAGTCTACCTGTTTTTGTCAAGTCCTGTAAAAATCTGATATTATACCATGGTCCAGTCAGCGGAGTATTTTGTTGCTGTGATACATCCATACGATGGGGATCGCATTCTAGCGTGATAGGTCGGCAACAACAATTTCCGCACTAAAATGTGTCCCCGCAATATTTCCCCTTTATTGAGGTATCGCACTACTCCACTACTGCAGTGGACATCGCTTTATTGACATCCGTCGGGGAAATTAGAGGAAATTTGCTACGAACACCCTATTCGTTTGACGCTCGGTCAAGGAATAGTAAGGGAATTACCCGCCCTCTCATGTATGCATACCCCCTGTTGGTAGTATCTATATCAGAAACATTGTACGAAGCTACAGTGCGGTACCGCAGTCAAGTGGGATATACGGGGAGAAATCGGATGGCATGCTACCCTGAGTAGTGCGGGGGGCGCACCAACATTCAATGAGGATTGTAGCTGTCCACGCAAAGTAATGATTGAGGGATCAAGGCCACTAAAACCCCTTACGACACACCGATGTACAGCAGAATGGACAAGCGGAGGTGGGTTTAATTGTCCATTCAATGTATAACATGTAAGTCGGTACTAGAGTAGTTACAGCGCCCAGCCGCAAAGCTCGCATGCATGCACCCATCATTATGCATAGTTGTCCCACATATATATTGCAATTGTGCTTCAGCAGCCCCTCGTAGCGGGATTACCCTAAATCAAATACCGTCTGCAACACCAATTATCACCCTGCACTAAAGGTTGCTGGGTATAGTAGATAATCGTGAGCTCCCGAACGCGCGAACGCCTACTTACCCCGCTGGTTTGAAAGTATATGCCTGGGCGCCTTGACCCAGTTCAAACGGCAGGTGGCCTCCTCGGGGTTTTTGCATTCCGCGAAATACTCCGGGGAACCAATACTTGTTGGAACTTGCGTGATGAACGACGTCACCGCAGCAGTCCGTCGCCCCGGTGGTCTAGTGGTCGAAATCTCGGTATGGAGAGTCAACACTTTGAAGACGCATCAATTGCGGAAAGCGCTTATTTGCATGGGTAAGCACGTTTGGTCTCAAGTCGACGCGCGGGAAGAAATTGCTGCATCACTCTCGCGATGAAGCTGAAGGCGCGTACCGCAGTGGGGAAGTGTGGTGAAGATCCTGTCTAGTTATTTCGCGTTGGAGTTTCATCGAGGGAGGAAAAAGGGGAAATAAAAAGTGTGCAATTTCTAGAAGTGATGAGTGAAGTCACGAATTGAAACCGATAGAGTAATCCCTTTATCGATTTTCTCAAACCCTTTTCCTACCGCCTGTTGGCACTTACTTGTTGCCTTCTGTGTAGGTGGAGATGGTGTTTTCTTTCGTGATGATTTCGAGTCGAGAACATCCCGCTTTTGCGCGATAGCCGTACTAGATTGGGACCGGTGTCACCTGAGTGTTGCATTAACCCGACCGGTCGATTGCCAACCAGCTACAGAAAGGTCGTCAACACGATTAACAACAACATACATGTCTTATTGCATACGTTAAAAAAGCCGAAGACGCCTTCGCGAGACATCGCCTGTTTCTACTGTAAACAATTAGGAGTATTCCCATGTGACCAATTTTCGCAAGGAGCGGACTTATTTTGTACCATCCGCCCACTGGAGGTCAATGAATATTGACCGCATACTTTGGCCCCCAATTACAGCAGTCGGTAGAGGTCAAGTCTTATAAGGCTATTAAAGGGGGGGGGGGGGGGGTTGTTGATTGCGGAGTACACAGAGAAAACGAAACACATATTATTGTACTCGTTCTAGCGTCCGCGAGATATTTTACCTTTCAAAAGATACCGATGAAACGTGGCCCAGGTATGAATAAACTGCTCACCACTGTGTATATTGTAAGGGTTGCGCAAATACGGTAATTTCAATATTTTAGTGTTTTTGCCACGTGTATGTTAATGGTTCTGAGCCGTGCCGAGTTTTGGATTCCCGCCTACTCGTCAACCCACCAGCTCGAGGCTCAACAAGAACCAAAGAAATATGACGGCATACACAAAAGCGAAAGCACAACGTCTTGCCTGATGTGGGTTATCGTGGGCCCGCCAAACAGGCGGGCAGCTCAACCAATATGACAGAAAATGTTCACTATCAGTAACGCACTGTTAAGACTGCTAGGCCAAATCGAATCGTGATGCACGGGGTTAACGTTTCTATACCTGCAATAGACTACGAGGGGATTGCTACAAAAACAGATAGTGCCGACACTTGAAACAAGTTTCAAAATAGGTAATTCCTGCGACCCTTTGAAATCCAAACCAATGGTTGATGCACCATTCATGTTTACTTTACGACAAGGCACACATCTGACACGAAGTTCGTCAACGTAGCACCGTCTGTTTGTTTTAGGGACCTGTCTTCACTCCGTACGTTGCTCTCTGCTTTCTCCGCTGCTGTTTTGTTGTTCACGTCATACTTCATTTGTTCCAGGGCCCTCAGCAGAATACAAACGTGCTGTGTACGTGACTCGACGACGTCAAATTGGACGAGACGGCGATCTCAGTACTTTATCTGAGTCGATCCGAGATCAAATTCAACACTGAAATATGGGCGGGTGAGACGACCCACTTACACCTTTCGTGATGCAAACACTAAAAAGACATCCATAACCTCCTCGGTTAGAGGATAATCGATACTTCACGTATTTGCAGCCCTTACCTCCAGCTTTAGATTTGTTTTCAATATTTCCTGTTCTTATTAATATTCATCAGCGTTTAGTTGAGATGTATCCTTAGGTGCGGCTTGGCCGTGGGTCTGTCTTGCACCTAGATGGGTTGGGGACATTGATCTACAACGATTGGGTCGCGAAACGTGTATGCATCGCTGTGTGTCAAGATGATGGTTGTCTACCGTGAGCAGCGAGGAAACTTAGCAGTTTCCGTTGGTCTTTTCAGCTCAAGTCGCTCAAGGTCCTGGTGTATCACCTCGACCGCGTCAACAGCCACGGACCCAACCCTCTCCACACGCATATCCCCGCCCTCGATTGGCAGGTATGACCAGCGTGACTTGGATAGGGTGAGGTTCATGAACAGCGTTAACACCTCGAGGAGCGGGAAGAAGGACAGCTACAACGCGCTCTCGACAAGGCCGGCACTCGGGGCGTACGCGCGTGAACTCCAGTCCGATTGTACCGTTCCAAGCCACACTCCCAACAACACTAGCACCACGAACATCATGCACGGCATGAAAAACACGAAGACTTCGATGAAAGGCAAGACGGTCAACTACCACTCGCCCGCGGAAGCACCGAGGATAGCGTCATACCCGATTTCCGTTTCATCGAACGAGATTGATTCGAAGTTCAGTCCTGACAGCATTAACTCCACAAGGAGCACAACATACACGAACAGTGGAGAGGACCAATTTAACGGCAAGACCGGTACGGAGAGCTATTGCGACCAACCCACGGCAGCTCCTGTGAGCGCGACGCACTCGGGCTCCTTTCTACCGGGCCAAACCCACTCGAACGTCACGCGGGGCATAGACGCCATATATAGGACACACGGCAGAAACAATGAGAACAACATCAATAATGTACAAGACATCGAGCAGGGCGGCTACCACCCGTCCGCAGCGCCTCTTCGACGCCCGGCCTACCCAAGCTCCTTCAGGTCTGAAGGTATCGATTCGAGCTGCTCAGACAACATGTATTCCATGAATAGTCTGAATGATGCGGCGAAACGGAGCACCGTGAGGAACAGCCGGACGAATACCTACCGTAAACAAACGCCGATGCGGACAACCACCACATATCCCAGCGCCTTCCAGACGGACGAGATGAACTCGAGCTTCAATCCAAATGTCGACACAGGGTACAATACGACCAGCATGAGCAACGCCAACGCCACGATGAATGGCAATATCAACAACAACTACCAGACCGCGGCACCTCAAGCAGGCCGGACGTGTTCGACCGAATCCCGGTCTGGCCCTGTCGACTCGAGCTTCGCGAACAACACTATCCACGTGATCAATCCCATGAACAACGCGAAGACCACCGAGAAAGCCAAAGCGCGCAACTACAAACAACCCACGGCACTATCGGCAAGCGCTACATATCCAGGAGATCTCCAGTCTAGAGGGCGCGACTCCGGCTTCACTGACATTATGTACACCACGAATAGCACGAACAAGGCCAACAAACTGAACACCACGCCCAATAGTATGGAGGGCACCTCCTGTCCACCCGCACCGTCTCCGACAACAAATGCGTATCACGGCGCATCCGAAATCAACGAAGTCGACTCAAGCTTCACCAATAACGCGCGTTTCGTGTACGACACGATCAGCACGAACAACGCGAACACAACTAATTACGGCTCAAAATACAACCAGCATCAACGAACGGCACCTGATGCGAGAACGACGTATCCGACCGCTTCCTGGCCTAGCGAGGTCGACGCCAGCTTCACGCAAACCCCAAACACAGATGAGAGGATCAAGAGCATTAACAGCGCCACAACTACCAAGAGCACCATGGCGAGCAATTACCACCAGATCATGGAACCTCCAGCAAGCGCACCGTCCCCGAGCACCAATCGACTATGCGAGATCGGCACAAACTCCGGCTTCGTCAACGACAACAACATGTACCTCACACAAAGCATGAACGACATCAACACCACTAAAAGCGGTCGGGAGGGTAACTACGACTCTTCCATGGTATCCCCGCCAGTCACCGGGCGGTCGACGAAGGTTCAGTCTAGCGACGTCGACATACGCACCGGTATGAATGCGGCAGCATGGGAAGAACACCTCGACCTAGCAACAGGCACGAAGTATTTCTACAACAACATCACTATGAAGGTGAGCCGCTCGACATGCGTATGAAGGCGTCAGTACACATATGCATCTGTTCGTCTTTTGCTTCTGAAGTCCCCTTGTCAAACATGTTGACGAAATAATCAGAGATAATGACGGTGGTCAGACGATCAACGGTGTACGCCGCCGGAATTGACAGGTATCATCCCCGCCCGGATACCGTTTATGGTGTACACGACGTACGCTGCCTTCTTCGTCTTGCTTGCGCACGATAGATATCGCCTCCACGGAAAAACCACACAAGTAGGTCGTTGCGCTTCTGTAAGACGAGGGGCCATCACGATATTCCAGTCGCGTTAGACGATATAGCACACTCCGTTGGGTACACAACGTGAGGCGATCCCAAACCAACGGCCGACCGTGATAGATTTTTTTTTTTTTGCGAGGGGTTTGCCTTGCTACAGTCGTCCCACGGTGGAGGTTGCATGCTTTGGCCTACAACGTTGTGACCGATTGAGCTACTCAAATGGGGAACTGTCGGATAATGTGATGTGATAATATTACGAACATATTTGTTTTGGGACTAGAGCAGGAAAAAATGCTCGGGTTGCGCATACGAATGTATCCCAAGAAATGTACTTTGGAATAGATATTGAGCTCGTCGCGATGGTGGCTAAGAAACGTCTGCTGCACCGCTAGCGCGGAGGACTCGCGTGTTGCTTGCCCATGTTCAAGGGCTACATCTGGGCGACATCGCTCGAGGTTTTGCGTGATGAAGTTCGATACATCACTCCAACCCACCACCAATTGCGCGCTTCTCCCGCATGAAAGCATACTAGAGTCCTTCGTTCGGGATAACGTTCCACCTTATCCAAGAAACGCGCCCCGGAAAATGGATGAAAATAATCCACCGCCCAATTCTAATGACCGGTACGTGTGTAAAAACATTTGTTTCTCCTCTTTTCCTGAAACATGGGGATCGCAAACAAGATGTGGGGGATATGCCTACCAGTGTAGTAGCCGGAACAATGGAGCTGAAATGTCATTGATAAAGCGACCACTAGTTGCCGCCGTTGGAGCAATATTCCCAGTTCATGGCGCTCCCTCATCGAGGAACAAATGCGGATCAATGAACCACTACTGCGACCGTAGAGGACATATTTGCCATTCAAGATCCGTCAAAATTGTTTGAAACCTGCATAATGTCAGCAGGCGTGGGTGGACGAACAAATAAGTAACCCCCCTCCCCCTTATCTCCCTACCGCTTTTGTATGCATGCTTTCACAACCCAGTCAACTTGGGAACAACCCAGGGAAATGGTGAAAATGATGCCTCCGCCGCCGCCGTCGCCACCGCCGATGGCGCCGATCATCAAGAAGCGTGAACAAGACCTGTGGTTCAGGGTTCGTGATAGCAAGGGAAGGAAGCGGTGGTACAACGAAATCACGAGAAGGTCACAGGTTGAGAGGCCGGACTGTCTCAGAAAGTACAGGTAGTTTGTCTACGGCGACACATGATTCAGGGGCGATGCCGTGATGGTAACCCTAAGCAGTGCCAAAATGATGCGGTACCACGAAACTTGATGGAGAACAGACGCCACGGCATCTCTGTCTCACATGTGACGGGATATTTGCGGGGACGTGTGCAGGCTTAAGACGCAAGAAGCTTGGACGGCAAGAGGGCAAATATGTTTCACAGTTATGTCGCCGTACGGTATAAAGGAGCATCACAACCATCGCTTTTTCACGGGTATTCCAGGCTATTGCGCAGCGGTAATTTGCGGGTATGTGATTGGTCTTTTATAATCTACATGAGGTTCCACGGGCAATAACGCGCTATCAACACGGGGTTGTGTTGCTGGTATTTAAGGAGGAATTTGGTTGGTCATGGTGACGCGTTGCGGTACACGGTCGGGTGGAAAGCCATGTCGCCACAAATCTCGACACAAAGTTATGGTTCCTGTTGTACACGAATCGTGATCAGTTTCGGGCTTCAAAACAGTATCCTATCGTATCAGGAGGGGAGATGTGCGTGTATTGACGGGAATGCCACAGGGGAGACTCGAAAAGGCTGTTGCAGGAAAGCATGATGAGGTGTATCTTCAAATATAAATCACACCTCAAACATGTGACGACCTAGGTAAACTAGAAAGTCTAGATCATCTACAACAGATCCTCTACATATCCCGTTCTAAGATTACGTACAGGATTCATGTATACCCAACTGCAGTTTTGTTTGCTAGATTATAGATATTGTATGGCTCCCACCGGGTAACGTGAGGTAGATAGATCACACCGATCTTGCCCAAAATTTCTAGATCATCGCATGTGAGGATTGGTGATTGTCGGACGTGTGAGATGTTTCTAACGGACAGGGAAGGTCACCTGAGGAAGCACCCGTGTACATTGATATGCTCGGTCGATCGGGTCGATCACGTTCGATCAATCGTGTGCCTAGCCAATGGGACCGCTCCGTCGGGTAGCTCTTACGACATGTTTTACGTTGGGGGTTTTCGACAGACCACTTCTTCGCCGTATCATCGTTTGTGCAGGCCATTCCCCAAACAGATGTTGCCATGTGCAACTGATCATGGTGTCGTTTGTATGTTGGAGGCCCCGACCTCCTTCTGCGGAAGGGTAAGAGTAGCGACTGCTATTCACACCTGTTGCTTATAACATATTTTAGGCAGGCGTTTGCTAGGGTGCGGGGATTGAAGCTACCGGACATGATTGCTGGACCACGTGGTTGATGCGGCAACACCGCAAAATATACCTGCCTAAAGGTCACTAATTCGATATCTCACGCTACGGTTCTCGCACGCAATGCACGGCGTGACGACCCCAGGCTGTTGAGAGATGAGATAAGGCCATCAAGGGATGCTAGAGTCGGTGTTCTTTCTTTTTTAACGATGGATGCCTTGGTATTACCGTTGGGCACAGCGGTTTGCATCGGGTATGTAGAGACCGGTGGACAAGCTCGGCAGGACTGCCTCCAAACCAGGAATCATCGAAAGTCCGTGCGTGTTGAGCAAGGCCGCTAGTATGTTCATCATATACGATTTTGTTATTAACATAGTCCTTGTTCATGTTGACTAAAGCTGGTATGGTGCCGCCGAAAAACTCTTTGACGACTGAAGCTCGGAGCACTACAGTCATAGCAGTACGGGTTTATATCCAACAATGCCGCCCTCCGTTTTGATGCACGTATGGCTTGCGGGCCCATTGCTGCATTGTGGGGAAGACGCCACTACAGTCCCAAAGTGCCCACATAGCTGCGCCGGAAAGGGGGGAAGACAGAACATAATTACAAGCATTACACGGTGTTTGGTTCTATCTCACCTGCCTAGTACATTTAAGAAATGACGTATTAGCAGTGTTCCCTTTTGGCGGTGTTTCTAGGTTGTAGGCGAAAGGGAACAGATCACCCCAGCGCCCCCTACGTTCTTCGCGACTAGACGGCCAATAATGATTGTAGAGGAACCTGTCTCTGAGATTTTTTTTCTCTTTCTCGATTTTCCTTTGCGGGTTGTGGGGGTTATTGTTCGTGTTTATCTTGATGCTTGTCTGTGGGGACTATTGTTCGTGTTTATCAACAATCGTCTCAGTCCCCTCAGTCTGCACTTGTTTGCTGTAGTGGTTGTGGTTGTGGATGGGACGTCCATGTCCCACATTTACACGCCCGATCCAGTTGCCAATTGGGCGTTTTTCGACATTTTTTTGCGGGATTGGGAGAGCGTGTTCGAGGCATGGCACGCTCGAAGCCATTTTGTGCGAATGAGAAAAATAGTTTTTCTCAGATTCCAGAGCAGATAGATGGGGGGGTAGGGCTTCTTTTGTGCCGTTTCAAAATTCTCTAAAATGTTCCGCAAACAATGGCGATCTTGTTAAACTTGTGTCGTATGCGCCAGGTTGGTCTACATAGTGAACTGGAGATGTTTTGTATATGTGGTTTATGATGTCGACCGCACTGACTGTATATCTTTCGGTGCACTACATTGTAGATTGATTCATCTACTCTTCGGCAGTGTCGTTGGTTGCGCACCAGTTGTTCCATCATGAGCGTCGGTACAATGCGGGAATTTGAGCCAAC
Organism: Undaria pinnatifida; assembly: GCA_012845835.1. NCBI lineage: Eukaryota > Phaeophyceae > Laminariales > Alariaceae > Undaria > Undaria pinnatifida. The sequence continues at coordinate 12,533,189 of JABAKD010000001.1, forward strand.
TTTGTTTTGATTGTTGTCGTCATTTATGGACGTTTAATCTTGCTTGGTGCATGTTGTTGTAGCCGTTTGTCGTTGTTTCCTGCATTGGCAGAGTTTGGACGCGCTTCCAGGGCACCGAAGTAGTATGCTGTGATTTCAAGCTGAACGTTTTAGGTACTATGTGGGGTGGTCATGTCCGCCGTTGTTTTTTCATATTTTTGGTTCCAACGATGTATTTTCCCTTTTTTTCAGTAAAATTGAAGCTCTGTTTTGACAACGCCGTAAACCCGGTACACCTCCCAAAGGCATATCTTAATGGCAAACAAAGTACCAAGACGTTCGTATGTATCATCCCGTGCACAACCAGTTATCTGTACCCGGCTTTCACGACATCTGCGATGGACAGGAACGACCCATGATGATCTGGCCGAGTCCGTCCACGACCCCGTACTCACAAACTCGAACGATCTTGGCGTATCGAAATCCCAGTTTTTTGTATGACAATATACGGGCTTGGGTAGTAACATCGGGCATTAACTCAACACGTTTCTGATATGTCGATTTTCACGTACGATGGCGAGTGTGCTAGCTTAAAGGCGCTAAAATATTGGGGCCCTTTTGGAGTGGCCTGACGCGTCCATCGACCACCAAGACACACAAGTTGGCGACAATTATAGATATATTTATGCTCCCCCCCCAAAACACGTTAGTCCTAGTATAGTCTAGATCTGCACCTGCCACCTACCTGAGAAATACCAGATATATTTTAGCGAAAAGCAGATTAATCATGATTAAAAATGCGCCAGAGGCAATCATGTGGTGGCCAATGTAGCACAACTCGTACATACATCGAGCAGCAAACTCTATTATGTAGTAGCTATTGACGCTTATTTCGGGATACGCCACGATAACCGCTAGATGTTAGGCGTTGCCTGATGGGTGGTTAACGTTTAGACGGGCTGGTTCCCTTGGAGACCATGGGTCTAAAACGGGTCCCCACCGTCCAGCGCAAGATTCCAAAGTATGTTCGTTCGTTCGTTAGCGTCCGATAAAGGTTTCAACTAGGGGGGGGAGGAACTCGAAATTTCTATCGTCACATTTTCGGCCGAGGCCACCTATCCGTTGAGCATTCGGCATCGCCATTATGATCAACACGAAGTTCAATTTATGGCGCCGTCGATGCCCCACCACCACCCCTTACCATTACACCTCCAAGCCGGCGTTCGTGCTGTATCGCTGCCATGCCTCGCACATTGGCAACACAAAAATTGAAGACCTGTTTACGTTGGTTGTGTGGGGTGCAAACGGGTAGAAAATGTAGCAACGGCCTAGGGAGAAGAACACCAACGCGCGATGACACAAACATTGTGTCATGTGGTACAATACAATAAGTCAATCGGGGTCTTTTTACGGGTGGGCGTCTCCGCGCAGGTCGGGGTCTTGGGAAGGAGCCTGCAAAACAGCAACGGGTCCCAAATGATATTACTCCCCATTACCGCACAGGTAGCGGCGTCTCCGCACAAGGGTGCGAAGACCTCGATATTCTCGGCTAGATTGAGCAATACCACAAGTGATACCCAGTCGTCTGCGCAGGACGTATTGTGTTATGCTGCGGGAGTTTGTATCGTGAGTTCCACGGCTGCTCTTTGGCACCGTGACGGTGCTCGATTTTGTTTATCCTTTGTCAATATTCCGGTCGGGATCTTGGCAAGGGGCCTGCAAAACAACAACGGGTCCCAAACTGTATTACTCCCCATTACCGCACAGGTAGCGGGGGCTCCGCACAAGGGTGCGAAGACCTCGATATCTTCAGCTAGATTGAGCAATACCACAAGTGATATCCAGTCGTTTGCGCAGGACAGAATGTGTTGCGCTGCGGGAGTTTGTATCGTAAGTTCCACGGCTGCTTTTTGGCACCGTGACGGTGCTCGATTTTGTTTTTCCCTTGTCGGCATTTCGAGTTCTCATTGAAATATATCGGTACACACGATCAACTCAACGAAGAACGCGTTCTAACCACACGAGACCAAACCACGTCAAAACCACACTATACCACATTTCCCAGGGCTGAGCGCTGGTAGCTCCAGCCGGGTATGTACTGCCTGCGTCACATACCAGGACACTCGTGGTCGCGGAAAAGACGCGACCCCTGCCTCAACCCCGGCTGGTGAGGGGGTCCCCCCGCCGGAGGTGCCGGAGGGTCCCGCTGAAGGCGCCGTGCCGGTGACACGTTTGTGCGCGTTTTGGCTTTACTGAGGCTAACACACATCGTGTTGGGGCTATATTTCAAATGAAACTTAGTGGTAGATCGACAAACTGTTAGAGTATGGCCAGGTGTGTGCGGAAATACGGCACATTGCAGCACGCAGCCTAGATAGATACCGAAAAGGTGGAGGGCATGCATTAAAAACAAGGTTGACGTGCAAAAACTGAATCGTTCGAGCAATTTGTGAAGTCGCAGACTCAGAGACGTGAACGTTCACGTACTGGTACACATCCGTTTGTTTTCGAATATTGCGACGTATGTAGGAGTATGGACCTGGCACATCGTAGGGTGACCCCGGATTGCACGTTGTATAGTTTTCTGGGGTAGGCATGAATTGCGTCAGATATGATGTATTCGTGTACCAGCTATGTATTTTTCTTTGTTTTTTTCCGTGGGGTATTCTTCCACTCTAGAGTGACTGGGGCCTGTCCTGTAACCACGGACTTGATTATCGAGTAAGTGTGAGAACAACAACATCAACAACAACAACAACATTGTTCCAAACATGACATGAAGCTTACTCAGACTCTCCGCCGAAATAAAAATAATGAAACGTAAATCCCGGGTTATCGAGCTAATGTTAAAAGTTCCTTGAGCTTTCCTATCTCTAGCTGTTCTGCGTGCCATGTCTGCTCTTATGAATTGGATATTGACGGGTGTTCATTGTTTGATGAGGCGTTTTTGTAGGACGTACGTAAATCGTCAAAGTACTGGCACTCTGGAATCCCCCCTCAGCTGGTGCGGTTGTGCTGCAAATGCAGTACTCCTGGCAATGCATACTGGACCAGGGTCCAGTCCTAACACTACCGCAACAACCCCGTGCTACAAAATACAGGTAGGATATCATCGGCAAACACTATACCCACTTAATCCTGACCACTTAAAGCGGCGGGCAGAATGGCACACCCCCTTGGGCCACTCACGTCATTCTTCGTTTGTTTCACAAAACCCAAACCCCTTCTCTGCCGGCCATGACCCACTGCTTAGCGTTCTAGCGCTAAATTGCTACGAGGAGGTCAAAAATTAAACTTCTACCGGTACTCTTAAAGAAGGACATGTTAAAGTTCAAAAATTTTTCCTTCGACGTCCCCGTGCTCATTCTCGTGTCCCTTCCCGTTCAACGTGTTGTGGATTAATCTTTATCGCACATATCGGAGTCTTGGCATACAGCGGTCAGCGTTCAGTCCACCCCACATCACGGCTTTGGTAATGTTCAGAATATCACGGATCGGGGTCATGGCGCAGGGGTCTGCTCTATATCGACCAACCAAATTATTGAATTTAATTTTTGCTCAGGCATCGATAACTTCGCACATATCTGAGTCTGAAAACCGCTGTGCGACAAAAAATCTGAGAACGAAATAATGAAACGCAGACGACGTCACAGTGTGTGAATCCCGACTCTTATGGTATTCCAATACATGTGGAAATTCGGAGATTCACACGACCTTAGAGGCTGGGGAATGAAGAGACTGGTTGGTTCCTTCAGAGGCCATAGTAGCTCAGACGGGCTATCGGTCACCAAGAGCAATGTTTGAAACGGTGGTCCTTCTTATGATGCATGCCTTCGTTTTTCGTTCGTGTCGAACAAAGTTACCTAATAGGGATACTCCTGTATTGTCCATTGTCGAGATGCTTGACGGTGATACCACCCTGGTCGTTTCTTTGACGGGATTCATTACGATACTGATGATCACGAAAGTTATACCACCCATCACCGATGTCTCTCCACCACAGCAATCATCCCGGTTAGACAGGGCGTGTGAGTTCTTGTGTTTAAATGTGCGTTTGGGAGCATTTCCACATACATAGAATTGGCATGGTATATATGGCCGGGATGATCTTAGTGCAGATGGAAGTAAAATTAATCGTTGAGCTTGCGTCCCCGACCCGAAGATCACCTCCTATAAACCTGAATAGACGCGCTCAACTCCACATTACGTTTATCTGCAGCGGTATATATACGGCGTTAGGTACGGCGGGTAACGCCGATTTGACCTGTTTTAGAGCTGAAACGAGTACTGCACTTGTCCCAGGTGATCTTCCCTTAAATATTTCGGTGTAGCTTTCTAAACGCTTGCCGAGGTTTCAGATCTATCACGGGATGGTCTCTTTGAGCGCCATGGGGCGGAAAAGCCACAAGGACCATTGTTCTTAAAATGTGTGTTCCTTGCTGCTTTACAGCGATGTGTTACATGCTACGGTACATGGCGTACGTTGTGGCTAAAATAGTTTGTCAATGAACCGCCTCCTCAACCCAAAATAGTGGGCATATCATCCTTGTTTTGCCATGAGATGGTTTTATAAACCTCGGAAATGAGATTTTCCATTGGGTTGAGCTTGATCGCTTCTAAAATATCAGTAATGTTGGGCGGGGTATAAACCCTCATGTCGAGAGCCTCGGAAATATTGGGGTGAGTCACGTCCGTAGCAGGTGCATATTGAAATTTACTGATAGTACCTTCGTAGTCGACTCGGTTGGTGTCCCCGTTTTTTTTGCACCTACTAGGTAGGGGAAATTTCTAGAGGTGCAACCTTTCGGGTTCGGAGAAATAGCGCAAATGTAGATTTTATGACGCTTCAAATGTTAGCTATCTTACATCAATCCGAGCTGTAGTTATTGGGCTAGATATCTTACTTGAGGACACGTATCGTCTACAATAATTTCAATACAACAGTTGTTGTTTTTCGAATTCCGACTTTGTATTCAGGACGACGTTGTAATTGGCATATTCATTATGAGAAGGCCGGCAGAGTATGTTCTTTCCTCTCATACCCCCCCCCCCCCCACTCACCGTCAACCAGTACAACGGCAACAACAGCGACAACATCGCTGCGGGACATCTAAGCTATTTTTTCGCCATCACTCGCAACTGACATTTAGCTTACCTGGCTAGATCGTGCTCGTTTCCAGGTATCGAACCGAAGCAATCCTTCCTGTTAGGATAAACAACGCAAAATAAATACGACAATTCCATCACATACACGACTGGTAGATGAACAGACGAATCTGTACAAATATTTTGTATGGTCTACGTACTTGTTTTTTAGATACCTCGGCGTGGCCTGCCCCGACGTCGGGATGGACCAGGGTCGGTCAGGACCTACGAAGGTCCGCCGGTGGTCATACGAGCGTCAACCTCTATAGAGAGGAACACTGCGCAGCTTGGTAGGTGAACTATCGTCTGCGTGGGGTACTGGTGATGAAATTCGTTGTTGTCAACCGGACGTGCCGAGTGAATTTTGCCCCAACAGCAGATAGAAGAGGAACATCCTCGGCAGAGGGCGTAATGGGTGATGTTTAGAGAGAGGAGAGGCTGGGCATTGCGTGTGTGTAGTCGAACATCTCGACAGTAAGGATGAGAGTGTCGGGGTTGGGATGGGTTGGGGTTGGCTGGGACGGCGGAACCCAGCCATTGGAAATGAAGGCATGCACCGGGCTAGGCAACAGGAAGTCTAAACCGTGAAAACCCAACTCGAAAATGATAAGAGATGGAGGGGTCGGACGAAGACAGGTTGGCAGGGTTTGCGACATGCGAGGCGCGAGCGAGACAGAAGGAGGCATGTGTGGCGGTAGACACCTGCAACGTACGCACCCTGGCTGTGACAGGAAGGAACGGGTATGGGCACACCGACTGGGTGCTGGCAAAGGCCCGACAAGGAGGCATGTGTGGCGGGGAACACCTGCAACGTATGCACTCTGTCTGTGAGAGGAAGGAACGGGTATGGGCACACCGACTGGGTGCTGGCAAAGGCCCGACAAGTTGGGTGTGACTTCGTCGGCCTGAAGAGGACAAGGAGAGCTAGGTTTCTGCAGCAGGATATGTGATATTTCTGCTCCGGCCAGGAAGGAACGGAAAGCTGTATGGAGTTGGCTTGGCTGTTAGGGAACCGATTTGCCGTACGTCCGTATATACTCACCAGTTGATTGACGAACGACTTATCATCATGCGTTTTGAGTAGACGGGTGACAAGGTTCCTTTAACATCCTTTGGTATAGTGCGTATATCAGAAGTAATCGCTCAAACCATTTTGTTTTCCAAAACAGTTGGTCCCAAGCGTTTCCGGGGGGCTATAGAAACCTTGATGTAGATAGTGTAAACCAGGGGGGGGTATATATCGTACAGCGTTTCAATGAGTGGTTTGAGTAATCAAGGATTTCACGGGGAGGGGGGGGTTAGAGTATTTTAGGAGGATGGCTTCTGTATTGCCCTTGATGGAGTCCCTATACCACCCTTGTTGCAATGTCACACGTTATACGGACCATACAATATTGATCGCCTTCGATGTATAACTACGTCATCCGTGATAGATCACCTATATCACCAATGGTGAGCTTCCTATGTCATAAATTATCAGTCAAGACATGTTCCATAATAACTTGTCCCTAAAGGTTCAGGCGGGCTATATCACCGTTTCTTTATATAGTCATTGGCTATGCCACAACAGACGAGCCAACTCTAACACACAGCTGAAAGAGGAAAATTGGGAGAAATGGAGGCATATGGTCGAACGGACATTCCAACTAAGGAATGCCTGTTCGTACAAAAAAAGAAAACGTGCGGACTACAAAAAGATGGGGAGGTATGATGACGACAAGGTGCTTGGAGCGTGCAGATTTGATGAGCTCAACACCACCGGCGAATGCCTGCTGATGTTTGCCAAATACTACAAGCTCGCTCTCGCGAACACGTTTTGTAGCACATGCAAGGGTGGAGTTTCTTATACGCTCGATGGCTTCAGCAGCCGCAATGGCCATAAACGGATTGACTGCATCCTTACCGGACAAGCACACCGATGTCACCTGTATGATTAAAGGTGAACCCCCAGCCTCTACCCCCAGCCAATACAAACTCAGACCATAACATCGTAGACACGATCGTTTGCCTCAGCGGTCGTTTCGCACCCAACAACCACGTGCGAACCAAAAGCCAAATCCGGCTGTTCGATCGGCAATAATTTCGATCCAACGGAGATTGCAGAGAGCGAGTAGTTGAGCATTCTCTCCAAGGTTTCTTTCCCAACTCTCCCAGCCCAAAAACATCTCCGAAGTTGCCGAATCAAAGTCGTTGTTGACGCAGTACCGAAGAGGGTGCCACCCCCACCATACCGCACACATAAACTCCGTTGGTGCGAGTCCTCAAAAACTGCAGCCGCCTTAAAAGTAGCATGGGATGTAAGGGTGGATGCACGATGATCCATGCGAATTAGGATGGACCAACCGTGTGGAACAAGAGGAGGACGGCATGCGCGAACATGCGAGGGGTGATTGACGCAGGGTTACATGTTTATGTCGAAGAGTACATTCCTGAAACGGAACTGATTTTCGCTGACAACGACCAACGGGGTTTGTAAAAACACCAAAATGGGGCGGTTGGGTTGGGCGGCCCAAAGGCGAGAAGCGAACAGTTCATCATGAACGAGAGAAAGGCACGCTGCTAAAGGACAAGGTGCGCCTTCTTGAACGATGGGCGGGGTATTCTCGGTTACCTGTTTTTGTTGCGAAATGTCCTAAACTTGATACAGCCATAAGCGACCTACTCTCACAAGGGCCGTCAGCACAATCCGTTGGAGATTAAATGACCATCGATAAAATGACGGCCGTAATACGGGGTATGCCAACCTGAAAAGCAGTGGGACCAGGCTACCTGCCGTCCGAGCGGATGAAAATTGATCACCCCAAATTTTTCCGCTACTTCCACAACCTACTTGCCAATGCGTGTAGAACGGGAAACGTCCCCCAGCGTTGGAAAGATGCAACCATGAAGGTCCTTCTAAAAAAGGAATGATCGATTTGGCTGCAACAACTACCGAGGACTTCCGTTGACCATTCAGGAAGAGTCCCATTAACAGTTTTCGCGTCCCGCTTCAGCAACTACTCTGAGACCGAAGAGATACTTCCCGAAGATCAGTGCGGCTTTTTCCCCCCGTGATCAACTGTGGGTCTGCCGTTCGTCGTGCACCGACTGCGACAACTCGAACCAGCTGGCGGGATCCCTCAGTACATGTGCGTCATCCCTCTCCAGAAATCATATGACCTCGTCGACCGAGAGCTGCTTTGGGCGATGATCGCATGCGTCGGCCCACCAGACTAGAGAAGATGCTGACCATTATTCGTCAGTTCCACGAAGACATGCGAGATCGCGTGCGTACGGATAGCGGTGACCAAGCCGAATAGTTTGACGTCACGCACGGGCTGCGGCACGAATGTGTATTGTGGCCCCTTCTTCTCAGCGATTTATTCCCTGGTACGATACATGCCGTCTTGGTACCGTATCATTGAGTACCCAGCCATTCGGCGGGAAAGGAGTCGAGGCTCAACCACTGCCATGTGTGCGGACATAGTCTGGGGTATGCTGTACGCCGACGATGTAATCATAGTGTCTGTGTCAGAGGAAGGGTTTGCGAAGATGATGACCGTTATTGTGACCGTCTACGAAGCACCAGGAATCACCGTGTATCGCAAACGCAAACGGAGATAATGCGGCTGCGAACACGCAACAACATGCTCCCGACCTCGTCGCTCGTTATCGAAGCAGCGGGCCAGACGTATATGCAGGCGATGTAGTTTCTGTACCTGGGCGGTCTTATCGACGCAAACACCGACATCATGCCAGAGATCAAACAACGGATCCGACTCGCGTGGGCATGCTATGATCGTATCAAGCTCGAGCAGTACGATATAGAGGATGCCCCGTTTACGATAAAATTGCGCCTGCTAAACACCGAGGTGATGGAAACCCTGCTCTACGGGCGTGTGATTTGGGATATCGGTCTGGGGCACTTCGCTACACTCCCAATGCCACCGCAACCTGTTCCTACGATGATCATTGGCTTCGAGCGTTGACAGCGAACCGACCACCGAATGAATGTCGTACGCCAAGTCTGTCAACCACGCAGAGTGTGAGATCGTTGAGAGACGAACATGCGCAATCGACGCCTCCCCTTTGCGGGAGCCGTACGACGGACGACCAGTGAGCGACTGACCCGTCACGTGAAGTTCGGGACGATGTCTAGTGGGATGAACCCGAGACGAGGCGGACCAGAAAGAAACGGACCACCGTACCTGGCAGACGACATCAGGGTGTTCCGAAGCAACCGACATGTCAAAGGGTAGCACCCTTTTCCTGGGCGAGCGTGGCCAAGGAAACTGGGAACTGGCGCCAGGAGATGATCGACGCGGCGGACCGTTTCATGACGAGATGGCACAGGGGTGAGGCGAAGGAGAGCTGGCGACGCCTCACAGCAGATGGCGCCAAGAGCAGCAACCTGAGAAAATCAGGGAGGCGGGGCGGGGGAAGAAGCCCTACTGATACGGCCTGCAGGTGAATGCAGAAACGAGATCATGATAGATCGTGTGGCAAGGTACCAGTTCGTCTAACAAGAGGAGCGTGTGCTACTCTAGCCCTGAACCCCCTACAGCGAGTGAGAGTTTCTGATTTGTTTGTTGCCGTTGTGTTCAAGGGCGGGAGCACGAAGAAACAGCAGTAATGACTCGTTGACGTTCTTTCCTATTTTTTTCTTCTTCTGTTTTTGTTTTCTTCCTTGTTTCCCTCCCCCACCGGCGTTATATGCCTTATGCCGGTATCATCTTCGATTTTTTCGTGATATTTATGTCCGTGAAACAGCACTTATCTTCTTCGTGTTGTTCTGTCAGTGCAAAAGCGGTTCTCTTCTTCGTGTTGTTTTGTCCGTGCAACGGATACATATATGTCTCTCTCTTCAGCACGCATGTTGTTCTATTGGCAGCGTGTCCCTTCTGACCTTCTTGGAGCACATTCTTCAGAATACCTGTCGTTTGTTTTGCTTCTTGCAGTAATCATTATTTTCGTATTTTATTCTTACTATCTATTTTTTTCTCTCTTTTCTCAATTGTCAAAGTTGTTATGTTGCGTTCTCGTACTCGGTACGTTGGCAGTTTGCTTGATTTGCCTTGATTTATTGCGAATCCTTTGTTTACTCTGTTTCACGGTCTTTGACCGCAGTATTTTAATCGCTTTAGCATGAAGAATCAGCTCTGTACTGATGTCGTTGGGTAGAAGTAATTGTATAATGTAACTAAAGCACACATACGTTATCGAGTGTATGGGTGTGTGGGGCTTCATCAACGATTTCGTTCCACATGACCTCGACCATTGTAGAGCTCCCCGTAATCTTGATCCCTGAGTTCGATGGGAGCTTCCTACCTCTGGCATTGCCAACTCCTTCGATTCTATTTTCTCAGCGAGCACCTTTACATTGTAGCTCAACTCCGAGGCCGTTATATCTAAGAAAATTGTTTACAAGTTGTGCCCCCACCGATGGTCGGCAAACGCCTTGGTCGGAGTTGTCATTACTCCCCCCCCCCCCCCCCCCACGCTGTACTTGCTTCTAGTTCTTTCGCGTGTATAGGGTATAGGGTATAGGGTGCACCATTGTTACTGGTAGTTGTCGGTTAGCATTCAATGTTGGCAACTATCCCTCTCGCGCTTTAGACCTCACAATTAATTGGCTTAATAACCTCTCTTTTGTAGGGCTTTGAAGTGACGACATCGACGTCCTCATGCGGCATGCATCTTGTCCACCGCGAACCCCGTTGGTAAAAGGTTTAATGCACGGTTTTAAAAGCGTTTTGACTTGAGTAAAATCGGATCGTAGTACAGCTTCCTCTTTGTATAGACCTACGATGCCGCCAATGGCGTCAATACCGTCAATCAATGCCGTCATTGACGTCAATGAGGAATGTTAAATCCGGTGAGATGCAACCAATGCGTAGTCACAACCCACGAAGCAAGTTGTTTTTGTGTTTAATATACATTGTAACTTCATTAATAATAACTTCGCGGGCAATAATTCAATATCAACCAAACGTAACTACATCGAAATAGCAAACATTGCACAATTAATCGCTTGCAAATTGTTCAGTTCACTGGCAATGGTATGCCCCACTTGTCGTATCCAATACGTTTTTTTATACTGAAAAATGTCCTTGCATTATTCGCGATGTATGGAAATACGTTGTGAGTTTCCCTCGCTGTACTGGATCTGGCTACATGTCATCTCCGCGAGTTACATTCGCCAGGAGACAAGACAAAACCATATCTCTAAGAGGCAACCGTAGCGTCTAAACCACCGTGGTCTGCTTGGAATTCCAGAATTTGAATATTTGCTGTTCTTCTGCGCAGGCGCACAACCTTTTATACTTTCAGCTCAGGCCCACAACAAGCATTACAACCCACTTCGAGCGTTAGCCTCGCGTTTCGGGAGACAGTACGATGAAATGTGGATAACAGATCGAGCTCAGTGGCTGTCGCTACACGTACACCTACGCGTATTGAATGGATTATATCGCCAAAGTTTAGCCAAGGCTGGTGTCACAAAAAGGTGCGAACGCATGCTCGCGCTCGGTGCGTCTTGTTGGGGAGCCGTTTATGTGCGCGCACACCTGTGTCTATTACGACTTAGGACATTCTCGGTGACGTTGCGCACGTCGTGGGCAATGGTTGGCTGGATACGGTGTACTAGCTCTGAAACAGCATTCTCCGAACATTACCCGTATGTACATAGTTATTGTCCCAGTGAACAATATACGAGTATGGACGTCAAGGCAACAATGTGTGCCGCCTGCTGAATCTGCCACCAACATTTTACTGTAGAAAATATGTAGATAATGCAGGCTGCAAACATACATCTCAATAATTAATGCGCAACAACGAGGAACTGCAGCGTCCATACAAAAATGAACTGTACTGAACTATGGCGTTCAGTGGAACATGCATCCACCCGCCACCTTCCGCGCGAACCATCAACACCCCTACTACAAGGTAGGCTCAAGCATCGACCACAACGAACACCACACACATGACCAGAAAATCAAATCCTGACTCTAACAAATGTAATCCGGACACAATAACGTACATAGATAAAACAAACGCACAATAACAGGCACATCATCAGACACGCCAAACCAAACACCCCCACCTGGGCAAACGTTAAACCAAAACACCAACGCAAACAGGAAGCAAACCCCGAAAAAATCCAAGACGCAAACACATAGTTGGCGGTCTAAACCTAGCAGGGATCAGACAACCCGTCGATATTCCACAGCAGGAGCCGCTTAGTCATTGAACGGTGGCTCGCGAGGTTGCTAATCATTACGAAACACCCAAAACTGATTGTGTGTCTGAACACGTCCCTATTGATATTGACGCACCTAACCAGAACACGGAATAGAGCCCAAAAACTTCGAATCCTGTCCGACAGGCTTGAGGGCGTGGGAAATGGCTCGAATCTAATTCGTCTATCTCCCCCGCCCCGCCAACCTCGATCGCAACCAATCCTGAACCAAATATTTATAGCATCTTGCTTGAACTAGTGAGCACGTTCGACGAGAAAAGCGCCATCTTGGACTCAGCACCTAACGTTACACGCGTTGGCGAAGACCAGGGCATGAAGGTGCTCCCATACCACTTCCGAGCAGTTTAGCTTATACCTGCATGCATGGAGATGCGCTTGGAGGAAGCCATTAAAGCACGAAATGGGTACCCGTTGCCGCTCGCCCAGATATATTGCTCAAAGCCCCTGAAGTATATGTTCTAAGAGATTGGCCCCTACCCCGTGCATGACCGTTCCTCTGGTCGAATCCTCAGTTGGCACCTGTGCGAAGCAACGCCACTGCTCACTCAAAATATCAATGACGGATACGTATCCAATACCCCTGCCAGAAAACATGTTGTACTCCTTAAAACTTCATCGAAATGTGTCACCTAACGTGCTGGGACAGTTTCACACAAATCAATCAGGCTCACTGGGCGCAATATGACACTGAAGTCAGATTTTCTCACTACCAACACCAATCTTGTTTTCACGCGCAAAGCTAACCAAAGGAGGGCGAAGGCTCCGGTATGGGGAGTATCTCCCTTTTCGCTACTTGGGTTGAGTCAATCGTAGGACTAACGCTCAACCTCACTGACAAAATACATCTCAAGGTTGGCGCAGCGTAGCTAAGCACTGCTAAACAACATTAAAACCGACATGTCTAGGTAAACCACCTCTTCTGGCGATATCTCGTACTAATCAGTGTTCTGCTTGATTCGGACGTCGGGGTGTGCTGGAAAAACTAAGAAACCTACATCAGAAATTGATTGTTCACCAAGCAATACACGGATCCGCCGGCCGCGTAACATCCAACGACGAGCGCAACCCCCTACCGAACGCCATTCACTTAGCAACGACTACGGTAGCTCCCAATGATACTGGGCAAGTTGAAGAACATCGGACCAAGAACAATACACGTAGTGAGCACACCGCATACATACATACAGGCCAATGCTACCGTGTTATAGTATTCAACTCCTACTATTATCGCCGAATTTAGGCAAGTTATGATAATGGCTGTGGGCCTCACAAGAGCTGGCGGGCTCGGACGTTAATGTGTGGCGCAGCGTCACAACTCGTCTCTTGACTGTGCATATCGAGGGCCGAATATACACGTTAACGACACTCCCCAACCGTAGCCTTTGTTCACATATACACCCTTCCCCCGTCGCCGACCGAAAGCCCGTCTCACCCCCTCTGGGCTTATAAGGCCTTTGGTCATTCCAAACGTAACTTCTCTCATTCCTCAAAGCCCCCTCCTTTGGAAGAACGACAGTTCAAATTTCTGCACAAGAACCTTTCGTCGCCAGACCCATCGTTTCGCTCGGTCTTATCGACAGGACCACAATATCAAACACCTCTCCACTCCCTTAAAGACTGAGCATGCACACTAAATCAAACATCGCCTAGGCTTACTACTATATCGATCGTGCGGCAATCCGGCCACATAACACGACCCACCTCCCTTAAGCAATCATGCATTGTTTTGCAAAAAGTAAAGCCCTCACGTGCATCGGGTTTTTGGCTTCTCGTTTCCTATTTATTTGTACTTTTTGAGGCAGTCAGGCCTGGCAACCTGCTGCTTGCCGGTTTTTTCGTTGTACCAAACCTTTCCGTAATCTTTATCAATCTGCCTAGACCATAGTTGGTGTTCCTTCTTCTTGTATTTCGGTGTTGATGGCAATGACGATGGCGTCGATGATGATACCGGCGACGACGGCGCTCCCGGTGGGCCTGGGGGTCCCGGAGGAGGTCCAGGGGGACCCGGAGGGCCCGACGGCGCGTCCGCTTTTTCCTTCTTTGCTTCCTTTTTTTTTTCCTTGTTCTTTTTTTTCTTTTCTTTGTTATCTTTCTTTGGTGGCGATGGGGGACCAGGTCGACTGCTGGTCTTTTCCTTAGGTGAAGATGGCGTTTTCTTAGGAGGCGGCGGGGGCGCCTTTGTTTCCGCTTTTGTAGGATCGTCCCAAGTCACCTGTGTCGCGGAGGATCGTAGAGCGAGGAGGGAGTGGAGGGTGGTGGGGGGGCTGGTATTCTTTACGTTGGTGTTTGCTGGTCATACGATATCACAGACGTTTGGATTCCCACTTCCCTAAAAAAACCCGCTATTCAACACGGCGATTCGCCAATGTACCACCTCTGCCATTGCAAGGCTTCGTTCGACCCACCGCTCTCGACCCGTGCTTTAATATCGAGGTGGCACGTTCTGACCATCACGTTTGCGAGTGGAAGGGGCCTCGAAAACTGAGGATCTAGCTGGCATATTTTGAGGAGTCACCAGCACATTGGTTTCTTTTGTGGCAAGGAAGTGTAGGGTTTCTTCTATATGTTCCGTGACGGTATTTCTTGTTGTCAATTATAGAGCTCCTCGACAAAAGGTGCTTGAGAAACATGTGGGCGCATCCGTACCGTAGCATGCAGCCCACCTGCGTACGTCCGTTGAATGAGGGTAGGGCTATGACAGGGGATGTAAATCAGTTTTATCTACCAAATATATGGCGTTTGAGTGGTTTTTTACGTCGACGATCACTGTTTTGTGGGTAGCGCCCGAAACAGAGTGGGGGGGGGCACGTATCGTGAACCCGAAGGCGGCAATTACAGCTCAAGGTTAGCGTTGAACAAGCAGCTCAAAGATTTCGTTGTTCGTGCAATCCTCCAAATCGGCCTTCTTATCGTAGTCTTTTAGTGACGACTGTGCAGCAGTAGGGCTAGCAGCAACTAACGGCGAAAAATGTTAAGGGGAAGAGACAGAGAAAAAAGAACTGTTCAACAACCGGAAATGTCGCGATCTAGATATTCTAGATCCTATACATATTATGTATATATATGTGGTCATGATATGTTGAACAGGACATGCGCAGGACTTGATCCAGCCGAAGAAACATGTGCTAGGTCAGACAGCCATTCGTGCTCTCCCCAGGCAACATGGTTGATAGACTTTATATCTTACATCGACCAGGGATCTGTCCGCCCTCAAAGGCACATATCGTGAGTAGAGATTTGACATGTTCGATGAGTGAAATTGGCCTATCAGAGTACAGGCGTTCGAGGATCGAGCAGCCTTTGCTAACCGTTCTACATGCAAAAGAAAACACTCAACAATGCAGCACGAAGCCCGAGTACCAAAATGCATTGCTCTTGTTAGCACGGAAATTGTTTCGCCATACACCCCCTCCCTCCTCGCACCGGGTCAACCAGCTCACCTCCCCGGTGATGATGTTGTGCCAGTAGTCGTCCTTTGTGTCGTCGTCGTTATACTTCACCCACACTTCCTTTTTCGCGGCGCACCCGACGTCTGGATAAAACTCTATAGACGGGGTATTCGGGTGGGTACCAAACACCTGCCCCTTTTTTGTCGATTCGGTGTACCGGATGACGCAGGTCTTCATGTTGCGCCTAAAAACAGGTACAGAGCACATAAAGGCCGGGGCGTGATGACGTGTGCTATACCGGAGGGGAAAAGCCTCAAAGTCTACAGAGGGCCCCCGCTCGAGGTGCCCTGTACCACTAGATGGAAGCAATACCTGCTGCACCCAGACGCTGATACTGAAAGCAATAGTTTGAAATGTTTCGCGGCCTACGGTTGCTGCGCAAGAAAAACGCCCCCTGCACACACGAGGGGTAGTCGGAACTCCGTCGGTAGTACATAGGTTGCCACCCTTATCACGGCCCGCTGGTGTTTCTGTCGACCACCGATTGCGTCGGTGCTGGCCGGTTTGTAATACGCGTGGTAAGGTATGGACTCACAACGACCGTCTGCAGCTCCCAGCAGAACAAGATATTCCCCACCTCGTCCTACAGCCGGTGTCAAAAAAACGCGAAACGTCAACCCTTTGGAAAATTCACCATGGCCTTAAGTACAAGACAATGTGTACATAGTGTAACACAAACGGTATTCCAATGACACGGGCAGTGGTTCTGTTTCAGGAAACACGGGCCAAGGCTACGGTAATGTCGTAGCACATACCCCTATCTTCGCTACCGGGCGTACGCCACTCTCACGAGTGACTCTGTACCTTGCGGACAACTAAGCACGTGATGATTGTATCGGCGCAGCGAAGCTTACGATTCCGTTGCAGATCCGTAAGAGAATATAACCGCAGTTAAGTCTTAACATGAAGAGGGGTTAGGTCTTAACCTTCTTAAGTCTTTACCTTAACATTAAACACCCCAAAGGAGTAGAGGGGTCACTCGCGCGAGTGACCCCGAACCACTGCGAATATATCCCCAAAACGAGAGCCCCGTACCGTATGCTGGGTCCCCGTCAGGGGGAAACATTTCCGTCAAAGCGCGTCGTGTAGCAATTGCATTTTTGTAGACATGGGGTAGACGTAGTGAATTGGTGTGCTGAATACTATAAGGAAACAGCAATACTAACTTAGAATGAAGGATACGGCGATGGACCGATCCAACGACAATGAAACATCATTCAGACACGATGAGGACATATACGTACGGTGCAGCGGGGACGCGGTATACGTGTCACAATACCCCAAGCTCAACTGAATTTCCAGGAGGGTGCTTGTAATCGCAAACGCATGGAACATCCATACCCGCCACGTTCTGTACATCAAGGCCACGGGTGGACCCAAACGTCCCCTGGTCCCCGGGTTTCCGGTAACTCTAATACCTAGATGTTTTATCGCAGCACTAAAACACATGGCTAGGTTAATACGCTGCGTGCAGAGGTTCGGCTGGTTCGTGGAACATAAACCCGTAAACCCAAGAGAAAAAGGGCTTAGTCCACATATTTTGTGAGTCTCGTCAGATCGGCGAGCCGCTCGTTCTCAGCAGAGGTCCACACCTCGACTTTGAGGCACTGCCGGGGTCACAATTTAGGGGGCACAAAGCGAGACACAAAACGACCCCCAACAGAACGTGCGCACTTCACTAGCAGGCAGCTACGGCTCCCCAGAAGCAACCACGGCCCGCGAAATTGAGGAACGCTCCTGTCCGGACGACGTGGGGTGTGCCACCCAGCAGTCGTAGGCAGCCAGAAGCGACTCCCGAGATGTTTTCATGCGTTCGAACTTGCGAGCAGAAAACACCAAAAGCTACCGAAATCGCTGAGATGTTTCAATTCACGCACGGGAGCCTAATACAACGGGTACATCACCGATCTAAAAACGTTTTTCAATAAAAGCTTGCTGCTCACCAGGCATATGATACAACACTTCAATATGTGGGATTTAATGGCATATACTATATTATAGGGAAAGAGGAGGGGCACCCTCGCAAAAGGGGTGGTTAGTTATGGAGTGCGGAAAAGGGCTAAAACCACCTGAAAAGCCCTGTATTTATTGGATCTTTGCTGCATTTTTTCTTTTTATTCAAAAAGTATATCTTTGTTTGCAGATGCCATAGACTACACACTCTATTTTCAAGTGGTTGTATATGTACGCGAAATGCCTCCGAACGAGTTCCTACTCAAAATATCCCTGTACGATCCCCCGTGGCCTTAGCTGGCGATACCACCTAGCGTCTCACCAGCAGACGCTGCTAAACTGATCTTGACCTTTAATCCACATCGTCTCGGTGTCCGATGTTGCCATCTTCAAGTAGCAACTTGAGTGTGAGATTGGCTTTCCGCTCTCCCCGCTACCCTGTGGCCCAGGTAGGATATAGCATCACGCGCATAGAGGGCATGGCAGCACAGGGTGCGGAAGAGGGCACATTGTGCGGACCGATTCCATTTTCGATAACATGGTTTTTAAGCTGTTCCGAGGGCGAAATGTTCAGGTTTCTTGGAAACAGAACGCAGACGGCAAATACTGCTACGACCGCCTCGGCTGTTGTAGTTTGACACGTCATTCGTTGAATCCTTGGCTTTAATCCGTACAAGAACATCGTCGCGACCTGCGGTTCCAGGGTTTACAGTCACCATTTACGCATGTGGCATACTGCGGTTGATCGCGTGCGGCAGATGTTAGACAACGGCCATGCGCTCCATGCGCCGCTGCACGGCATGAACACGTCCCCACAGCGCACCAAACTGTGGGCGACTACACAACATGTTATGTTTCTTAGGACGGCCAGATCTAGCTCGTATGAGTATCATACGCACACAAGTACACGATATTATATCATATACTTCACGGTAGCATTTCTTGTCCTGTAGTCTATATATCTATCCGACAGACGGGGGTTCGGAACGGTCAGATGATTGTGAAGAGAGTCAACTGATTAATACGCTACCGAATGCGCTTGGCGTACCATCAGAACCATGTACCCGGGAAATGCACAAGTTTTGCATTGGGTCGTTCGAGAGCTTGCAATGTCTTCTTAGCCCCTTTACAGCCCTAAACCCTCCCTATAATACTACTTACAAGTCCTAAAATGCTGTTGCTGTCCCTACAACGGGTTTCCAGCTGTAAATGCGTTACGGTCGGGGTATATCAATAGTTTGAGGATAGAGCCCTGCAAATGATGAAAACGGGCTCGCGTGAACTGTGGAAATCGGTAAAATTGACGTGTAGATGGAAGCGCTTTGTGCGCATGATACGCATTCTGAGGCTCCTCATTTGTTGAGCGTTATCACAGACACCCCATCATAATGCCTTTTAAAAAAAGAAAAACTGCTAATCCATTCCGATGGACGAACCCTGGGTATGTATGGATATGAATGCCAAATATATTATCGAAACGTGGGTCACGGGACCCCGTGATTCAGAAAACGTGTTCACTAAGAAGTGCTACCCTTATAATAGAACGCGTGCGTGAACGGTCAAAAGCGTTTGTTGTCGTTGTTGTTCTTATTGTTGTTGTTGTTGTTGTTGTTGTTGTTGTTGTTGTTGTTGTTGTTGTTGTTGTTGTTGTTGTTGCTGTTGTTGTTGTTGCTGTTGTTGCTGTTGCTGTTGTTGTTGCTGTTGTCGCCGTTATTGCTGCTGTTGTTGTTGCTGTTGTTGTTGCTGCTATTGCTGCAGTGGTTGCTGATGTCTTACAATAACTCTTGGTAATATTCTAGAGTCCGTGATCACACACAGATGCTGGAGGCTCCGAGAAATATCCCAAGCACGTTAATTAATTAAACCTTGGCCGGGAAATACTCTTATTTCTCACTGAAAACACACGAGACGAAGAGGACGCACATGTGAGAAGCATCAAACTAAATTATTATGGCCATGGGTATCCACTCAACTATATCATACAGCCCCTGCGTCCCCACAACTAACCACCCGGCGGCTATTGACTACATACACAGTGGGTTTCGTCTGGCGTGCTGTGTACACCGCACGAACCGCAGTATGAACGTGAGCACAGAGGAACGCGCCTGCTGTCTCGAGTTCCCTCGGTGTGTGGAATACCGTTCGGGGAAGGCGGGGGGAAGGGAGGCTACCTTTAAGCACTGCTCTTGGACAAAGTTGACAAGCCTACCAACATTTGATCTGCGAAACGAAGTTTCAATGCTCGACCAAATATGCACACCGCCCGGGGAAGTCGACCGAATTCATACATTTTGTACAACACCACGTACCCAATGGGTACGAAGCTACCCGGTACAAAGTTTCGTGTTGGTAGTCTAGAAAAATAATATCCTGCATGTGCAGCGATTAAACTCGAGCGCATACCGTGACACCGCCGTGATACTACCGGTAGAGTACCTGGTGCCTCCATCACAAGGTTAGTGTTAATCCCTCTTGCCGTACCGTTTGACAGACTTATCCACTGTATTTAGTATTAATAGAACTCACTGGAGTTACGCAGGACCTAGGTGCTACTAGTGTTATTTACAAGTAGGACCTTCTCTGATACCTGATACTTTTCAAGAGCCACATATAAGGCATAAGAGTTCCTGCCTCAGCCTCTTCAATTCGTTGTCCGAGCGTAGATGGGTATGCACGAGTCATAGGTTTTACATATGAACCGGCGAAGTTATGTACAGGTAGGTGTTATAAAAGGGGAGTCGCCGATCTATATCCTTAATGATGACATACAACCCGTAATACGCGCGATCGGAGTATCAGACACAGCTTGCAAATATGAGTTTCGACAAAATCTTCGATCTCACAGCTGGGGTGTATTTTAATTTCAATATTATTATCCGTAGGACACTTAATATTACATTCAAAGAACCATATCTGTGTATGAGTTCCTGCATTAGACTAGTCTTTTTTTCTGTAGCCAGCCCATGTGCGCACACTGGTGTGTAACGGTCCTGTGCTGACCCTGGCATTGTTGTACCTCCCAAGATAATCGCCGACGTGTACCCTTTGGGGGATCATACAGACAAGGTATATTATGTACATCCTGCAGCACGTGCGAGATAAATTTCACACGCAGCTTGCCCAGATGAATTCGACGAGGTTGTAGATTTCAGTCTTTAATTCTCCTTCGTATTGGCCGCAGAGCAGGCTGCCTCCTGCACAACTTGACCCATGTTCCGGGTAGAAGCACTTCCAAATTTATTGCGATCTTCTTCGCAGTACTGTTTTTGCATGCACGTTAGGTTTGTGTGAAACCACAAACACTCACTCACAGGGACCTAAAAGCTGACGTCTAGTCTAATATACCAACGTTAGTTTGTCCCAAACGTCGTACACACTTAGTCTATAGACCGAAAAACTGAAGACTCAGAATCGTGTAATCGCTGATCGAACGGCAAGTTCATTTCGACGTACAGCATCTGCACAGGCAATGTTTGGTCGCTGCCTGGTTGCCTACAGCGGAAGGCTTCCCGTTATCCCAGTCTCCTACCAGGTACACGATAACTCCGTTAACATCACAGGAAAAGGGCTATATCATGCATGAAATTGTAACACCATACATAGACTAGAGAGCGTGCGACGCTAGTTGGGTCTACTACCCGTCGAGACGTGAAATCCTGATTATTAACCGGAAGTCATATCATATCGTATGGCAGATCATTACGTTATGGGCAGTTTGATTTTTCAATGGGCCTAGTGAGGCCCAATCTGAGACTTTAGCTAAATGATCCAAATCCCGTCCTGGTTTCCAAGACGACTGGCTGGTGTTAACAAAGCTTCATTTCTCGATAACCGTCACCCGGGCGGGTTGATTGGTTGCTGCTTGGTTAGGTCAACAGGTGGGTCGGTGCGTGGGTGTGTCCGTGGGTGGGCAGGCGGGTAGTCGGGGATGGTTGGGAGGGGCGATCAGCCCGTCAGTGGCGGAGACAACAAACCACCACAATGGAACAAGTTGGTTGAAATAGTATAATCCCCGGTGGCGTACTACAAAACAACGTTGCCCAGCGCGTTGAGGTGATACCAGTGTGCGAACGTCACGAAAAAGCTGTGGGTAGCTGTGATTCGTGTGAAATCTTCCGGCTTGTCACCGGAAAGCTGGGAGACACCGGCATGCCGCGTTCCAAAACGAATAATGCCGCCCGGCAAAGCACCCCCGCTACGACTGAAAGCATGTGCTCGGTATGGACAGACACTGTGTCCCGCATAGGAGGTCAGTCATCGTTATCAGCGGCACATTGTCACAAGTCAAGATTAGGTCAGAAGGCTCCTCTACCCTTCTTGCTTCTGTTTCATTTTACCAACACCCTGAAGATGCATGGAATAGTGTTTCTCAAAGTGTGCTTCGCACTCGCTACTCGACCGACCCGCGTATCGCTATAAATGTTGCTCCTTTAGACTAAAGGATAAATGACTGCCAACTCTGTGGGTATGGTGCACATGTGACAAAACCACGGAATAAGATCTGTTCTGGCAGACATCACGTTCCTTACCTGACTCTCGCACCTGTTCCTTGTTTGCTCTCAAGGACACCTGGAAGGTGTGCTCGACTACCCCACGGTGTGTGTGCCTCACTCCCCACGCGACCAGGTGCGGCGTCACTGACAGCTGCCGTCCTCAAACGATTGACCAGAGGAAGCCTAGCGTGGTGGTCTCCGCTAGCGCCTTGAGATGCGAACGCTATTCCAATCGGCCAACAGAATTGACAGGGTTGTCTGCCTTCCTCGGGAGATGATACAGGAAAAAGCCTTAATGTTGGAATGTGCGAGAGGGCCATCCGGGTGATGAAGAGTAGAAGGTTTTTTATGTCGATGTGGCTTCTTGCCAGGGAATTCTACTAGTGAACAGTCTGAAGGGAAAACCGAACAAACAGTAGGCTGACCGTGTGTGCCTAAAGGTCAGTAAACGAATTGGCTGCTGCGCTGCGGTTCATTTAATATTTTTGTTAATAGTATCGGAACACCGCTGTTCCCGAGTTTTTACGTGGAACAGTCCGCAGGATCTTGTATTTTATGCGGCTGCGGAATATCCTCCCCGTATTATACGACGAAGCCGGGGTTATGCGCTCGTATTGAACAGCTTATTCATGCGTGTGAACCCCGAAAGGCGTGAAGTACAATATCCTGCCGAATATCCAGAACGCAGCAGCAATTGTTTTCGCAAGGTGTATCAACAATCAATATCCCATCCATGTCATAAGAGTTCAAACAATACCACGTGTTTTCACCAGCTCGGCAGCTTCACCTATAGGGAGGAAGTCGACCCAACCAAGTGGACAGCGTCGATACATCTGGTATCAAGTAAACGTACAGTAGTGCTGCTGTTGTACTTGTGTATATTTGCTTTGGCCAAGATACCCGCCGGCATCAGCTACACGGGAAGATGTGATTTTTACTTCCTCCAGCACTTCTCCACAGACAGGAGGGACCCGGAGAATATTTTTTGAGGTTGGTCATACGTCAATTTTGTTAAACTGCTTCGATGCTCAATATACCAATAACTGGTACTGTAGTTCTTGCACGTTACATTGCCGTTTCCATGTTGACGACCACATCCAATCGAATATAACGCTTTGAGCGAAATGTTCCAGGTCGTCGATGTTATTTATTTTGTCTATACAGCAATAGTATGCAGGCTTAGTAATGGATATTCGGTATTCGGTTGTGTCGGCTATAAAGCGGTGTTTGCTCGCTACTGGTATAGCTCCCCTGGTAAAGCGCCTGCCACAAAATGAAACAACCAGCAGCGTCTGCGTACATTGAAGTGCAGGTTGAGTTACAGTCACCGTGTTTGTGGATGGTCTATACCGGCGCCATATGATATAGGGACCACAACCGGATACGCTGATGAGTATGACCGAACCAGCGTGAACGGCAGACTTGTGCTGTTGGTTGACGATGTGTGCGACTTGGTCTTCATGTATTTTTGACAATCGAACTCCACAAGGTAGTACTTGCTGCTGTACTACAGTAAATTGCCAGCTGTGTGCCACTTTTTCGTCGACCCCATAAGGTTCATGAGAGAGGTTACCCATTCATCAATAAGGGTATTGTGCTATGGCATACGGTAGGGTGTACAACAGAATCAGAGGGACAATTAGATAAGGCACACGGAAAACTGGCGCTCCCGACACACAGAGTAATTTCCTCAGGTACACTGTAACTAAATGTAGCAGTTGCTCCATCCTTCCCCACCCAGAAATTCCAGACCGGACCAGCATATCGTCGTATGTTGTGATCAGCGTATACTATGAAAATATCCATTTCTCCCCCAGATTTTTTTTTATTTTTTTTAATCCTCCGGCGGATGGGGAAAAATAAAGCTTTAGCTCACCACACTTCCACGTATTTTCATACACTTCCACGTATTTTCATCCGCCAGACAAGACAATATTCGTTGCGAATAATGCCGTCGGCGTCGTGTGTGGTATTCGGATTCCTGGCGCCTATGTACCAGTGCTGTAATAACCCTATTTGGACCGCACCCACCAGCTTAAAAGCAAACCACATATATTGTAAAATTACCGATCGATGTGAAAGTACTTTGACTTTTTGAAGGGAAGCCACTATACATGCACTATAGACTACACGTGCAAAACGGGATCTTCTATGCGGCCTTAAAACTGCCGTAGAACGACTGCTATTAATCACACCCCTTTTGGCGGGAATATAAAGACCGCTGCTTCAATGATACCAGTATATCAAAGCTTCTTACTCCTCCGTCTAGGATTGTATCGCGTGAAATAGTGGGTGCACATTGCTGATTGTTCGGTGCCTGAACCTCGATGAGACTATCAACGCTGAATTCCAATGAGTTCGGCGACGGCCGCGAAGGCTCTTATTTCCAAATGAAATTCACGGACGAACGGCGGCTGGTGACAGTCGTCCTCTTGTGCATTGACGTGGGCTACATAAATTTGCAGCGCAGTATTACGCAATAATTCGTAAAGCTCCACTAACACCACTATGTCCCGTCGCTTCGTTCCGTGAAGGGCGTGCCAATGCGTTTGTTGGTTGATTTTGAACACTAGGTACTACATACAGCAGGGTACGGAGTATATACGAACAAAAACCGTAGAATGATATCGCCAAAACCATTAGTCTAGAGGAACGATAACCTGGTTGACAGTTTGGGTCGGTTCTATTTCTGTCAGGGTCAAAGAATCAAACGCAAACTACGGGGAGGGTCATATACGCTGCTGTAGTTGTTAGGGGAGTCGCCGACCTATGCCTTTAATGAGGACACACAACTCGTAATACGCGCGATCGGAGTATCACACACAACTTGCAAAGATGAGTTTCGACAAAATCTTCGATCTCACAGCTGGATGGAGTGAATTTTCACTTTTTATGATATATTATGAATTTTCACAATATATTAAAAAAAATGAAAATTCATTCATATTCACATTCATAATATCTTTTTTTTTTTTTTTTTTTATCCTCCGGCGGATGGGGAAAAATCATTTCCAAAACCGTCACACTTATCCCCTCAAAATAATGTATAGTTTCCACGCACATATTGAGCTGCCCCACACGCCCCACCCCCGCCCCAACCCCCCCCCCCCCAATAATAAACTGGTGCCAAAACCGTCAGATTTATCCCCTTGAAAGGATTATAACTTACATGCACAAATTCCCCCTCCCCCCCTCCAAACCCGCTCGCTTTTGAGCAAAACCAGGCCCCCACTTCCTTCAAAACTCCGCCCCTCCCCCTCACCGGTTATTCGACATACAAGATTCACTCGATAAAAGGATACATTTCCCTCCACAGCTGTCAGATTTTGTCCCCCTCAGAAACGGGTTTTTTATAGTTTCAGCGCACAGACTGACTAAAATCACCATGTTGACCCTGATAGCTACACTGTAGTTGTAAGGGGAGTCGCCGACCTATATCCTCAATGAGGACACACAACTCGTAATGCGCGCGATCGGAGTATCACACACAACAGCTTGCAAAGATGAGTTTCGACGAAATCTTCGATCTCCCAGCTGGAGTGTATTTTCATTTTTTATAATATATTATCACCGTCACATTTATCCCCTCAAAATAATGTATAGTTTCCAGGCACATATTGAGCTGCCCCCCCCGACCCCCCCCCCCCCCCCGCCCCCAATAATATACTGGTGCCAAAACCGTCAGATTTATCCCCTCGAAAGAATTTTTAGCTTACATGCACAAATTGCCCCCCCCCCCCCTCTAAACCCGCTCGCTTTCGAGCAAAACCAGGCCCCCACGTCCTTCAAAACTCCGCCCCACCCCTCTCACCGGTTATTCGACTTACAAGATTCACTTGACAAAAGGATACATTTCCCTTCACAGCTGTCAGATTTTGTCCCCCTCAGAAACGGGTTTTATAGTTTCCGCGCACAGACTGACTAAAATCATCCTGTTGACCCTGATAGCTACACTGTAGTTGTAAGGGGAGTCGCCGACCTATATCCTTAACGAGGACACACAACTCGTAATGCGCGCGATCGGAGTATCACACACAACTTGCAAAGATGAGTTTCGACGAAATCTTCGATCTCACAGCTGGAGTGTATTTTCATTTTTTATAATGTATTTTCATTTTTTATAATTATTATAAAAAATGAAAATACACTCCAGCTAGCTGTGAGATCGAAGATTTCGTCGAAACTCATCGTTGCAAGTTGTGTGTGATACTCCGATCGCGCGTATTACGAGTTGTGTGTCCTCATTAAAGATATAGGTCGGCGACTCCCCTTGCAACTACAGTGTAGTTATCAGGGTCAACAGGGTGGTGTTAGGCAGTCTGTGCGCGGAAACTATAAAACCCGTTTCTGAGGGGAACAAAATCTGACAGCTGTGAAAGGAAATGCGTCAGTTTATCAAGTGAATAGTGTAAGTCATATATCCGGTGAGGGGAGGGCGGAGTTTCGAAGGACTTGGGGACCTTTTTGATTTTGATCAAAAGGGCGGCGGGAGGGGGGGAGGGGGGGGAGGGGACGGGTGGGGCAGGTCAATTTGTGCGTGGAAACAATAAATATTTCTTGTTGGGGAGTGGGGGGGGATGTGGCGGGGGGGGCGGGGGGCGGGGAGCTGTAGGTCGCATAGATGTAGGGGTTTGCTATACGCGTGGTGCTAGGTCTAGGCGATGGTGCGGGTGGTGAGGAAGGACGGGGCGTTGGGGGCGGCGGTGGGTGGGAATTGCAGCAGCGGCATGGACGGCTCTGAAACGATAACGAGGCGATATCCAGGGCGTGGAAGTGTTTTTTCGATAGTAGGTGGGGCGTTTAGGCAAGAGGAAGCGAGGGAAAGAAAAGCGGGGGGGGAGAGGTTCAAGAGGTTTAGGTCACATATATTATTAAAAGCACGCATTTGGTCGACACTGATGTTCGCATCATTGTGTGTAATACTCCGATCGCGCGTATTAGAACTAGTCATATATGTAGGGGCTAGCTATACGCGCGGTGCTGGGTCTAGGCGATCGTGATATCAATTGCTTAGAGGTGTTTATTGCTCTGGTTGATTTTAATTGTAAGTGGGGCGTTTGAACGAACTGGGCGGGGAACAAAGGGAGGTGGGGGGGGGAGATGAGTTGGAGCTACGGCATGGATGGCTAAATGGATAATGATGAGATGATATCAGCTGGCTGGTAGTGTTTACTACTGTGGCAGATTTTGATTTCAGGTGGTGCGTTTAAACAAGAGGGATCGGGGGGGGGGGGGGGGGGGGGGGGCGAGCATTTCAATATGTGCGCGGAAACTATAAAATGTTAAGGGGACGAATCTGACGGTTGCAGCAAGAAGACACCCCTTTATATCACCCGCCTGGTAATGTTTATTTTTCTAGAACGTTTGATGTTACATTATGTAGTATGTAACCCAGTTCTTAGGTATAGCAAACAACGTGTTAAAAGCTTCATAATGTGTTATTGTACATGGATCGAAAGATAGAATAATTCAATCGATGGGTACAATCATGTAGATACCATTATTTTCTGACATCGCTAATTTTAAGAAAGAGATGCATATTGCCAAATACAACAGGCGAGGTGATGTGTTCATGCAATGTCACCGCCATTGAGAACGACAGGGAGAAATGCGAATCGTTATTGTTTTGGAAGGAACGCTTAGTGTACACGCGCTCAATTACGTTACTTCGGTAGTCATACTTCGCTTGGCATAGTTTGGGAGGTGACCATGCAGACGGTATGTACGGAATACCTTATGTAATAAGTTGGTAGTGCGGTTTGCCGCAATTTCAGCATATCTGTTTGTACCTCCTTTCACATCTTTTTTGTCTCACATATACGGTTTTACGCCTATGATTTTCGCCGTGCCGATGTTGAGCTCTGAGGTCACCAAATCCAAGACAGAGATACATCTTACAAACACACCAAGCGAGGTGACGTGGGCATGCGATGTCACCACTATTGAACGCGAGGGTGACTTTACTTTGTTAGGCATATGCTACTTCGTTTGGTAGAGGTTGTCAGGCGATCATGCAAACGGCCGGAGGCACGATATACCCTGCGTAATAGGTTGGTAGTGTGGTCTACCGCAGTGTTAACATAACTGTCTGTACTTGTTTTTGACATTGTTATTATCCAGTGTACGATTATACGCCCTGTTTTCTCCCCACTGTCGTCGAAGATGTTGTGGTCCTGTAGACGTCGCGTCCATGTCTGATGCTCTCGTCAGTGGTGCTCATGAAAACATGCCCTAGGGTGTAGTAGATGATCGCTGAGTGGTGTTCCTTTCCTTTACATCAAGTCAGGTAGTATATGTCAACGCAACCGCTTGCTTGAAAACGACAAATGAAATTCCGCACACACCTGATACGGAGGATACGCGGCCCGACAATTGTTCAGTAAACCGACGGTCAGCTATATAGTCGTTTTCAAGCAAGCGGTAGACAATTTCAGAAGCACAATAGCTTATTGCAGGAATCAGTGTTAACCTATTTTTGAAAGGAATAGGAATCCGTAAATGTTTTCGAGCTATAATTGCAACGAGAAATACATATCGATATTCAATAGCCCCACCTAAAATAAGACCGATACGCATCTTCAACAGGCTACTGTCTGGGATTTGCGTATGTATATCAACCCTATTCTGACAGTACCGGTGTCTTGTATGGCGATAGCATGTATACCTGCAATATGTGATGATGCTGCCTTGCGCTGAGTACCGAAGAACACACCCACGCATACCCACGCGAGTGTACTGGCAATATTAAGAGCCCCACACGTACATAGAGTAAGATACGTGCATAAAACACGACACCAGAGCTTCCAGAAGATTGATTTGCAGACACACGCGTACAGCAGCGCAGCAGTGACAGTAACAGCACCAGCACGCAGGCAAAGCAGAGCAGACGATCTGCCCCCCTTCGGTTGTGTGGCAAGCTGGGTGTGGTAGGCGGTGTAGACTTCTGTCAGCATACATGCTGATGATGCTCGCACGTTTTGTGCCGTGTGCTGTCAATACTGCGCGCTAGTCGCGCCGAAAATGTAAACGTCCACTGCGTACGTCGCCTGCGGTGGCGCGCTTCAAACAAAAGCAAGCCCGCTTGCGTCAGTCGGGCCAAAATGTCTGCAATAGCAAGCCCGTTTGGGATAGTAGTAGCGGCCATTCCGCTCAAGTTGATAAGGTATTATGTATCAAGAAGGTCCACATACGGATACATACGGTTACATTAGCAATGCAAAGGCCTTAAAATCCGGACACAACCCGTTGTGACATGCCTTGTAGGGCGTTTTGCCGTCGAATACCCCACCTCAGTCTATCTGATGTATTGGTGGTCGATTGCATCGCGAAGAGCGTGAGAACGCGAGCCAAGCCCCATGCGCGAAAGCCAACCTTTATTAAGGTTGCAGTTTACAACAAGGGTAAGACAGACCCAGTAGGTGCAGCTATAACACATCAACCCAAAACAAAACTTGAGTAACGGACACAGCCTAAGATGTACGAAAACAACACTCGCGGAAGGCAGACCACACCAAGGAAGCACATGCACAAGCAAATAGGCATCAACCACAACGCTTACGTTCCTGACGCACCTCTAGACCGCCAGTATTCAGTGATATTACCTCGACTTAGCTGTTCAAACTTCACGCGAGCACTCCCTTATACGGCGTATCTGCAACGCGCATATCTGCGGACATCTTGTAAAAACATGCTACAACTTTCTGTTGCACGGCTGCCACGATTGCCAACAACTACAAATGAGATTGCCACCAACTACGAATGAGATTGCCACCAACTAAAAAAGAGATTGCCACCAACTACGAATGAGATTGCCACCAACAACGAATTAGATTGCCACTAGCAACGAATTAGATTGCCACCAACAACGAATTGGATTTCCGACCGGATATTAGCCCCCTCCCACTACCTATTTGAAATATGATTCATCTGCGCAGACGCATTGATCAAACATGTCCACGAACAACCAACGGCACATGCATCGTCCAAGTTGCTAACGCCCACACTAACCCCCAACAGTTTAACTGGCACATTTTGACCAGTATAAACATATTCCAAACAAGGCAATGCTTCTGCTGTACGATCTCCCCAACAACCAATTACACTTTTGTATACCTGAAATTGAGCAGCATATTTGATTTTTTGGTCTCAAACTATTGAGAACAAGTTACGTTACTCCAAGAGACATTTTTGGCGGGCCACGGTCACAAGTGTTTTCCCTCCCCCCCCGGTAGATGCCTTCATTCTTAACGGGCGTTGGGTTCATCCTGGAGGAAATCCCACATTCGAGCTGTACGTGTATGACGACTTCCATAGCACTTTGCTTTCTCATGCGCTCGCGCTATTCCCTAGTTATTTGCTTACGCAAGAAAGTTGCCCGCGCGAGTACAAGTAACGCGGCCTGTGACTTGTATTACATGCGGTGGAAGAGGTGCGCCCCAACGTCTAACTGTTGTCGCTTGAAGAGCTCCGTATCTCACCATAGATCCAACTATGGGAAAAAGGACAGTGCAACTGGTTAAATATGTCCTACCATGCGCAACGCATACCGAACTAACGGTACCACATTGCAAGGACGCTATTCCGACGTGTTCGGTGTAAGGATTCCCGCCATTACGAAATAATTGCAACAGTAAATGCTACCCTTAGTGAAGCATACGTATATCCTGTTATACTGTCAACTAACCTTCCAGTTATTTCTCGACTCGAGAGTACCCTCATTTTCTCCAGGGTGTCAGGGCCACTCTACATCGAGCAGTCTTATACCTCCATCCTGTACTCAGACGGACTTTAACTACTATACAGCGGACCTAAAGTATTTTCGACGGGTACACGCTTTATCGGGAGGAATCGCCCAACACCCATCTATAGTGCCTGATATAGTACATACATGCGTGTGGAATTTTTCACCGGGATAGTAAGCATATTGGGGTGATACTCCAAGGCCCACCGACCTACTACAGTCGTTCGCTGTGCCATTCTCCGAGTCCCGTAGTATCGCTCTTGTACCGTATCGACCCGCTAACCAGAACCAAGGCTACTTTACACCGCAATATTCAGCGATGAGTTTACGCCACCAGTTTGATTGACTTTGTATCGCGATCAACGACGGAGGTAATAAATACAGCATTTGCATGGTCAACGTCGGTGTATCTCGATCTGAACCACATTTACTTTTAAAGAGAGTCCCCAGAAATGACGCCTGGAACGTACGCAAAGAAATCAAATATTTTGGCCAACCGCCTTCGTAGTCTTGATTGAATACTTTGAACAATATTGTGACACCAATGTTTAGCAATATCGTGCATGGGCTATTACATTCAAGCGAGCATTTGGTATAGAGCTTGTCGCTTAGGACGATTTCATAATCCAAATATTCAAGCGTCACAACCAAACAGCGATGTCAACACATGTTTAATGGACTATTTCGTGTTCGTGACTCTATGCTGTTCAGTCGTTCAACGGGCCACGCTGGAGTACAAGGGGGCAGCCTCCAATAGAATAGTGCCCCTGCGAAATTTGGTGGCCGTGGAATCCCACGTCACGACTTGACCACTCTTCCCAATACAGCCGGTTTCCTGAGTACCGGTGTATTCGGCCGGCACACATGCAGCAGGTATAAGCACCCCTCCTTTGTGGCCCATATCACACATACGATTATTTAGACCGCGCTGGTATCCCAGGGAACTTCCGGAGACAGACGGGCCTGGTGCGCTGCCTCTGTTTTGTCTTTATATTGAACCATATCTTCTCTGCTTCGCCGTCATCGACCCTCGACCACACGTCTTGTTCCCGTGTCTTAGGCTCTGGAGGCCTCCAATCGCTTGATTATGGCTCATGTTCTTTCTTCGGCGGCGGTGGAGGAGGAGACAGGGGAATTGTTTCCTTGGTGGCTTCCTTGGGGTTGATCCACGTCGTCTGCAGTGTGCAGCGTGCGCAGAGAGAAGGGTCGTCATCTCGTTAGTGTTGTTGTTGCCGTCACCATAACGTATCCATGACGATGATACAGACGATGATACAGATGGTGTTCACAGTGCAAATATAACCACGACCGTATTCCTGGAGACGAACACGTCTACTTTCCCTTCTTTAGGGGTCGGCTCTTTGATCGTTGAGACGAGTTTTGGTGTCGTCAGCCCTGTTGACGTCAACAACGATGGAGAAGGAGGCGGAAGGGCCAGGTTGTTTTGGGGTTGGATCGTATAGTGCAGCATACATACGAATTCACCACATAATTATCCTTCTATGGGTATGTCGTTCATTGTACAGCGTCGCATTGCGAGGATGTGCGGTAATTTGGAGGCTTGCTACGGGAGGGGTAGCACTGATTGGCCGAACTATGTCCTATTTCCGGGACTTCTCGACCGAAGAGCTATCTAAACGCTCGTCCGTACACCAATTGCGATATGCAGGAAGCACGTGGATTTTTTTAAATCAAACGACCAAGGCTACGAATGGGGGCTACTCACTTTTTCCCTAATAAAGCATTTAAGCCACTCGTGAGAGTAACTCTGTGTACCTCGTTGACGAAACGAGTTTAAACCACTCGCTTGGAGCGGCGTAGCTAACTCTTCCATTGCGGTTTGCTTTTGAAGTAGGACTGCACGAAACCATAACACCGAAAATAAACAGGGGGGTCACTCGCACGAGTGGCCCGCAGCCACTGCAAAACAATCTTCTGAAAGTGACCCCCCCTACCGTAGCGTGACTTGACCGTTGAACTCCAACGATATCTGTCGAAGTAGATACGATACCAGAAATCGCCTCGAAGAAAATCGGCGACCTCCATCGTAGCATGCGTCGTAAACCTTGGCCGTGATAGCTGTTGATCGGTGTGCTCTTCTGTTATTGTTTCGGGTTGGGGCGTGCAGGTCCTACTAAAGTAATGAGAGAGCCGCATAAACAGCAGGTGCTCTTTTTCTCGTAGGATCCGTTTCCTGAAAATCTGAGGAAAACACGTTACTGATGAAGTGTTTGGCTTCAAAAGTCGTACCGTTAAAACACATATGTGCTACAAATACACGTACATCATAGCCATTTCGGGCCTATATGGTTCTACTTGGAGCGGATCGCAACTAGGAATTTACGCGATTGTCGTTGGAAAATACTCCGTATAGACTATATATTTGTGTTTTGAATACTTTCCTCGCTGGCACCGAGACGTTCGTCGGGTTTCGCTTTCAACATTCCTGGACAAAGTCAGTTCTGGGTGTGAGATGTAGACCTCCGCATGTTTGGTACTTCGGAAAATTTAGATGGTACCCGTATTGCAACGCGTCTACAACTGGTCGATAAACTGCCTTTCGGGCTGAAATGTCGAACCAGTGTTATACTTTGGACGTTTCGTCTGCGTACCCTTCGACGACGGCCTCTTTGTTCGGGTATGATTGAAATTCAACTCCTGGATGCTATTTAAATACTACCGCACCCAGCACAATCAATAAGTAGACAAATGGACAACAATAAAGATCAGTTAGTGGTATTGGATGTGGTGGTTGTGGTGGTGGTGGTAGGTGGTGGTGATGGAGGTTGCGGTCGAGCTTGTTTACCTTGGTTTGGGCATAGTCTATATATGGTGGTACCTGATACCAAGAATGCCAGCTGCAGCAGCACTACGAACAACACTACCAGCTGAAGCAACCACGACCACCACCATCGTCAGCGAGGTGGGGACTTTGTAGTGAAGGTGGTGGTGGTGGTGGTGGTAGGCAGCGGTGGTGGTGATGTCGGTATGTCCGTTGCGATGGTCGTGAGCTCGAACTCTGGTGCTACTGGATAAAAATGTTCGCCCATTTAATATTGGAAAAAGGGGATTTGTTCAGCATGTAACACACCAAGATCGTCATGCAGCCAAAAGGGTGGTGTGGGCAAATTCTAGCAGTTCGGTGGCGGCCCCAAACTGGTCTACCACTGTATGCAGTACTACTGTCTCACTTCAAGTTATTTGTGCTGACCCGAATAGGGGTCAATGGCAATGATCCCAAGGCTGAAACACTACTTCTTCCTCCTGATTCTTAGGCGGATCCATGAATTGCGTCACCTGCGATATACGGGTACCCCTTTTCTTGATAAATATTTTTTCTCCAAAGACATTCTTTGACTCCAGCGACGAGGGCGCCTGGACAGTCATTTTTCTACACCTCACATCGAAAATAATAGTCAAAAATAGGGATGTCTCTAAATCTATGTGAAAAAAACTGAAAAAAGTAGAAAGCTTGTTTTCTTCTACAGTAAATCGTTTGCCATCACAGTGCTCCAGATAGTTTCCATTCTGACCATTTTTGATGAGAGGGGTATTCCATCCCAATCCCCGGGCACCCTCGACTCCAGAATGAATGGAGCCTGTGTCCCGTGACCACGGACTTGATATGGCGCCAGTTAATGCGAGATCAACACGACGAAACCAACAAAAACGACATCAACAACATCATCAAAAACGACATAAAATACAACAACAACAACAACAACAACAGTTAACAACAACAACAACAACAACAACAGCTATAAAATACTTCCAAGCAATTGATATCACGTCATTATCTTTCTAGCCATCCATGACGTACCTTCCATTCATCCCCCCTCTCCACCTCCTATTCCCCCTCCTTTCCCAAACCCCGCACGATCGCCTAGACCCAGCACCGCGCGTATAGTCAAGCCCCTACACATGAATAATACGCGCGACCGGAGGATCACGCACGATGTTGCGAAAATCAGTCCTTGACCTCATCGCTGGAGTGTATTTTATATTATATGTGACCTAAACCTCTTGACACCCACCCCCTCCCGCTCTTTTTTTATTCTTGTTCCTCGCGCATTCTCTCTCGCCCAAACGCCCCACCTAATATAAAAATCCGCCAGAGTAATCAACACTTCCACGCCCTGGATATCGCCTCAATATCGATTTAGGGTCGTCCATGCCGCTGCTACAGTTCCCCCCCCCCCACCCCCCGCCCCTTACGCCCCCTCCTTCCCCACCACCCGCACCATCGCCTAGACATAGCACCACGCGTATAGCAAACCCCTACATCTATGCGACCTCCCCCCCCCCCCCCCCCCCCCCGCCACACACACACCCCCTCCGCCACAATAAGGATTTATAGTTTCCAAACACACATTGAGCTGCCCCAACTGTCCCTCTCCCCACTCCCCCCCTCCCGCCCCCCTCTTGATCAAAACCAGGCCCCCACGTCCTTCAAAATTTCGCCCTCCCCTCACCGGTTATGCGACTTACAAGATTTACTTGATAAAATGATCCATTTCCCTACACAGCTGTCAGATTTTGTCCCGCTCAGAAACAGGTTTTATAGTTTCCGCGCACAGACTGCCTAACATTACCCTGTTGACCCTGATAGCTACGCTGTAGTTGTAAGGGGAGTCGCCGACCTATATCCTTAATGAGGACACACAACCCGTAATACGCGCGATCGGAGTATCACACACAGCTGGCAAATATGAGTTTCGACAAAATAGTCGATCTTACAGCTAGAGTGCGTATTGTAATTTTTATATTATATGTACGTGGGGTGTGCGAGCTACGTATCGCGCGAGCTATGTACGGTTGAGCAGCAGTCCGTGCTGTGTGCTGAAGGGTTGTTCATGATTGCTCTGAAGGGATCCCAAATATGAAGAAATATGAAATAGCGTCGTTCTATGAATGTTACATGACGTTGTGCCCATGGTTGAGATTCGGTAGGGAATCGAAGTCTATGAGCCGTGAAGAACCAGGGGCAAAATCGGTTAGCATGGTGTATTTTGCGACAGAAGAGGCTAAGAGTCGCGTCAAGAAACGGTGACGGCCGAGCTGAGAAGCCGCGGTACGATATACCGCTAGGAGTTGGTGTTAAAAAACAGTACGAGGCTGAGTTGGCCAATCAGCGTCACAGATCGCGGTCAAAAACCTAGGGGTGTTCTGCTGTACCGCAAGGTGGCGCGGAATGGTGGCGGTATATCGCTTTCTGTCGTCTGCGCCCTTACAACAACATGAACCACGAAGCTTCCAAAGTTGAGTCTCAGCTATCCAATCGGACGAACTCACATTTGACGTTTTTTTTTTTTTTTTTGGCGCAAACACTGCTGTAGGATCATTTTGTGAATCCTCAACACCAGAAAAACTATCACCAGAAAGAAGACTAGTAATGAATGCAAACAGAAAGCCGATAGTTTGGCCTAGAAGTTTCCAAACATTTTTTTGGGGTTCTTTGCTGACAGATTCCGGGTAACGCCCCTATGGGGGAAAACGATATTCTTTTTTTTTTAATGCTATTTTTTCCAGCACGTTAATTTGTCTTCTTTCCATCAAGCCTTGATCAACACTGTCCAACAAACACGATTGTCCTACGACCTCGAGATAGAGACAATCCATGGTCACTGCCTTTCGCTCCGAGGTCACATGAGTGTAGGTGGCAGCACTGAAAGAGTTCATCTTGGTCCATGCTCTAGGGCGTGAAATGTTGCTTGGCTTGTCCTGTGATCTACCGTCGCGTCAATTCTGATTTTCGCCTGTTGGGAGACGAAAGAGGGTTTTTGTCTCAGTTTTTAACACACCAGCCACCAAAATATGTGATTTTAACAGAAGCCTGATAGATAGGCGCCCGCCAAAAATCACCGGCCGTAGAGTGAGCGCTGTACACCAACGGGGGTTCGGAGCCCCTGACGAACTCGCCACGTTCAGAGTTCACGACGCTGTCCTTGATTTCGTCAAACGAAGTGTGGAGAGCACGAAATAATGGTGCGTATATCCCACGATCTGCTTGAGAATTTCTCAAGCAGATGTTGGCCATGACCGCCGCGAGGAATGAATTTTGTTCATAATTCTGGAAAGTTCCAAAAGCAAAATTTACAAAATTTGGCCCATAGGCGACCGTCCAGGCAACGTTTGGCTTGGATCTTCGGGAATTTCAAAGTAATGGTCTTAAATTGTCACCAGTCTGAGTACACATATTATGCGAGTGTGTACGTGTGAACATGTACACGTAGCCAGTGCCAGCGTCATTTTTCTATCATTTTGATGTACTGCTGTACCGCACGCCTGCCAAACTTTTGATTTCGGATTAACCTCTGGCCATTCCTTTGTATTTGTATATTTTGTTCGTGTCGGATGAAACAATTCCAACTCCTTCACTGCCCTACCCGAAGCATGGGTGCCGGCGATGCCGGCACCCGCCGGCACCTGCGGAGCTCTTGTATATACATATATACTTGAATGCCATGACTCATCTTATTCGGAGGACGGGCCTTGAGTCAGTGTTGTTTTAGTCTCCGCCGCAGTATGGATTCTCGAGACTGACTGGAAGTTCTCTGACAAATCGCTTCGTTCGAGCACCATCTTCGGGGGGCGGCTCCAACGCCCCACGGCATGCCATTTCCGTTCCGCACCTCGACGTGAATGCAGATGGGGGCTGAGCGAAACAAACGAGAAGTGCTATTTTTTTTTCGTGTTTTGGGCGGTATACGCCCGGTTTAGTTGCCCTATTGCAGCTCGAACTACTACTACTGTGTGTCGTTGGCTCAGTTGGTATAGTACGATATAACCAACAATTAATGTGTCGCGAATTCGATTATTACCGAGATCATATTTAGTATTCGGGAGCGTGCGCGCTGGAGACGTTGTGAATGGTTATGATAGTGGTGTTCTCCTGAGTACTACTGTAGTACGGGGAGAGGGGATAGCCCCGGAGATCTCTGTTGCGAATTTGGTTTGAAAAAACTAACGAACTCGAAAACATATTTGGTTGTTTTTTTTAGCATAACCCACAGAATTACTGAGTCAAGCAACAGTGCGCAGTGCTATGTGTCGTGAGTTCGATTCAGACCGACTTGCCATTTTTTTTTTTCAAGCAAGCGCGCTGAAGACATTATTAGTGGTTAGTATGGTAGTTTGCTCCTGCGTGCTACTGCTACTGTAGTAGTAGCGAGGAGAGAACCCCGAAGATCCCTGATAAAATGTAGGTGGTGAATTGTTTACGAACTCGACAATATATAGCACTACCCACTGAGCTACTGAGTCAAGTGATTGAGTAGCCCAGGGTGTAGTTCTACGGGATTTCTCGGTCAACTCATTTGCTCGAGGGGCGCCGTCCAACGCCCCTCACCCATTCTTATCCAATCCCTACCTGGCCGTGAACGCGTATTACGCGGGGTAAGGGGTAAATGTGAGAATCAGCGACGAGTTTTTTGTTTGGATTCCGGGGCAGATGCTCTTCCGAGGACAGGCCAAGGCGTGGCGTCCTAATCAATGACACCACAGGAATCTGTAACAACAGGTACCTTCTCGACGTCATGTAATGTAAACGCGCGCGAGCAAATCGATGATACAGCAGCAGTAAATTATCTGTGGTAAAAATAGTCGACGATATACACTGGTACGCTGTTTTTTACATTCCAAACTTCAAGAGCAGGTGTAACTAAAAATGTTGACTAGGACCACAGGCAACACCTCGCTGGGTAACGCGGCGTCAACCATTGATTGCCATACTTACAACTTCGGGGGAGTGTAGATTAAAACAGGCAAACATCCTAATTCGTTATATTCAATCGTTAGCCGGTCGCCCCGGTGATGTAGGGGCTACCCTTGAATACTACACTATCGTTTGTCCTTGAGTTCGATTTCCACCGTGATGGAACTTGACACTACGTTCAAAAATGCAAAAAACAAAAGTATCAACTGCTGAGAGCGCCCGGCAGCGTGGAATTTGACACTACATTCAAAAATGAAAAAAAACAAATGGATCAACCAACTGCTGAGAGCGCCTAGCAGCGTCGGCAGGTACAATTCGACGCGAGTCGACGAGGGAAAAATGCTGACTGTTTCTGACGATGTGAATGAAGGCACGGACCGTGGTGGGGAGGGGGGAGGAGGACCCGGGATCTGAGTTGAGAGCGTGACAGTAATGCGAGGAAAAATGAATTGGATGAAGAAAATAAAAGTTGCAAAGGTATATGACCACCCCATACAGCACCCCTACCCTTTTCCGGGAATTGTTCATGTTTTCGTCTATTCTTTAGGCAAATTGTTTTTTACAGAATATTTGTTTTTGGTGCGGTAGTACTTCCTGGAATAATATATACTGGTGTCTACATGATTGTACCTACCGATTGAAGTATTCTATCTTTCGATCCATGTACAATAACAAATTTTGAAGCTTTTAAGACGTTGTTTACTACACCTAACTGGATTGCATACTCCATGTAACATCATAGCTTCTACAATAAATAACATTACCAGGCGGGTGATAAAAAAGGGTCATTTTCTTGCTGCAACCGTCACATTCGTCCCCTTTTTTAAGGGTTTATAGTTTCCGCGCACATATTGAAATGCTCTCCCCCCCCCCCCCCCCCCCCCCCCCGCCGATCCCGAAATCTACTAGAGTAGTTAACACTATCAGCCAGCTGATATCATCTCATCATCCATCTAGCCATCCGCGCCGTAGCTCCAACACATCTCCGCCCTCCGCCCCCCCCCCACCCCCTTTTGTTCCCCCCCCAGTTCGTTCAAACGCGCAACTTACAATCGAAATCGGCCAGAGTAATAAACACTTCTAGGCAGTTGGTATCACGTCAATATCTCTCTAGCCATCCATGACATAGCTTTCATTCATCCCTCCTCGCTCCCTCCAAAGCCCCTTCCCCACACCCCGCACGATCGAGTAGAACCAGCACCGCGCGTATCGCAAGCCCCTACATATATGATAAATACGGGCGATCAGAGGATCACACAAAATGTTGCGAAAAGCAGTGTCGATCAAATCCTTGATCTCATAGCTGGAGTGTCTTAAAAATGTTACATGTGACCTAAACCTCTTAAAAACCCTTTCCCCCTTCCCCCGCCTTTTTTTTTTTATTTTATTTTATTTCTTCTCGCTTTCTCGTGCTTAAACGCCCCACCTAATATCGAAATCCGCCAGAGTACTAAACACATCCACGCTCTGGATATCGCCTAGTTTTCGTTTTAGAGCCGTCCATGCCGCTGCTGCAATCCCCACCCACCCCCGCCCCCATTGCCCCCTCCTTCCCCACCACGCGCACCATCGCCTAGACCTAGCACCACGCGTATGGCAAACCCCTACATCTATGCGACCTAAAGCCCTTCCCCCCCGCCTCTCGCCCCCCTCCCTGCACATTTCCCCCCTCCTCCCCCACAAGAAGGATTTATAGTTTCCACGCACAAATTGACCTGCCCCACCCGTCCCCCCCCCCCCCCCCCCCCCCTCCCGCCCCCGTTTTGATCAAAATCAGGCCCCCACGTCCTTAAAACTTCCGCCCTCCCCTCACCGGTTATTCGACTTACAGGATTCACTTGATAAACTGATGCATTTCCTTCCACAGCTGTCAGATTTTGTCCCCCTCAGAAACGGCTTTATAGCTTCCGCGCACAGACTGCCGAACATTACCCTGTTGACCCTGATAGCTGTGGTTGCAAGGGGAGTCGCCGACCTATATCTTTAATGAGGAAACACAACCCGTAATACGCGCGATCGGGGAACCACACACAGCTTGCAAAGATGAGCTTTGACAAAATAGTCGATCTCACAGCCGGAGAGTATTATATTTTTTTAATATACTATAGAGAGCCTGTGCCTTTTTCTTCCTATCTTGTTTGGTTTCCGTCAGAGGGATGACCGCAACTGAAGACCTTTCCATATGCGTATGTCGTCCTAAATGCAAGATTTCAGCATTGGTCACTTAGTAGAAAATACACACGGCACTGTCGGCAGTAGCCACGATAGAGACTCGCCGCGCATATTTCTTGAGGGGAGGGACGCGTCCGATTCAGAAAAACATGAAAGCACGCGCGAAGCAAAGACAGCAGATACACATATCCCGCCCTTCCAAGCAAAACAGAGAAGCGCTACGCCAACCGCTTGCACCAGCACAGCCACTCCTTCGTCCATCTGTGACATCGCCGCCGCAACGAGGAGATAGCTTTCCTCGTCTTCGTTTTCCACCTTCTCCGCGACCACGCAGAACAATGCGACAGCCTTCAGGCAAAGCTGTTCTTCCAAACCTCGCCGGCAGACATGGCTCCATGTCGGCGTCGTTCTACGGTATCCCCCCCCAATATTTTGTAACGAAATCGCCGGTTTCAAAACCGGCTGTCGGTCGGATCTCCTGAACCACGATATCCCTCGAACCCGCAACGTCATTGATCGATAGGCTTTTGTGAACAAGGAAATATACGGAAACCTTTTTTTTATCGATTGTATCCTTCCTTGTGTCGAGCAGCGATGAAACGTTCGCCAAAGAAAATAGCTGGTTTTGGGGGGGCTATCGTAGACGCAGTCGTCCACGCTTGATGCAAAACAACTTTGCAACCTGTCGTCTTCAAACCTCCATGCCACTGGGACAGTAGTGCAGTTTCAGCTCCACAGCAACCCCGAGGATCGAACGTGAACAAGGCCTCGTATCGGCGTATGTTTGGAAAATGGCGCCAATGATCTATACACGCTCTTCAGATGTTGCACCCGCGCGTGCATCGCCAGCTACAAAAGACACCCTACGGTAGTGGTGGGTATAGCTCGGTCGTAGTTCCACCGTCTCAACCTTCCTCGAGTACTTCCCGTGACCAGACGAACAACAGCAGACGTGGGCCGACGTTCGACCGGCGTCTCCTCACCAAAATGTTTGCAAAATACTTGAAAAAGGACGCAGCCATGTTTTCAGGGTGGATGAGATAGAACAGTGGGTAGCTCATTCAGGTAATTTTCATGTAAATGGTAACCCCTGAGGTATGATAGAGGGCAGCTTTCATGCTGGTTGGAGGACTTTGGTCGTTGGTGACATGAGGTCGATGCGGCTGAATAGCGTTGGCAAGGTACTGATGACTATGCAAAGCCAGCCGGGTGACGTTCAGCTCAAGCTCTTGGACCTAGAGTATGTACCCGGTGTGAAGTTTAATATGTTTTCGCTCCATGGTGTCGTTTCTGAATGCCCCGTATCGCTAGAACCTGATGGAGTTCGCATGTTAGATTGAATGCGTAGGGACGCTGGGTCGTACGTAGAGGCCACTAGGAACGTTGACACTCTGACTGCTGCCGCCGTGTTGGCTCCCGGTAACATGAGGAGGATAGACATTAACGATCTTTACGTTTCTCTTGCACCCTCCCACGCTGATTCTCTTCGAACGACGTCGATCAAGATAGGATTTCAGGGTTTTTGAGATTTTTTTTTTTCCATTGCTGGGTGTTCCAAGGCAAAGGGGAGGAGGGTGGCGGCACCGTACACGGCCGAGAGCCGCTCTACCAGGTCTCTGGAACGTCTTTCCGTGGATCCGTCGCCGCAACAGCCTGTGTCTGCTGGCGATGTTCAGTTCTTGATTGTGATTTTCGATGACTACTCGCAGAAGGGACGACCGTATTTCTTGAAGCGGAAGTCCGACGTCTCGCTGGTGTTGTAGTAGACATCAACGCCAACGGCGTCTCGTCCATCGTGAGGTGCGTTCGCTGGGAGAACGGCACCGAATTCTCCAAGCCGGAGATTGTAGCGTGGCTCAACGAGCCTGGAATTCGCCGCAAGTGTTCGCTCGTTGGTTTCCCGAAGCATTACGGTGTGGTCGAGCGATGGATAGCCATGACGCTGGGGCTTGGTATGGCGTCCCGCTTCGACGATGCCGTTCTGTTTGGTGAATTCAATATGCCGCCGACCCAGCCTCTCTGGGTTGAGGCGCGCTAGTACGCCGGCGACATTATCAACATGAAAACAAGAGACAGGCAAAAGCTGGACATGCCCTCGCCATATCGGAAGTTCCACGAGAGAACGATAATTGCGGGGTTTCTCCCCTTCTTCAAGCCTGGCTTTCATCACGTACAGGGCATCCTGAAGTCGGACCCCAACACAGAGACTTGTTTCTACCTCA
This sequence comes from Undaria pinnatifida, assembly GCA_012845835.1. Lineage (NCBI taxonomy): Eukaryota > Phaeophyceae > Laminariales > Alariaceae > Undaria > Undaria pinnatifida. The sequence goes on from JABAKD010000001.1 coordinate 12,576,293, forward strand.
ACGAATGGCGGAAGCCACCACTTGGCCGACTAATGCGGGATATTTCTGGTGTCTGGACGGACGTTATACTCCTTCCACGTTACTTGGGAATGCCCAAGAAAACTGTTCGACATGGGGGTGCTACTTCCGGAACAGAAGAGCTCTCCGCGTCCACCGTCACCTTCGCCGTCCCCGGGCTCGCCGGCGCTTCGGTACACACATTTTCTAGAATACCTGGGGGTACCCCTGCCCTTCGTTAGAATACTTTGTTCAAAGAATACACCGACTAAGGTTTAAGGTTGGGTGGGGACGTTGTTAATAATGGTTGTTGCACGGAAAATATATGTAACCGCTATTACTACCACGCCCGCAGAACTGATGCTTTTGTCGTCCGGGTTTTTGTGTAACGACTATTGCCATCATGAAAGAAGGTACAACATCAGCCATTGACGCATACTAAATTAACTGTGTGAGGATAATACGATATACCCACTCCCCAAAACCAGCGATGTGCATTGACGATCGTTTCATGGCTGCTCCACACGAGGAAGGCTACTGCAAAACAAATTTTTACCTCTTCTTTGCGCAGGACTACCGAACAGTGACGTCGGGGTCGCAAGGGGCACCTGTATATCATGAGAGATGCCCAGGAAGTGATTAATTAAAAATACAACGTTTTGGTTTTGAAATAGTTGGGGGGTCTACAGTAGAACGACTCGTTTTTTGTTTCGGACCGACCGCGGAAAAATCGGCTTCACATTTTTACGCGTCAACAGCGCAATAATAATGCAAACCATGTATTTCACGACCTAAATAAACGAAATTCGGATACACGAGGATACAGTAAAGTTGGTTTTTTTTTTTTTTTTTTTTTTTCCCCGTTACCCTCCTGCCATACCACGGCTCCGAAAATGATTTTTAGGGTGTTTGCCTCATTTGATGCACACAACGGCAGTGATTAGGCGTAGCAGCCCAAACTACGCATTCATTCTCAACCTCGTGGTTGTACGATAATTGTCTACCTACTGCTCACTTCATGCCACTCTACGTACAAGTTCGCGTTTTCTTTTTTTTTTTGGTATTAGTTTTCTAGATTATTTTTATTGTGATGTTGCTCTCGCTTTGCTGTCGCTACTGCCACCTTTCGTTGTTATATTTTTGTGACACTATTAATACAAGTAAGTGCGTCATGTATGTGTGCTTTCGTTCTTTTTTCTCGCTTTACCCTCTGTTGGTCTGCTCACCAATGTTTCCCCTTTGTTGTCAACTTTGTGCCGTTTCTTTCTATATTTAAGTTTGATGCTTCTGGCCATGTTTAACGAAAAACAAAAAATAATCAGTTATGATTGATATTACAGGGAACGTATAATCCAACCTGGATTGGCGGGTTCCCAAAACACTAATTTACTTATTGTCGAGGGACACGCGCAACATTCTACACATATTTGGGAAGTCAGAATATCGCAGCAAGTCACACAACGCCCTGCTGACGAACACCGACGAGAGTAAAGAAGATCGACGGCTTGCGTCGTCACGTGAGCGCCCCCGCCAGCCTCTCCGTTCCTTTGACGGCCCAGGCTACGCAGCCGTCACCACTAGGGTCTACTGGGTGGGCGGAAGACGTCTCAAAACTCTGGGCGCGGAGCATCGGCGGCGATAAAGATAGCTAGCTATTGAGCGAATATCTCTTTTTTTTGGCTGGCTGGGTTGATTTTCGTGCGCCCGGGGGGAAAAATGCAACATAATTGAATCCGAGCGAAGTCATAACCCAAGGTCAAGCTGGCACACGAAAAGATGGCAAATAAGCACAAATTCTACCGGTATTATTAATTCCTTATCCATTTGATATAGTGTATCGTGGGTTGAGTTGGCCTTGGATTGTGACGTTCATTATATTTCAATAGTTCTCGTTACTTTTCTTATATATTTTACTAGAAAACAAAATTTGAAAATCGCGAAAACCCCAATTTGTCACCTAGTTTGTTTTAGTGCTTTAGCAGTACTTCACCCTCCTGTTCTTGTTGACGTGCGGGGCACCATCGGCGGACGAACTTGCTGTGCGAATCGCATGAGGTCGTTGACCCACAGGCGAAGATCGTCGTTTACCATCTCGCTCATGACAGCCCGCGCCGCGGGTCCAGAGAGTAGGATAATATTGCTCAGGGTATGCCGGCGTAGGTCGGCCGACGCCGACGTGAAGGCGGCATCGATCGTTGCCACCCTCTCCCGGCAGTGACGGTCGCCGTCGCTATCGAGGGAAAGTCCAACCGACAGGACCGCCACAAGGGCCTGGCGCAAGAAATCAAGGCGGTCAGCGACCATCCGCAGGTGGTCGACCATCCCTTCCGCCCGCGGCCCGTACGCACGAACGTCAAAGTCACTGATCGCGCGGAGCTGGGTAGCCACTGACGTCGTGACGTTGACGGCCTCGCCTACGAAGGACTGAATATCCGCCGCCGAGTCGCCAATGTTGGGAGGTATGCGCCCGCGGAGCACCCAATGTTTTCTAGACGCCATCTTCTTCCAGAGCGCCGCATCGTCGGTTAATTGCGACTTCTGAAGTTGGCGCTCCCTCGCACCCCCACTGTCCCGTGGAGCCGGCTGCCGATCACCAACGTTTTCCATGAACTGCTGTACCTTGGCCTCTATGTTCTCGGCTCTTGATGCGCCGCCGGCCACCGCTTCCTGCAAGGTTTCAACGGATGCGAGCAGCCTACCCATCGTTGCCTTGAGGCGGATCATGTCTGCGCCTATCCGAGCGAACTCGCCAGACACCTGCCCTTGCCAGGTCAGCACTTCGGCCGATGTGACTCCCGCAGCCTCGGACCCAGCGGGACTGGGGCTGAATAAAGATGGTGCCGCAGGCGCAGCAGTAGCAGCGACCGAAGCTGCTGCGGCACGGCGACCTCCGGACTCAGCTTGCACAGCAGCCAGAGCTTCGGCGCGGCGAGCGTCGACCCCAGCTTGCACAGCAGCGACAGCAGCATAAGCCTCTGCCTCGACTCTCGTAGCGTCCGAGGCAGCCTGATTAGGACCGCGTACAGCAGCCACGAGAGCTTCGGCCTCCGGTGATTTGCACTCTTCCATCGTCGAGGAGTGCACGAACTTAAACTAGTCTGTATCACACCTTGGACCTGTAGCTCTGACTCTGCTCCCCTACGCGCTCCGCGTGCAGGTCGTCGCCTGCACAACTGGGCCAGGTGTACCCAAGGCTATCACTCATACGACTATGAATTACCGCATTGATCTGATTGGTCAAACTTCTTACGTACGTACAAAACCCATATTTTCTCATACTTCGATAATATTCTGCATATTTCAATAGTTCTCGTTACTTTTCTTATATATTTTACTAGAAAACAAAATTTGAAAATCGCGAAAACCCCAGCTTGTCACATAGTTTGTTTTTGTGCTTTAGCAGTACTTCACCCTCCTGTTCTTGTTGACGTGCTCTTCCCACGTTGCCGCGATCGCTCCGACGCTCGGAGAAACGCTGATGTCCTGGATGATGTTCGGACGCACGCCGACTCCCGACCCCATAGCTTGCTCCTCCTGGATCGCTTGCGTTGCCAGGAAACGCGGAACTATAGGTATACCGAACGATGGAAGGGCCCCGCAGATCGACTGCTAGCCCCAAAGCCGGATCGACGTAACACTGTCGTCCTAAAATGGGTGGATTTGTGTAGATTAGAGGTTCTGAATGGTGGACTCGCGCGCGTTGGTGGTAATTCGCGTGGATACACGCCAAGTTCTGCTCACGGTGGTGGCGGAGGGGTGCCGCACCCCCGTCCAATCTTTATCGGGTTGCGCACCTTATGTCCAAGGTAACGCGATGGCGACCGGACACGTGGCTGCAAAAGGGAGAATGTTGGAGACGCGCGGTGGTTGACTCGGTCTCTGCATATTTTGGTAGTGCGTGATTACTACGACGATCGCTGACTGGCTGAAGAAAGCAATAATGAGGCAGCCGACAGGATAGCAAGGCACCAGGAAAATAAGTGGTCTGTATAGCCTCAAGCTGCTGCGATTTTACCTTATGTTTGGTTTGCCTTGTACAAATGGGTTGCCTGCTACACCCCCCTCGGCGGTGCACGGCGTCAGCCGATACTGCGGTACTGCCACCGCGTTCTTTTTGAACAGATTCTTCCCTTTCATCTCTCCCATATAACTTTTTCCTTTCCTTTGTCACTTTATTCTTATTTGTTTACCTCATTTCGGCGTACCCTTCCTCTTTTCGTGTGGGCGCACTTGGACGCTATTGAGGCGATGATGTCGGTGTGGAAACCTTCAACAAGTAGAGGACGGACCCGATAGAAAGGCTCTAAACCCTCTAGTAGTTCAGTTCGGAAGCTATATTGGGTTCCGCCCCGATGCCGGCTTCGTGGTGCCATCTGACGTTTTCGCTGTGCTTCTTGCTGTATTATTTCGGTTGGTTTTGGTGTATTTGGTACGAGGACGACGATGTCGGTATGGAAGCCATTCTCGTCGGAATCAGTGCGCAGGTGGCCGACCATGCGGCAGTGCTCCTGCTCTTACGGTAGGGTCATTCTAAAACCCTGCGTGCTTGCTGCCCCCGATGTTGATTGGATACCGTCAGTTTATTCGTCTCTAGTAATAATGTCATTCGTTGGCTGTATGCTGTGCTTCATATATATTTCATTGGGTCTCGTTCGTTCTTGTTTCCGTCTTTTTTGTCCTGCCGTGGCCGTGTACTTGATTTTTCTGGTTGCTTCTGTCTTCTTTGTTGCAAATGGTGTGGTGTGGCGGCTCGCATCTTACTTTAAAATTGGCCCACGTGTTCAAGCGGTTGGCCTTACATGGTCAAATCACGTTGTTGTATTTGCGATGTTCCTTTATCTATGTTTCGTAGTCACGACCACGCAGCGAGCGCTCGTCTCTGTAGGAAGCATCGTACCCGACACATGTCGTGCTGTGGGTGTATGTAGCTGCGTAAAAATATCGTGCCAGTAATAATGTGAAGAGCACACAGACAGGTTGAAAATGCTCCAATTATATTTTACGTGTACCGCCATTGTTTGACTTGCAAGAGAGGCCAAGTCTTGTTGAAATCTGTAGCGTACACCTTATCGTCCAGCACGAAATCATATCTTCATCGCGCCGCAATGTCCGGGTGCGTGGGTGTGTCTTTAATCTGGTATATAATCAACGACCCGGCGACGTCTAGAAGAGTACGCGTTGCTGCACGAGTACCACATAATCATTTCATAATAGTGTGCTCAATCTCGCAGGCGCTCACGTCCGGTTCAACCCTATGGCCCACACGCTATCTCCCGACTGGGCATGCCCAATTTTCGGAATGAGTGAGAACGTGAGTTCGTCATCATCTGTTTTTTCATAAACACCCCGGCGACTCCGGATAAGACTATGATGTTGATGCTGAATGCCTCACAATGATACCTTGTGCAGAGTATATAGACTTGCAGGGGTCTAGGCAGTCAATCCAGCGACCCGTACCTTATCTGCCGACAGGTAAAACGGGACTGTATGGTTTCGGGGGTGTGTCACAATCTTGGTTAGTGAAAATAAAGGAACGACTTCGGAAATCTTACTGGGTAGTTCCTTTCTACGCCTCACCGTAAAAACGACACAACAAGTACAAACATGTCCAACCTTGGAGATGGCGTCCAGGCCTAGCTTTTCACAACCTGTCACCTACGGGCTATTCATGGGGTGGTCGAAATACCTTTGGATATGCGTCGGTGCTTCGGTGTGCCGAACTCTGCTGGTTTCTAGCAAACTCGACTGATTTCGGATATATATACTTTGAATTGAAAATACATTGTACTAGCTGTTACTGAGCATTACCACAACTTGAAGCGCACCGTGCATTCAGTTTTTCACGTCAGGTTCAACCCTGTGATCTGCACGTGATCTACAAACGATTTTTGCTGGCATCCCGTTTTTTGCTCCTGGTGCCACGTGTGTTGCAGTTGTAGGTGCTGCAATGCGCAACCAACTAAACTTAGGAAGTTGAGAAGAAGAAATTGTCAGGAATTGTTAGTGGAAGCTTCATGACATGATTGAACATGCGGGTCATCCGCCACGGGTTTACTGGGCTACACAATACAATGATAAACCGCCGTGTATCAGGCAAGGTATCATATTATGCACTACAGTAACTGTACTTGTAACTTCCTCTCGGTAAATTAGAATTGAAGCAAAAGCATGCAGCAGTTAAAGCCTTCCAGAACATGTTTGTGTTGTATATGCACATTCATTGTCTTCTTTGAAGGTGAAAAAGCATCAGTCTTCAATTTGGTATTTATTTTTTGAATTAAGAATAAATATCCGCCGCCCTTGATATACATGGACAGACTCACTCCTCCCACCAAAAAAAAATAACAAAAATTTCGAAACGGTACGAGTTATTCACTGTCGTAGTTTGGTCGGACGTGGTATGTGTGGTCCGTCAGCAACGAGAAGTTTCCGAACCATATAGTCTATACACAAATCAAACAAAAAGAGCAGTGACGCGACATACATGCGGAAGCACACCACCACAAGAACGGGTTGTGCACCAGTCCCTACGGCGACGGCGCCAGCCTAACCCACACCAGAACTTTCCGAACGACTATCGACATACGCAGCAATAACAAGCCGAAACATCGACAACACCCGCACACACCTCCCGGGCTTCTCACAACACAAACGCGCACCCGTCGCAGCTTCATTAAAAAGAAAGTACGATATCCCCTCTAGCGGGTATTTACCTCTACTTCAACAGCAGAAAGGTGAGAGAGAGTTCACACGTGGTCACCTGAAAGACAACGCAATGTATATATTGACAAGGTTCCAAATTGTGCGTACGCCAAGGTTTATGTAATATACGAAAAGCTTTGTGTTGCTTGTCGTGTCTCTTTTGAGCCGAGGCAAAGGTATTGCAATGATTTCTAATATATCGCGGGCTGTGAAGCGCTGCCGAGCTGCGCTTATATCTTCAGTCACGTAGTGGCAACAGTACAGTGGAGCGGCTCATCAGGCCGTGATATTCACAGACGTGTGTTCCCTGGGCCCCGCATCACCAGTTTGGCCATCTACAGTCAGTCTCTCAGTCGGGCCATTGTTGCTCGTTTCACTGTAATGACACCGCCATTCAATTCAGTCCGCCCTCCCGTGTTCGCATGTTTTCGAGCATACCCTGACATGACATGGCATTGTAGAAACGCGTTCTATATCCACCGTATACCTGGTACTGGTGGTAGAACTCGTGGACTAAAACGTTTCAATATTTTTTACAAGGCTGCCCAAACAAGGAACTACTCAGTAAAGGCAGCTACACCGCCGTATAAGGCCCGCGACAAATGAGTTGCCTAATATAATTTGAGGCTCACGTTTGGGTGGACGCCCCAAGATGTTGGAGCAAGAAATCGTGCTCATCGGCGAGCGCTGCACTAAATGCTGCATAATGCCCTCTATCTATGCCCAACACAATTCAAGGGTGGTGTGACAGCAATAATCTGAGGAACAGTCCAAATAAATATGAGTTCGTTGGTCGCGTCCCTGTCTATGCTGTCCAGCGTTTGTTTCACATTGCTCGCGATCTGATGCGGTGGAGGAGTCATTTTCAACATATTTTTTTTGCTTCGACTGAAGCCTGTTGTGCTTCGTGGTTTCGCGGGTATACGCACCGCCGGCATTGAATAGTTTAATTCAATCCACGAACAAAAAGAACAGTGTTTGAGCGAGATGCAGCAGCACTCTTGCGAGTGGTCTGTACACGGCATAGAGAAAGCAGGTGTAACCCCTCTCGCGTAAAACGCCCCGTTCCCTAATCAATTACTTCTACACCGGTATTCGGTCGAAGATTGTTGTTTGAGGCATCAGGAGCTCCAAACGACTAGTCTCTGAATGGTTGGGTGTATGTACCCCTGCAGTAGTAGCAAGCGTCTATATACTAGTAATTGTGTGCGCTGTACACCCCGCGATTTTCTTTTTTGTCTAATCGGTGCTATCGTACCGAATATTTCTTTTGTAACCCGGGTTGACTTCGGGACCAGTGAGCTCATCCTCGCGTCACTGAGGAACAATCTGTGCACGTCATTTTGAGGTCTAACCAGCTATCTGCCTACAGCTGATCATATAGTCTTTACATATATCGACGTCTAGGCCAGAACGAGGACCGGTCGATAGTGGGGTGTACCTTAGTTTGGTATAATGCCCAGTAGTTTGGCGCACATCTACCAGCTGTTGTCGCTACCGTCTGCAATCAATCGTGGTCGCGAGATGGCTGGACCCTCGTTGGGGCGTTCGTCTCAAGCAGTAGAGGATGAAGCGGTCATAACACGTCCAGCAAAATGGCGGCTCCATGCCCACGTAACGGGGACGGGAGGCATTGATTGGGCAATTGGTTCGCGCTCTGCGTGCGCGACGCAGCAAACTCAAGCTGGATACCCCCCCCGCCCCTGATGATATTGGCTGCAATTTTTTCGCCTTGAAACCGGCCGCCCCTGATGGCTTCTATCAACAGAGTAACCTTTTCTTACGCTTGTCGTGTGATGTTTCTTTTGGGCAAGTTTTTAGGGAATCCGTGGAATCGACTAACACACGGAATAATATATAAATCAAACATTGTGTCAGACCGTTCCGATATGATGGCAATGCATCTCCTTTAAAGCAAACCAACCTTCGCTTTATCAACACGCAAACTAACTGCTGTTGGGCATCCTTTCGCGCGGTCGAGTGCCGTATCTCGTACGGTTATTGCAAGAAGAGCGACACGCGAGTGTCTACTTTACGACAGAGTAAAAGAGCAAGCGATCTGTTCCTGCTTAGCGCGCGCTCGGATCTATGTGTCCCGCCCGACGACCGCAACCTGCTAAAGAACAAACCGAAAAACGATAAGTAAGGCGAATTTTCACCTTCCGCACCATCTTCGGCAACTGCTCCCCACCCACGCTCAGACTCACCAACGCAAATTCCTGCAAGTATCGAGAGCATCGATTACCTCGAAAAATGTTAGGTGTTGGGCGTCAAGGACACGAAGAACACGGACACAGGGATTATGGTGCGAAGTATGGCCGGATGTAGGAAAAATAATGTAGTTCGCGCGCGCTGGGCCACATTTTCTCGTATAATTTACCGCCAATGACGCTGAGACTCCGAGCCGGGCGGAGCTGGCACCTAATTCGGCCGTACACAAGTTTATCCTTGGTACGATGAGAGCATCGACGCGTTCTACGAAAAAAATGTACCAAAATCTGGTCACGACGTTTCTGTGAGAAAGGGGTCCTAAACTGGGCAACTGCAGTACCAGTTGTTATTGTTGGTGAAAAATAATTTTGGGTTCAAGTTGATTTCTGTTGGTCAGGAGGTCGTGGACTAGGTTTTACATCATCATACATACGTCAATGTTTCTCAGGTAGTGTGCAGTATTTGGGGGTGAAGTACTTGTATATAGTCTAGAGTTGTGTATTAAACTATGGAGCTTCCGAAAAAAGCAGGCTCCACCCATATCTTGTGCATGCGTGCGTGTCTGGTAGACACATTTTCGCAGCTCTCCGCAGAACGGTGTATTCAATTTTGAATCAAGGCTACGGTATTGTAGTACCATACCCCATTTTTCGCTACCGCGTGTTCACCATCGTATCATACTCGCGCGAGTGACCGTGTACCTCACCGCCAAAAAACACGTTCGGCGATTTGTTTGCTGCAGCGTACCTAACTAACCGTCCCGTTCCGTATAATAAATATATCGAGAATGTTAAACAGCGATTTCAACCCTTCCTTGTACATTTTTCAGCTTATTAAACCGCAAGGAACAGGGGGGTGACTCGCGCGAGTGACACCGAGACACTGAAAAAAATATTACTGTACCCCAAAAGACAGGATAAACCCCTTACCGTGGGTTTTAGCTACTTGCATAGACTAGTTATATACCTCGGTTTATTTTTGGGGGGGTGCCCTAGGGCTCACGTGTTTGGAACCCTGTGTGCGCGTCGCAAGATATTCAAGCTACGTAGGTACCTCCCAGGTGGTCCTGGCAACGTGGGTTGTGCTTTCGAAACCAGCCGCTCGTGAGAAAACCCCTCGTCACGAATCACTTCATTGAAGTACCTCGTTTTCAAAGTACTCGTACTTCAGATACAATATTTTTGGGCATGGCATCGGTAAACACGTGGAGCTACAAACGAAAAATAAATGTCACCACGACAAATGCACAGCAGCAGCAGTGGCATTATTACAGTATTGATTATTATTGGGACACCCTTTGTTTGGCCAACTGCCGCTTCATACAGCGAATAAAATCCGGACTGAATTTTAATTGCCCTCCCACCCGGCCAGCGATGTTTTCTTCGATTGTGGTCATCGTACAGCTTCGTTTCTTGAGTGGTAGACTAGTAGTGGCCTTGGCGTTCTGCTTATAATATTCGTTGTGTTCGTTAAAACTTTTGTTCTTGACGCCAACACTGCCAGGTGACAAACACATGAACTATTATAACGTTTCGTATGCATACGTGCTTGGTTCGACGTGTGCATGCACCCGGTGGTACACGAAATAGCTGCGATGGGTTGTTCCGTGACCTCTTTCTCTATCGTGTCCTTCGAAGTACTCTGTATATTTCTTGAAACTGTTTAGACATTGTCAATTATATTGACCTGACCTTAACAAGCTACCCATTACGGGAGACCCTAGCAAATAGGACCTACGGAGGACACAATAACCTATATATCCATGTTTTTTTACCAACAATATTTTTTGGTCCTATTTACTCTCGTCCTCCGTAATACTACATCCACATGCATGATCACCACATTCCCCAAAATAAATCCCCGACGGCGCCACCAAATAGGTGGTAATGTCCAATCTCGCGCGCCCGATGCTCACTCCGTGTCCCATCCGAAGACCGGAAGTTCCCTATCGGGCATATCGCGAAACGGTTGAGTCTAGTTCTTTAGGTTGGTTTTCTGCTTCCTGCCCACAACGCACACAACACGTGTTGGGTACGTGATACAATATATTTTGGAGTGTGTTGTAGGGCCGGTTTATTCGTCACCAACTCGCCTCAAAAGATGCTCGCCCAGTCTATAATAAAGCGTTCTAGGTATTTGGTAAAACAATGTGCTTATACCGAGATTCGATCGTGGACTCGAGCACTAAGTACAATAATATAAGTATTGAAAGTCATCTGCTACTACTGTACACCACGCTGACGGCCAATCATCCTGTAGATTACACCTACTCCAACCGTCGGAGAGCTACTAACAGTGGACTAAAAGCCGACCAATCAGACGACTTTGTTTGGTACGGCAGAACAGGGAATCTACATAAATCTCCTGGCTTGCTCGCCAGAACCATATTGTTCAGACAAAAGCAATATGTACACATGCTACGCTGGTTTGTCGTTCCCACGCGTTCGAAATATTGTCAAGATGTCAGAGGTGGAATTTTGAGGTTTTGAGCTCGCGTAAATGTCATCATCACCAAATGAGTTGTCATTGCGTACTCTTTTTTCTTATGATTCTTGTACAAGTACTATCGAATACCGTTCCCCATAACATGTCCCCCAACAAACCTGCAGAGTGCACAATTGGTTTGCTTTCTAAAAAAGACCGCCCGTTCTCATTTTAGGCTCCGTTCCCATTTTTCAGAAAACTCTGTTCAGATGCAGTATTAAATAGTAGCAGCATATATATACACGAGGATAGTAGTAATAGTACAGTGGGGGGTTTCTAATCGACAGCCCGTCGGCCCGGTGGCGTATGAGGTTATCCTCGAGCCTGGTATTATAGGTCAGTTTCGTGAGTTCGAATCCCCCCGTGTGCATACTCTCGTAAAAAATCGTGGGGACTTTTCTTGCTCACAAATTGACTTGCGGAAAACGCGAGAGCGAGAGTTTGCGAAACTCGATGAAAAATCGACGAGCAGTGGGATTGCTGAGCCCTATACGCGAAAAAATTGATGGCAAGAACCGGGGGGAAGAAGGGACGACACACCTCTGACCACGGCTTATTATGCAGAAGCTGGAAAGTAGACGTGTATGAAAAAATTTAAAAGTAACAGAGCAGTGCCGGCTGAATCGTGCCTATTTCCTGTAGACTATATTATAAAAATCAAAATACACTCCAGCTGTGAGATCGAATATTTTGTCGAAACTCATCTTTGCAAGCTGTGTGTGATACTCCGATCGCGCGTATTACGGGTTGTGTGTCCTCATAGCTATATAGTAGTGCCGATGGAATGATGGGCGATACTGGAACCCACTAAAATATTGTACATAACAGGACACAAAAATTTACTCACTGGTGCACTCCACAGCCGTCAGATTTGGTCCCCCTTCACAACGTGTTTTACCGTTTCGTGCAAAGATTAGGTGGCATCATCACCTGGTTGATCTTCGGACAAGCGAGTTCTGAGGATAGTGGACTACTCATGTCCTAAACAAAGACCCACATGTAGTAATGCCCGCTATCGGAGTATCGCACAACACAGCTTCCAATCCCGACTTTCGGCCAAATTCTAATCTCACAGCCGTTGTTGTATGTACCTGGTGTGCATTTTAATTTTGCGTTAAGCTCGTTAATAAAATTAAGTATACAATAATCCCGTTGTTTTTTTTTTGTTTTGGATGGGATTTTTTCATGTAAAATGTTATGGTGATACACTAATTATAATTTTTTTCTTGTATTTATTAATCTTTTTTCTTTTTACTTTTTTATTTTCTTAAGGTGGAACTTGTACATTATATTTTAACATTATACCTGTTAGATCACTACTGCTGTCATCATACTCACGAACATGTATAGCAAAACCCGCCACTACAGTAGCGGCTACGGTTTAAAATGTTTCTTTTAAGAGAAAGTACCGATTTAAGAGAGTCAAACTGGCATGACACGACCAAAATCGATTCATTCGAGAGATAATTGGGTTTTTATTCGGAGATTTTCTCTTAAATCGTCGGACTTTTTCTGGAAGAGTCGCGCAGCCCTCACACACATCAACAGACGAACACACACCGACGCAGCTGCAGACATCATGTCCTGCGAAGCGGGCAGTCGCTGCACAGCGGCCCCCGATAACACACCAGGCCCGCCTCATTTCACAAATCACAAATGCCGAGGAGTCTGCGGCCAGTACTTCCATGACAACTGTGGTGTGGTGGACCCGCGTGGCACCAGCGAGATGCACCGCACCTGCCACACTTGTGCGACCTCCCGGGAGAGCGAGACTCGAGGAGCGGGCAGTGCTGGGGTGCAGCCAGAGAAGCGCGACTCCTCGGGGGGCAAACGCAAGAGCCCCGCCGGTGCAAGTAGTGGCTTGAGACTTGGCCAGGGTGTCGCGAAAAAACCCGGCGGTGCAGGCAAACTCAGGCGGTTTAAGAGAATACTCTCTTATATCGTAGCCAATACGATATAAGAGAAGTTCCGATTTGAGAGAGAAATATCAGGTTCGCACGACCCTCTCTTAAACCGTGTGTGTGTGTGTGTTCTTCACATTAAACCGTTCTTCTACTCGTCGACATCCAGCACACCCAGTGTCCGTACTGATTCTTCACCCTAGAAAGATCAGCTCTGTGGTCACAAGCCACGACACAGAGATAATGCATCGTAATGCATTCGACAACGCAATGTCATGCCCTAGTACTGGGTACGACAGGCACAACATACATACGTCAGCAACAGAAATACATTGGAAGAGAGAAATACGAAATAAACAAAAACAAAAACAAAAACAAAAAACAAAAAACAAAAACAAAAACAAAAACAAAAAACAAAAACAAAAAAACAAAAAACAAAATAAGAAAACAAATAAAAACAAAGATAAAAATATAACAAAAAAATGAAACAAACAAAATGAAGGGGAAATCGAAGAAACAACCCAACCGCAAAGGAGAGCCAAAGCTCGGAAAAGAAACATAATAAAATGAAATAAAATAAAGTAAAGTAAAACCAAAATAAGATAATCCGAACACGAGCCAAAAACCTGGACAAACAAAGGGGAAAAAAAAATACCCCAGAGAAAGACGAAAAGTGCTATGTACCTACTAGTCGGCCTGGTACCTTGCTACCCTGTCTGCCATCTCCTTCCTGCCTTCGTCCACCGCGGTCTCCCTTCTACTCCTCCTGTTGCCCCCCCTGCCCCCATTCCCTTGGACGGCTTTCCTTCTACTCCTCCTGTTTCCCCCCCTCCCCCCTTTGTGTTCTTCTCATTAAACCAAAATACCTTGTAAAAGAGAGAAACAACGAAAGAAACCAAGACAAAATAAATAAATAAATAAATAAAAAGGGGAGCCAAAGCACGGGAGATAGAAACATACCCCGAGCATGAGCCAAAATGGACATGCAAGGGGGAAAGAAAGGGAAAAAATACCCCGGGAAAAAGAAACAAGTAGAAGAAGGAAGACTGGGAGGGCCAAATAAAACAGGCTCGTCACCTACCCACCATGCAAGACTCCCTTCATAAGGATAAGAAGGGGAAATAAAATAAAATAAAATAAAATAAAATAAATAAATTCACGGAAAAATCAAAGTACCAAGACATCACATTCCGAGCAGCCGCAGCAGTTGGCGGTACGAGTGGCATAGATAGAAAGGTTCCACCTACTAGTCGGCCTGGTACCTTGCTACCCTGTCTGCGGTCTCCTTCCTACTTTCATCTACCGCGGTTTACCGTAGCCGCTACTGAATAGTGAGACGTATAATACAGCTAGCAAAAAAAGATGAGTTTCGACCAAAATATCCGATCTCACAGCGGGTGAGGTGTATTTTCATTTTTTCTAATAATAATGACAATAATTCGTGTATGACCACCCCCAGGTAGGGAAAACTTGCTTACGAGTACCAACAACCCTGACCAAGCCATCCATCCGCAAACCATCCACCGTACGTTTGGTGGAGCAATATAGTGGAAACTGCAGAAATATATTTCTAAAATAGATACGTATGATGTAAGATTTCTTCAAAATTCCCCACGTAGAGTGAAAATACTAACACCAATAATTGTAGAAGACTACAGGAGAAAACTGTTTGTTTTTTTTCAATAATAGGACCCCCCCCATTAATATTTTGCCTGCTTGGTATATTAAATATTAGAAGTACTGTACCAACAAGCAGCTTCCAAATATGAATACTGGCCCGAAATTCGGCGAACTCACACCTGACGTCCTGAAAACATATATTTGGATATAATGTTTGAATCACAGCGTGTCAATTTGGATCCGTGGGTTCGTGTTCCGCACAGTTTTCTTTGTTATTTTTATTATTTTGAGGGGATAGGGAGGGGGAGTAGCCAACTTTTATTCTCGAACACTGCATTAAGAGTAACATAAAAGATAACTACAATAATATTCTGTAGTATTTTCCAGTGTCTTTCCGATATTAAAGCGGGGGGAAGGAAAAACAAAAAACAAGATAAACCGCCTACCATACATTTGATAGAGCAGTATATTATAGTGGAAACTACAGAACCATTTTTTGTTAATCGATAAGATGTTAGATCTAGCTCAAGTTTCCCTACCGAAAGTAAAAATAACAGCACTCACCTATATTGTATTGGACTAAAAACAGGACCCCTGCCAATAAAAACTCACCCATATAGTATATTACAAGTACCAACAACACGCAGCTTGCAAAGATAAGTATTGACCTGAAATTCGTCGAACTCACGGCTGACGTCCTAATTTTTTTTTTTTTTTGAATGATACTCCGGAGTATAATATAGCATAAAACTACTAATAGCCATATATAATCGTATACATATGACATAATTATGCACTCTACTAGTACAAGATAGTAGTGCCGGTGTCCAGTATTTTAGTGGCCGGTCGCCCCGGTGGTGTAGTGGTTACCCTCGAATACTGCTCGTTAGTAGCGTTGGTACTTGAGTCCGATTCCCACCGTGATGAATATTGTGACTATATTTGAAAAAAATGCGAAAGAAGGGTCAACTGTTGAGAGCGCCTAGCAGCGCGGGTACGTGCAATTTGACGCGACTCGAGGAGGAGGGAAGAAAATGCTCAACCTTTCTCGCGATAAACATGAAGGCACGTGCCGTAGTTAGGGGGGAGGGGGGTACGGGGGGGCAGGGGGGGGGGGGGGGGGGGGGGGGGGAGCGAAGGGGCTCGCTATGTGACTCCGAATGTGAGTAACTACTGGGCGGGAGTGCGAGAGTTGTGCGAGGGTATTAAATGGGACATGAACAAAAAAATGAAAAATAGTACTGCCAGTGTTGTTGGTTGTAACATACCGGCGTCATAGATCATACAAATATCGTAACCATGAGGTGAAAAGTACTAACGCCCCACCTTGGAAGGAGACGACAAGGAATGGTTCAATAAATGAAGTAATATATTAATGCTGTGTAATTAAGTAGAATATTTTACAGTGAGGTACCCGATTTATTCTCTTTGGAACCAGCCACCGGAGTGTGACAGCTGCTTTCATCCCTGAACCGCCGATGTCTCAGACTGGGTCGTATAGCACAACTTTTGAGTTTAGGCGTGTAAATTTAACCCGGTATCGTATGAGTAGGTTGTCGTCTAGGCATCTCAAGGAGTGAAACACGTCGACCTGATTATCTTAAGAGCGTGATTTTTTTATTGTGACGATTCTTAGATGGGGTATAGTCCAGTGCCACTAATTCAACGCCCAGAATGTGGAGGGAGTCGAGCAGTGTGGGTTTAATGTAATCAGTTCACGCAATATAGTAGTCAATGATGTTTGTTGTAGGAGAACCGTGGCAGACGCCTAATTGCTAGTCACACTCCTAACTGCCATAGGCTAATACCTTGGCATCCTCAATCTGTCTTAAACTGGCCAGGTACAGCAGTAGACGACCTTCTGTAGGATGGAAATTAAACCTACCAATTGCAATTCGCGCAAGTTCGACGTTCGTCGTCCGTCGTATGTCGGTCGTATAGAAAGCGATTTTCGCTACAAAAAAAGTTGATCTCAGATAGATACTCAACATTTACTGTTTTTATCGTTAACGCGCAACGTATCGCCATAGCTGACCACAAAATGGAGCATTGCAAACCAAAATCTCGTGCTTCACGCTCCATTTTTTGTTCTGATTTTTTTGCCCGGTATTATTATGGACCTAGCTGCGAGGGAGATAATATATAGATACTCCTCCCGCCCCCCCATTTTTTCATATCTTTCCCTGACCTCTCTTGCTCAAACGCCCCACCAAATATCGAACTCCGCCAGAGTAACAAACACTTCCACGCACTGGATATCACCTCATTATCTTTCTAGAGCCACCCAGTCTGCTGCTGCAATCCCCCCCCCCCTCCCCGCCCCCAACGCCCCTTTCTTCCACACCACCCGCACCATCGCCTAGACCTAGCACCAGGCGTATAGCAAAGCCTTACATCTATGTGACCTAAAGCCCTTTCGCCCCCCCCCCCCCCCCCCCCCCCCCCCGCACCTTCCCCCCACCTCCCCACCCCCCCACCCCACCCCTACCGCCTCGAACACTCCGCCCTCTACTCACTGGTTTTACGACTTACATGATTTACATGATAAACTTGGTGTATTCTTTCCAAAACCGTCAAATGTATCCCCTTGAAAGAATATTTAGTTTCCACGCACAGATTGAGCTGCCCCGCCCTTCCCGCCCTCCCCCCCTCCCCCCCGGTCCATTCGTTCGAAAACCGTCAGGTTTATCCCCTTAAAGGATATATAGTTTCCACGCACAAATTGACCTGCCCCACCCGTCCCCCCCCCCCTCCCCCCCTCCCGCCCCCTTTTGATCAAAATCAGGCCCCCACGCCCTTAAAAACTCCGCCCACCCCTCACCGGATATTCGACTTACGGGATTCACTTGATAAACTGATGCATTTCCTTCCACAGCTGTCAGATTTTGTCCCCCTCAGAAACGGGATTTATAGCTTCCGCGTACAAACTGCCTAACATCACCCTGTTGACCCTGATAGCTACACTGTAGTTGCAAGGGGAGTCGCCGACCTATATCCTTAATGAGGGCACACAACCCGTAATACGCGCGATCGGAGTATCACACACAGCTTAAAAAGATGAGGTTCGACAAAATATTCGATCTCACAGCTGCAGTGTATTTGCAATATATAATAGATTGATATACTTGTATGGAAGTTGGTTGTGTGAAGCCATTGCGTCCAATCACTGCTGAAGACGCGGAGGCGCGTTGGGTGTTCATTTTGCCCGAGTGACAAGCCTCATACGTGTGTCCGACATGACAGTTTCCGTGCGCGGCAAGGGCTGAGCATCTGTTGACCCTGGCATTAGCAGGGGAGTCACCGACCTGTATCCCTCACGAGGGTATACGCACCCCGTAAGACGCGCGATTGAAGTATCACAGGCAGCTTGCTACGCTGAGCTTTGATCAAAACGTTTTGATCGATCTTACATCCGAAGTATATTTTTCCATTATTTTGAAAGTTGACATTTTCACGCATTAATTAATGATACTTCGGAGGAATCTCTCTGGCTTCGTGCATTCTGCACAAGGCTCGGTCGTGATACGCGTAAGGGGTTTCCCGGTCCTGCTGCAATAACTACCGTCAATTACGCGAAAGGTTTCAATACCATCACGTCCCGAAGCCAATCGAGTTCACATAGAGACTACCAAGGCTTCCACATGGGACAGCGTCTTTAGCGGCCCGGCTTTCGTAGCGTTGTCTCTCGCCTCCCATCGCTAGCTCTTGATACAGCGCTGGCAACACGGGAAAATCTAAGCATAAGG
Source organism: Undaria pinnatifida (assembly GCA_012845835.1). Classification (NCBI taxonomy): domain Eukaryota; class Phaeophyceae; order Laminariales; family Alariaceae; genus Undaria; species Undaria pinnatifida. The sequence goes on from JABAKD010000001.1 coordinate 12,594,954, forward strand.
GGGAGTGAGTACATCCGGTCGCGCACAACCCCTCCCTAGGAGCGAGAAGCCATGTTTCTCTGGGGAGACTTGCCCCAATTTCCCTACATGACAACCCCCGACTGGAAACCCCTTCTTAGACCAAGGAAACCACCGAAGGCGAGTGCCACGATAGAGGTAGCACTTTTCGCTTAAGATGGTTTCTAAACGACGGGGATTCTAACCACAAAAATCATCGCACAAAAGCCTTTTGTTTCCATGATTTTCGTCGTGTACCCAGGCCATGAGATTTGCCATCCAATGGCAGTTTTCTTTTCTCCAAATCAATTTTTGGGAGGGGTCTTAAGCACCCAAAATTGAGTCAAACCTCAGAAACAAGTGCTGCACCTGTATCGTAGCATGCGTCCGAAAGCCAAGTTCCACCGTAACTGCTGCAATCTTCACCGTGTGATACTTTTTTTTCCCAATATTGATCGTTGCTGTTGATGATGTTGGTGCTGCTGTTGCTGTTGTTGTTGTTTTTTCAACACTGGAAGTCCTTGTCGAAATGTAGCACTACTCTCGAAAGGGGGTCCATACATAAACAAAGCCATGACTCCAGTACGGCTGGAGTGGAAAACGATACGGGGAGCAAAGAACGCTTCAGGAATGATTCATGTCGTAGTGTGGGACCGGTTTAGCAAGCGCAATGAGGCCACCGTCTACCGCGAAATCGCCCAAAATCGCCGCGTCCTTTTCTTGTCGCGCTCCGTTCATTGGCGTGCACCAAGGAGAAAACCTACCCCAATAATCGAGCTTGTAGGAAGAGAATGGTGTTTCAAGATCGACATGTGACGTAGTATGGGGCAACACTTGCTGAAAAAACGAAAGGCCACCACAAAACCTTTGTATCAACTAACGATGGCGCCTTCTCTTGTTGCACCCGATTGTTCCCGCAGTATTAACACACACTGATTGCATATCTCGCCTTGACAACGGAGGATATGCGACTGAAACGTTGTATACTGTAGGACAAGCAATCTCCGATGTTGGTGCATTTTAAATCTTCGATGTTGGTAGTACATGGCATACTACTATTGTGGGACCACATTAGCAAATAGAATGGCTTACCCGCTTCAACATGCCATCGTCTCACGACGCCGTGTCCCACTCTCTCCCTACCACGTTGTCCCCACACTTCTACCACACACTGTGGCCGGAATCCCGCTTGATCCGTCGAGCTAACAGGATATTTAGAGGCTACAAAAAGTGAAACAACTCTTGGAGTTGCTAATTTGACTTTAGTCGAGCCGTCCGTGATGTGGATCGCAGGTCGCGACCAAGCCGGGTGCCTGTGCTGGTGAGTCATATCATCATTGGTATGCTATCGTCGCCGTTTGCCGTCAGTACTTAATATTGTTCTTGCCCTAGTTTTTGGTTTTTGTCGCCAATCTCTGTTTGGGATTCGATAAATGTCGATGTAAACACTAATTTCCAACCCTCAGATGCCGTTATTATCTTCTGAAAGGTTAGGGTTTGGGGTGGGGTTAGCCCTAAGGATGAAGTTTGTGCCAGGTTCATGTTTGAGGTCAGGGTTAGGTTTTCTGCATTGCCCTCCTTGACTGTGGAAGCAAACGCTTAAAAGTTTCAGTTGACACGATCGACACGCCAAACTCACGCGATTGCCTGATGTTTCGCACACAATACGCCTAACCGTTTGTTACTACCAAAAAATGCCTCTAGAACCCAAACCTGCAGGCCGGGTCACCCGATATAGGATGTATATGCGCCAGCTACTGCCTTGACGTGTTATGGATTCATCTTGTACAGCTGACGACAATTTGAAGCCCAGTCGCAGATTTTGGGCATTCAGACCAATCCATAGAGCGTTAGATAGCAACACTCAATGAAAAACGACGAGCAGTGGGGTTGTTGAAACCTATGCGCCATAAAAACTGAAGGCAACAACCGGCGGGGAAAAGGAACGACGCCTGTGACAACGGCTTGTCCAGACGCTGCAAAGTAGAAGGTGCGCGAAAAAAATAATAGATATATCGTCTATGTATGTAAACAATAGTGAGCACGTACGTGGACGGGATATGTCGACGGCCGTGTTAGTCGATGGCCCCGTGTGCCGTACTTATATTCCGCGATGTAAATCCTCGTTGATCTGGAAATCAGGCTCAGTGCAGCACTCTTTCCGAGAACGATACGCATATTCTACCGTAAGGGTGTACAGGTATTACTTCCGACGACCTATCTCGAGGCCCTCCACACCCCGCCCCAAAACTGGTTTTTAGAAGCACTGTGCGCGCAACGTCATGATCAACCTCACAGCCCAGATGTTCAGCAAAATATCATATATGAAGAACATTGGATTGCAAGCATGTTTCACATATATATATTGTTCAGTTAAGGAACCTCGTCGTTGATTGTCCATTTGGCGAAGAACAATTGGTATGCTCAGTGACCCCCGCACCTCCGACACTCCCACGCGCGATCGCAACGTGGAGCAGGTGCCATGGGCCTACCGGGTTCATTACCTACGCGAACCCGTCCGGGGTAGGTCTACCAACCATCCCGCATATAAACGGAATACAGGGCGTTACGTTCTACCCGATCGGTGGGTCTATTGTGGACCCATGGGAGGAATACACAGACGAAAAGACTAAGAAGAAATACTGGTACAATAGCGTCACCAAAGAGGTAAGACGATCGTAAGATATGCTCTTAAGATGATCGGCTATTAGTCCATTGCGTTCACCGCGTGTCACGGTGGCGCTGGGATAGGAATGAGACCACACTATTGGTATTAATGGCTTCGAGGGGCATCCAGCGATTGAGGTACTACGCGAGCCAACACGCGGTCGTCGCACCGCGACACACAAAATGCCCATACAAAATATCTGTTCCGATCACATCATCCTCACCCGAAAGGGAGTTAATTGACGAATCGTGGATAACGCCTGCCACGAAAGGGGCAGAACCTCAAGATTTTCATTTAGCACCTTACTTTCGGAGGTCTACACGTCACCCAGGACTGACTTTGTCCGGGAAAATTGCCAATGAAACCCGACGACCATCCCGTGGCCAGCGAAAATTATTCGTATTCAAGCACAAATCTTGTTCCGATTGCTACGGTAGTTTCCCAGGTAAGATTTCCCCCCAAGCGCTCAAGAACCAATTAGGCCTGGAAGGGCTTTGCATTAGTTTGTAGCCATATGTCTGTCCTACCGGTTGCACTGAACACACCAAGCATTTCTTTACTTCTCCTCAATTCCGCACCCTACTACAGAAATAGCACCTATGGTGTATGGATTCCTCATTATTCTGATAGAGGCTGTACGCCCGTCCCAAAAAACATACTTTGAAAAAAACGGAAGAGCAAGTCAGCAAACTGACGGCCTAGGCCGCGGATGAATGCTACGATAGAGGTTACCCTTTCGCGTTGAAACGTTTTCTGGTTGACGGAGCTCCTCCAACCAAATTCGTCGGAGTTTCATTTTGTTTTTTTCATCCTCCGGCGGATGGCGAAAAATAAAGCTCAAGCTCACCACACTTCCACATATTTTCATACGCGTCGTGTGTCGATTTAACCCAGTTGCTTTCACAGCCCAACGCTAGCTGGCGCACATTTTAGATCCCATTGTAGAGTTAACGTGAGCTGTCCCTATCAGTGGTCCTCGTTACAACCCCGGCAGCGCAAGCTGCCGTTGTATACGGATGCGTGTGTATGTCGACCCGACCTGTCCCCTGAGGGTCAGTTTCGGTGGAGATAGCCACCCGGAATGTCATCTTTCCGGGTAGTGTGGGACTTGCGCAAGCTCACCCACTAACAAAACCCCTGGCCATGGGAGATGGCCTTCCGCCGGACTTGGTCCAGTTACGGTCCACCCTACCCATTTGGGCGTTTTCAATATTTTGTGTTGAATACTCCTACACCTGCAAACCACAATCGTTATTCTTCAAACGAGGTTAGATGGGCTTCCGTTGAGGAGGCCCGGAAATCGAAACTAGTGTCGAAAGTCAGTTCTACCCTTCTCATAGCAAGCCTCTGAGTTAACCCGTGTCTTTGGAACACGATGCTGTGAAGAAAGAAGAGTATTCGTAGAAGAACAATATCGCGTATTTTTACCTATGCTCCACTATACGGTCAACCCCAAAGCAGCATCCTAAAGGCTCTCCCTCGGCCTCCTTCTCCACCGCCGCTGTCGACGACGCCAAGAGGGCCGACGGCGCCCGAAATATGCCTTGACCATGAAAAATCGATTCCCAAACCAGAGAATGTAGAAGGGTGCGCTTCTCGAGATATATCCCATACCGTAGGGTGTACTGTGACTACGTTATAGGCTATGGTATGATTACGTTAATGTGACAACAACAACAGCTTTTAACGGGCTAACTGCTGCGCCAACATCAACCATGACAACGCCTCCCTGTGCGCACGCTGCAAACAACAGACAACATGGGTCAACCCCAAGGAAGCGGTGAAGAAAACGCCTCCCCCGCCTCCTCCTCCACCGTCGCCGACGACAAAAAAAGAGTCAACTTCGAAAGATTCGAAGCCTAAAGAGCCTAAGGTGGAGGTACGGGAACAAGACCTGTGGTCGAGAATTGATGACGGCGAAGGAGGGAAGACTTGGTTCAACAAAAAGACCAAAAAGAAGCAGCGGGCCAGGCCCGTTTGTCTCCAGAAGTACCCAGGTATACGTAAACGATGAAAACAATCGTTAAATGATACTTCGAAGTATTTGTGAACGAGGAGGGTTCCTGATGCTGTCGGCATGTGTACCAGCCCATAATGTAGGCGCTAGACAAGGGCACCGGCTGTATTGGCAAGATAGATCTAGTCGTGCCCTGCGATTCCACCGCCACAATATATAGTACAGTGTCAGGGTTTAACCGGCCCTATGGGGGGCACCTCCTTAGGTGGCCCGGTGATCGACTGTGCAGTATAGTCACGAAAAATATATAGTCTAACGACAACGTGAACATCACAGGTTGGGGATGACGCTTCAGTATTCGGGTTAAGAGATCGTCCTCAGCGCCGAACGCTAAACCAAGTGCTCAGTTTGATGCAATAGCATATGCTCAGAATTGCTGACGGTTGGTGCCACAAAATCCCTTAAAGCCTTGGATTCAGGTTACGAAGTTGGTTGGCTAATGCATTTGGTGTTGGATATGCTACGGGGGTCTCTTTTCGGGATTCTTTTTGAAGCGGTTCAAATCGATACACACAGGCACGGACCAGGACAACACAATAAATCTACGTCCTGTACTTATCGCGATGCAGCGCCACCCACGCGCGTGGCGTAAACTCGGCGGTGAACTCTATCGGTATGCTGCTGCCTTGGGTGGTGTTTACGGGTTAATACGGCCGACTAGTTCCACTACAGTACTCCGAGAATGGCGCAGTGAAGGACTGTAGGTAGGTAGGCCTCGGAATATCACCCCAACGTATTTAATATCCAGGTGAAAACTACCATACGCAGGTACTATATCAAGCACTTTTGGTGGGTCGTGGACGGTTTCTTTCGAAAGGATGTGAACGCGCCGGAAATGATTTAGGTCCGCTGAATATTTTGTTGAGGTCCGTTTCAGCACAGTTGGGAGAATCAATCTACAATGGCCTGGGAGGGCAGATAAATTGAGGGTACCAAGCCTTCGACAATGACAATGTGTCAAAGGTTAGTTGTACGTATAAACAGGCCACGTGTGCGTCAGTGAAGGTAGCATATTTTCGTTGTAAAGTTTGGTAGAAGACGGGGCTATATATATCTCCGAAAACAAACGTCGAAATGGCGTCCTCGTGTTGGGGGGTGATTTTGTTTGCATACCCCGGCCATGGCAATGTTTATCTAGTTGCGCTGTCGTTTTGCTCAAAATCGGTTGTAGGGTCAGCGGTGAGATCTACAGATCCTCGAGCGAGGAAAGTGAGGATGGTTAGACCTTCTTCAGCCGCATGTAGCACGCGTGACAAGCCTCTTTACTCGTTTTGGTGCAGGCAATTTTTCTCGCTGAATGAAGCGTAAAAGTAGGGGGAAAAGTGAGAGCGCGTGTAAGCAAAATGCGATGAAAACCGCTAATCAGTTTCCTTCAGGATGAACCCGACGCACAACAATAATTAAGGCACGTACTGGAGAGGGGGGGGGGTCCCATAATCATGGTTCGTCCGGAGGGTCGCTGAGCACCTTGCCAGCTGAGTATAAATTTTAAAATTGAGTGTAAAAAACCAAAAAGAGCGGCAGTAATGGATTTCGTACAGAAGCAATATCGCCTTGCCTGCTATATGTTGCTTGTGGCCCGGTGCGTTCAATGTAATAAATTGTCGTTTGGTTGTTGGTGATTTCGTGCATTAGCAGTATTGCCTCGTCTGGTACGTTTTATGCTCGAAGTCTAATAATGTGATGTTTCCAGTTGGGAACAAATTTTGACATCAGTGCCTTGGATGATACATGTGACGCTGGTTGGCTGTGATCATTCTTCACCAAGTAGGGGTGGGGGCATGTATTCGTTCGGAAATGTGGTCGAATCTAGTTTGGAGTGGTTAGAAAGCGTAACCACAGTGTTGTTAAGATTTATAGTTGCGGTTGTGGCGCGCTGTGCATACATGCCGTGTATGGAAGCTCGCTTCCAGTTTGTGTACATAAATCGTGCAAACTTGCCGTGTATGGAAGCTCGCCTCCAGCTTGTGTACACACATCGAAGGTGCAATACTGAACTGTGGCGGTCTCAGCAATGAAAGTGTTGTTGGCGATGCCGTTGTGCTCCTGCATGTGCCGTCTTCGTGGGTGCTGCCCATTGAGTTGTTGATTTGGGCGTGAAGGTCTTGTTTCGTAGGTCTCGAGATGTGTCCGTAACCAAGGGTTAATGTACTATAGCCGCACCTATTGCGTCCGTGTTGCCCTTGGTGTGTGCTGCCCTTCATAATTGTTGGTTTCAACGTGTTGGTCTTGTTCCGTGCCCTCACGTTCTTCGTGTTGCAAAATACTACAGATACGTCAGATAGCCCCGAGGTCAGATCGTTGGCGGTGAAACGCCCTAAAAGGCTGATCACAACCAGTTGTGACCGTGCTTTCTGGTCGGTATGTGGTTGATGTATTGACACGTGTCCAGGTGGAGACGTTGATATATACATGTATGCCTATGTTCCATTTTTGCGAGCGGCGACTGGCGCGTTGGGACCAATGCTACGATAGGGGTCCCTTTTGTAAGGACCTTTCTTTTTCAGTGGCCCGGGGTCACTCGCGCGGTCTTAGGCGTGGGTTAAAATATAATTTCAAGACAGGAATCCGCAATGCAGTAGTTTGCCACGCTGCGCCAAGCATATCGTGTCAAGTCGTTTCGACAGTGAGGTACAAAGTCACTCGTGCGAGTGGCGCAAACCCCATCTAGTGATACCTGGGGGTACCGCCTTTGTCTACTCTTGGGCGCTTGTTTTGTACTTTGCGCCCTTGGTTCTTCAAGCGGTCCACCTGGTACAATCGCGAGGGTGACATCGTGATCAAACGTCCAATACTGCTTGAACTTTAGTTGTTTCTGTAACGTAGCCCCCAGAGAAATTCTTCGACGTTCCCGGAGACTAATAATGGTGCTTAGATTTCGTGCGGGGTCAATGATTGCATTCCGCAAGAGGCCAAGTGCATGGTGTGGTTGCTGTCGTCGTTCTTGTCGAAGATTGGTATTGGACACGTGATTCTAGTTATAGTTGATTGCGGCTTATCGCGAGACAGCCTTGCTTCGTGGTTCAAATTTTCGGGTTTTTTCAGCGGCGGAAGTGCTGTAATTGTTGTACTGCACTAGTCTAGTGCAGTTGTGAATATTGCGCGTGTGGGTCCTTGGCATACATACACATCCCTTCGCCAGCATACGTGTGCGCGTAAATGCTTGTTTTTAGCCCCACATTTTTCGCGTTGCAAACTATGTCAGATACACCGGGGTTGTGTCATTGGCGGGGTAACATTCGACTGTGCAGGTTTTCGAGTTGTGTCTGTATTGATATATGGAAACTGTAAGGGTATGAGTTGTAGTATTCTCTACAACAAATATTTGTGCATCTGTTGTCCTCGGTATCATGTGCTGCCCTTTTCTCGAACGTCGGTGTGCGCGTGGGGATCTAGTTTTGTAGTCTTACTTAGACCTCGCGTTGTCGAAATATGGTAAGAGATGCGTGCTGTGTGCTGTGTGTTGTTCTGACGTCTGTTGTTGTTGTTGGTGGTGATGGTGGTGGTGGTGGTGGTGGTGGTGGTGTCGATGCACATTGTGTCCTTCGCCAACGTTATTCCCGACCGAAGGCCTTGTTTTATTGCGACACCACGCAATTGACGTCCCAAGCTGTGTCATATACATCGGGGTATTGTCACGACGGTGTGAGGTCTGAAGCTGGCAGTTTTGAACGTTGTAGGTAACTTGAGTTGTACGTGTGGTTGATGCAGTTGAATTTGCTTGGAGCATGCTTTGTGTTGTGCATGTATGAACTGTCCTTCAGAAACAACAGCGCAAATAGCCGCAAAGACATCCGAGAACTGAATCATGATGAAGTTGCTGCCATGTATCGTCTAGGTTTGGACCACATATACATATCTGGAGGGGCCGTCGACTGCAGATGTGGAGCCATACCACGGTAGGGGTCGCATTTTTTTCACTAAAACGCTTCTGTCCGGTTAAAGAGCTCTTCAACCGAAGAAGTACCGGTTAGTCCAATACAAGATAGTATAATAATGTTTCTAGTACAAAAACCTTCTGGGTTAGCGCATAACCGCTTCGGCTGCGCGAACGAATGCTCTCTTCAAAAGTCGTGTTTCGTGCGGTGACGATGATGATGAAGTTGATATTTAGCCCCCTCACATGTTAGGAGCTTAAGTTTTTTTTGCTGCACCGTGACCATGGGATTGATTCTTGATGCTCAACCTTTGTGGTATCCAGTTGTGTCGGAACCTCCAGTGCTGTGTATGGCCGATGTGGGTGTTTCTGTACCTTTCTTGTCCTTGGTATATTTGAGCTGTGCAGCGCTTTGCATCAGACCGCGGGTTCCCTGCTTCTGCATTTGCGGAGGCAGTTGCCTCGCCTAACGAAATATACGCCATTGCGTGAAGCCCCGTGGCGTGCCAACGACACGTTTACTCACGGCATGGGTAATTCGTTTTCTCTCCCTCCTGCTAAAACAAACACGTCAAATCTTGATAGAGTTGGGTCGGAGGGCTTACATTTTCCGAGTTTCCTATGACACGAAACTCCGCAATCTACCCATTAAACCGTTTTTCAGTACAACAGTGTTTACGTCATATGTAGCATAATGGGCAATCCTAGGCACAGGGTATCCATCGAATACGGTAATGCAAGGTTGTGTTCTGTAGGGTACGTACAAACCGTACCCGGGGTATTTACCCGGGTATTAACCTTAAAAATACTTCTGTATGTTCTCTAGGGCCTTCAAACTGCCACCCGGAACTTCTAGAAGTCCTGTGCGACATTCATATACCTGTAACCGGAACGTCTGGAAGTTCTGCACGCCCGTCGCCACAATACGGAGTACGGTACAGTTTATTTTGTACCCGCTCGGAACTTCTGTGAGTTCTGTACGCCTAAGCCATAATATTCGGAACTTCTGGAAGATCTGTAAGAACCTCATACCCTTACTCGGAAATGCTGTGACTCCTGTAAGACTGTGGCACAATACCCGGGGTACGGGTACACCTTCGTTACAATACCCGGGGACCTCTGTAAATTTTCAGGTTTCATCCGAAATGCTTATTATAGATGCCGTCATGTTTTGTCAGTCATATATAAACAGAACACCAAACACAGCAAGCAGTACGTATCAAGGGTGTGTTCGGTGTGGTACGTACCGAGGCGTACGGGCGGTATTTATCGCCGGCATTACCGGTACTGGACACGGCGGAAAGTGTGGTACGACGTCAATACCGGTACCACCGGAAACTTCGGTAAGTTCGGTACGACATCAATGCCGGTAACGGCGGTACCGGCATGCATGTATGTAACGGGGACGGTACCGGTATCGATACCACATCGATACCGGTACAGCACACTTCGGTACGTTTGACACGATATCCACCCGATTCCAACATATTGCGTGACGTCATCCTGTGGAGCTTTTGCTCCAGGCAGCAACCCAAGCCACACACGCCGGTGCCCCAAGCATCTTCCAGTACGCTCTGTATACCGAGACTGTGAGCACGCATGAGTTCTGTAACACTTCCATACCCGCGGCCGAAACTTTTGGAATTTCTGTAAGACCCCCGGAATCCACAAACCCTGGACAGAACTAATAAGCATGCAATTAGGCATTCCGAACGGGATTTATCACTTCATTGAAAGTGTTGGGTTGTCAGTTGTTTCCTCAATCAACTGGGGAGACCCATCGATCAGAAACGGTCGGCTGAAAGCTGCGCCAATTCCGATTTCCGACACATTCCTCACGAAAAATATATAGATACAAACCAAAACAGAATGAATTCGTTCTGATTACATCAATCTCACCTTCGCTTTTTTCGCTTCTAGAGACCAAGGCTACAACAGCAGATGCCCACCTCGTTCGTACTTAGACCTTCTAAGGCTCTTCAAACTGGGAACCTCCATGTTCCCCCTTCCCCTGATCAACAACTCCACGCGCTAGGCGTGGGACGTCTGGATCGTGAACGTTAAATGGTCTTCCACAGTTAGGCGTTTTTTTCTCTGACGAATAAGGACCAGCCACTGAAAACGTGTCTGTCTAGGAAGGTTCGGTACCTCCACCGTAGACCACGTGTGGACAAACCGTGGTTGCAGGTGTCGTCCTTTCTCTCCCCGCCCCGCCTCCTTTCCCGAGTATGTGTGTTGATTGTATGCTTGGAAATGATGCGGATATGATGACGGTTGAGTATTGTAGAGGTTTCCAGCGATAAGTTGGCTACATCGTAGCGGTATCGGGAAACGGTAAACTGAACTCGCGAGTCACGTTCAGGGAATCAACTCCGGGGACGATAAGTACTCATCCCCTTGTATCCGCGCGGGCTAAACCCATACAAAACTGTTTGGCCAACGGCGATCTTACTTCACACGGTCGAGGCTGAAACTGACCCGGCCACGCAGCGGAACCACGCACGACACGAAGGCAAAGCCGCTCGCAGCAGCCTGTACAGCCTTTTGTACTGTAGTCTCCAACGCTAGATTCGAGCAGCTATCTCGGCACGAGCAGCAAGCAGCCTAACAATATCAACACACGGCTGAGCTTCTGTGGTGTCCGCAGTTGCATTTTTAATAGTACCGCACGTATCTTTTACGCTGCTGCTGCTGGATTTGACCAGCTATCTCGATACGAGCAGTGCTACAGCAGCTGCCTGAGAATACAATACCACCGCGACCACCAGCTTCTGCTTGCTGTTGAAGTTCGCAGCACCATCGATCTTCTCCCTCGCCTTTTTTGCTAGATTCTAGCTGCTATTAATACGTATATACAGACTAGACTATAATAGGGGCTTGAGCAATAGTATCGGCTGTCTGTGGAGGCCAACTTGCTGCGTTCAGCACAGTCTTCTTAGCTGTGACAGCAAGAGGCTCCAAGGCCATCTCACGTACAGTTGGCTGAATGCGTCGTTTTTGCTGGAAGCTACTCGTACTAATGTATGTAGCTGTAGACTTTTCAACATTTGAAGTCGGCGGCCGTGGAGAAAATTCCTGCATCTGTCATTAATGCCGTGTTGGCTCCGTCGGCATCGGTGGCACGCGGTGAGATTTCGGCGTCGTATTCGCCACCGGCAACCGCTAGCTTTTCGTCATTCAAACACCCTCTACCCGGGGTGTGTCTACCTTCACTCCCCACGGCAGTCGTTCCCGCCGTGCTATGTCTCTCTCGCCTTCTCGTTTCACGATGTCTCGATGGCGATACCCTTATCGATAAAGACGGCGTTCTCGGTGTAGGAGCTCCGTTAGAAATAAGGGGCTCACCCAATCTTAGCACAGGTCTACATATCATTTATCACCTTTTACTGTTTTCCGGTGTTACCCATAATCCTCGGTGTGTATTTCCCTCTACTTTATACGGCAGTCTCACATACCGTACTGCGTCTTCCCCACGTTCTCGTTGACCCAGTTCTTGCCGCCATTGCCGTCATCAACTTTAGACCACACATGTATTTTTTGTTCACCTTTCTGGGAAATTGGAGGTGCTGCTGTGGCGGCGTCTGCGTTGGGTTGATAGCATTTTTACCTCCATCAGTAACAACGACCCCATGGCCTATGTACACAACAAAAAAAAATCGTTAAAGCACAAATGTGATTGTTACGATTTTGGGCCGTTTTTTGTCAAGTGCCGGCTGAGGAGCCCCGTCGGTCAGAACCGCTTCGGCTAAAAGGTGCTGTCGGTACCATATCGATGCTGTGGGTATCGTATCGATCGCCCGTTAAACCCACTACGTCGTGGATTGTCTACCTGTACTTCTTGCGGCATTCGGGTACGCCGTACTGCGTCTCCCTCGTCTTCTCGTTAAACCACATCTTGCGTCCCTTGCCGTCATCTATCTTGAACCACAGGTCATGCTCCCCCTTCTCAATCTTCGGAGGGGTTGCCGGCGGTGGCGGTGGCGGTGTTTTCTTCATTTTCTCGACGTCAGGGTTGTCCCACGTGGTCTGAGTTGTGTGGTACACCAAGAGGGGGGAGCGTGGTGGGGGCGGTTCATCGCGATTGGGAGGGGGTGGCGGGTAGGTATTGATTGCTTTATTATAATGTCATCTGTGTTGTTATCCCCACTTTGAATAAGTCACTCACGGCCAACGATGTACATGTGTGTATGTGTCGTACAAAGTGGTCTTGGGCCTTGTACGAAGGTGAAAGTGGAGCGAGCGCATTCGCCTGTTTTCCTCCCTCCCCCACGGTGTGAATCGATTCATTTGGACGACCTTATGATTCGTGAAAATATTGAGCAGCGAAACCTTTACGCGACATGACGCCTAGCGGGGCAGCGTTTGGGCAATGAGTGGGATTTTCCAACTTCGGCACGAGACACGTGTGATATCATTGGCTTCATTCTTCCAGCATTGTCCGGAGAAACAGGTGAAAAATTATGTTTTCAACAGATATGTCGGGCAACGATCCTCCGAGTTTGGCTGGGGGTATCCTTCAAGGCCCAGGGTACAGAATTACATCAGTACACCCAAATCTTCACAAACCGAAGATTCGGCGAATTTAACTAAGGGCTCGCAATGCGTACTCGTGTTAGCGCGTAGTAACCAACAATCCCATAGCGTTGGGCAATGTGAACCCTTAACGCACAATACTGCGTAGTCTTCTATGGCTTCCAATCCAACACAATTCGGAAATTGCGAACATCACGACATCTCACCTCTTTGGTGATGCTGTTGTACCAGTACTTCCTCTTCCTTTTCTTGTCGAAGTGCTCTTCCCATGCTTTCGCGATCGCTCCGGCGCTCGGAAAAAACCTGACGTGCTCTTCCATGTTTGGATGCACGCCGGCTTTGGGCCCCATCGGTTGCCCCACAAGAATCGCTTGCGCCACCGGGAAATGCTCGGCGATAGGCACGCCGAAAGGTGGACGTACATCGATTCCCAGCCTGCACACATGATGAACACCCCCCGCTGGTGCCAAAAAGGGGTGTACGCCGAATACTGCTCCGGGTGGTTGCGGAGGGTTTCCGAAGCAATGTCCGACCGGCATCGGGTTGTGGTACAATATTTCCAAGGTAAGGCGATTGCGCCTGCGCGCGGCAAGCAAAAGGGAGAATGTTGGAGAAGCGCGGTGGTTAACTCGGTCTCTGCAGTGTGGTGGTGCGTGAGTACTATGATAAAATGAGACCGACAAGATATTTGTCGTTTTCGTAGAAAGGCATAGTCTGGTGAGCACCCATTGATGGTCCACGTTGCCATCAACGACCGTACCTTGAGAGTATGGTGACTTTCGATGATGATTAACACAAACAAAATGCCTCGAACAGCAGCAGTCAGCATCTATCTGCTAAAAAACGTGTAATGCATGCATTGCTTTCTTCGACGGCAGGACATTTATTACTGTCACTGTCGTGAAATAAAACTTCGTTAAATTTCGGGCGTTGTATGGTATGGCGGTGGACGGTTTTGATCGTAGGGCGGGGGTATTCCCTCCTTGATACTGCTGTAGCCACCGTGCAAAGAAATATGCCATGCATCGTGTGTTGTTACGCTCTGGATGTTGAGGTGGCAATCTCTCACCAGTAGATCGTTCCAAATTGGTCTCGATTTCGCACCCAAGTTGGTTCTAGACCAAAACCCGCCATCTTGGCAGGGTAGATGCGTTCTGCAACTTCAAGCCTCTTGGCGTTTGTCCTGTGCGCCCGGGGAACGGCACCGTACGCAGGGCATTGCAGAAAGCGGAAAGTGGCAGGCGAACAGAAATGGGCGTCAGAAAAATGCTGCGAGCTGCTTCTTCGGCATACTGGGTCTATGGTTACATGGTATAAAATACTGCTATTAATACTATCTGGAGATAACCGAGATTGATTGCCGTCATCATCAATTGTATCAGGCGGGTAATCGGATACTAATGCTAAGACATCACCTTGTTTATCGCCTCCCATGAAGGTGGAAAATATGTAAAACATTAAGATAAATACATTTCAGTACTATCGTACATGATTTGTGATAACGGTGTATCGTTCACATGCATTTTTTGCCTCTCGTATATATGTGTCTTATCTCAGGCACAGGTGTATGTACATATAGTGGTCAACACTAGAAGGTCAGCAGTGACATGCTCCAAATTAATATTTATGTTGAAACACATGCACTTGATTGGAAGCATAGCATGACGTCCGATGGCGTGTCCAACCATTCGAACACGCACAATTAGACCAGGACTAAACACAACTATTCAACCAGCAGCAGCAGCGCAAACCCATTTGGAGAAGTACACACAACATGACATGGGAAAAAATCGGGAATAATTTTGTCTATGTTCCCAAGTTCAAGCGTCTTTTGCTGTTGCATTTTTTTCGCTTCGTAGTCTCCTCCTCTCCTCAGCTGTGGCATGTTATGTTCCTTGTCTCTATTCCTATCCGCGTCTTTTTCACAATTATTATGGGTTCTAAAGGGTTGTCTGGGATGCGAATGTTGTGGCTTTTGCATGACCAAGGCTACGGGCAAGGGGGGTATCTCGATTTTTCACTACGGATCAACGTTACGGTAGGGGGTTTATCCTGCTTTGGTCACTTTTTTTTCGGTGGCTCGGTGTCACTCGCGCGAGTGACCCCCCTGTTCCTCGCGGTCACAGTCTTTCCTTCCTTTCGTGATGGTTAAAACATTCTCGATATTTATGCGAAAAGTGATGGTTAGCTACGCTGCAACAAACAAAAAAACGCCGAACGTGTTTTTGTCGGTGAGGTACAGAGTCACTCGCGCGAGTAGGATATGATATAGCTAACCCGCGGTAGTGAAAATTAGAGGTACCCGCCTAGTACCGCAGCCTTGATCTATAATAATGTGACTTGTGCCACCCGCACGAGTGAGGCTTGCACCTCAATGACGAAACGACTTTATGACACAATTGCTTGGCGCAGCGTGTCTAACTATTGCATCGCGGGTCCATGTCGCGAAATTATAATAATAGCACCCCCAACCTTGAGACCGCAAAGGAACAATAGGGGTTCACTCACGCGAGTGACTCCGGGCCACTGCAACAAAAAAAAGAAGAAGAAATAAAAAAAAAGGGAAACCCCCCTATCGTACCACCTCCTGGCATATTGCGACTCTTATATTCGACATTTTACCGTGTTCGTTGAAGTTCCGTGTTTAATCTTGACACTTATTGTCGTACACGATATATTGTTCTATAAAAATATGTTTTGAATATTCTTTAGTTCTCGTATTTTTTTTCAAGTTATAAATGTGGATACAATGTGTGTGATATGGTTCTTTCTTAGATTGTGATCTTGCCGAGCTTGTACGTGTTAGTTAGTGTGGAAATAGGAGTGAAACATAACGTCATGGCGGACGTTGGATGTGCGGTGCGGTTTACCAGGGTTCTATTTTTTCCTTCTTCTCTGTCGAATTCTACTGCTAGCAGCAGCTGCTGTTAAAGGAACGTTTATGACTGATCAACGTGCAGATCATACAGCGTTTTTATCGGGCTTTAGAACTAGAACTCGATATTACTCAAAACAGTATGGGTGGCTGGGTGGGTTGCTGGGTGGGTGGCTGGGTGGCTGGGTGGGTTTGACGGACAAATGCAATGCGTTGGGGGACCGGTGCATTATGGGACCGAACCTGGGATTTGTGTCTGGGGGACCGGTGCATTAGGGGACCGAGTCGAGAATTTTAGCTGGTAGACATATGCATCATTCGTACCGGAAACAAGCAAAACAACGACATTCGTACGAAATCGTATGGCCTTAGGTGGTACGAAATCGTACCGGAACGCGACATTTTGGCACGAAATCGTACCAGAGACAGTCAACAACATCAACTTTTGGTACGAAATCGTAGCTGAAACAAGCAAAACAGCGACATTGCTACGTAAGCGTACCAGAAACAGGCAAAAACAACAGCGTAATGCACCGGTCCCCTAGCTAAAATACTCAATTCCGTCCCCTAATAATTCACCGGTCCCCGAGGAACAAAACGCAGGTGCGGTCCCCTGATGCACAGGTCCCCTAATGCATTACACAATGACCGGCGAGATCACATATATATGACACAAAAAAGTACCTGGTACGCGAAAAGGTAGGGAGGGGCAAGCGACAGTTTTGAGTGTCAAAAAAACAAATTAGGCCCATGCTCGTAGTATATGAGATGATTGCAACGAGCGCTGCACGTTGTCCGATGGCCAATGGACTAATAACAACGTCTCTCCAACAGAAACGGCTGGAAGCCAAACGAAAACCAGGCGTAGCAGTCTGTTGCTCAAATGCGGCCAATTCTCTTCTCAAGGGGGCATATATTTCGTCGTGCCCCGGAAAACGTTACGGAGCGCACATTACCTTGTTCTATCTGGAGGAACTCCCTCACTAGGCCTCCGTTCCTTTCGAGGAGGATCCGATGTCGACTCTTCAACAGACTTCCAGTGTGTTAATGTTTCCTTTTTCTGTTCTCGTCGTAGGCGCCGGTTTCGCCGGCGAGAGCTCCCAACGGTGGGACGAGTATTCTGCGGCGATGATGGTGCCGTGCAGTGCGGTGGTGGGCTAATGCTGTTGTTGGCGTTGCTACGATTGTCCTCCGACGATGTGCACAGTCGATGTTTTTCAATGTTTGTCGATGATAATGTCGATGATGTCGATGATGTCGATGATGTTGGTGTGTGAAGGTAGGGGGGCGTGGGCACCTGCAGGTATCGTCCCGATTATAATGGCAAAAATTGGGTGCACAGCAGATACTTGACATCCCTCGTGCTCGCGATGCGTTGTGTGGAACAGCCGGGAGTCAGGTATTACCGCAATCATTTAACCCTCGCGGTAGAAGCACAGGGATGTGTGATACCGATCTCTGCTCGCGAACGGTCCGCGAACCCAAACGATGTGTTATCGAAAAACTGCGGCTTTCGAAGGTTTGACACCAATCTACCAGAAGAAGAGAAAAACGAAAATGTTTCCACGTTGGAAACCTATATTATCAGGAGGGGATAACTGTGATATGTCCCCAGCGGTAAGTTTTGTAAACGGTGGCGGCTCTTGGGTGAGGTTCTCTCGCACTTGCTCGTTACGTAGTAGTGCAGCCAGTAAGCTCTAGATAAAATCTGCGGCAACATGAAATATGTTGGATATATATCGCGTGCAGGGCGGCACGTAGCAATGGTGTGTCGTGTGATTGCCGCGCAGTGGTACAGCGAATGATATTGGTGTGGCAAGGAGGGGGCCATGGGAGATCGGAGCTTCAAGGCACATGCCGGCCAGCGCCTTAAAGTCAGGCTGCAAATGTAGAACTGACCGAAAAACTTCGATTGCCCTCTTTTTCGTGGGCTGTTCTGTGGGACATTCGGGCGATTAGTCGAACCGCAAAAACGCGCTGTTTCTCGTGGTAAATGCTTGCGTTTTGCAGTTGATTTTGTCGTGCAGCGCGATAAATGATAGTTCCGGGTTGTTACCGTGAAGTACTGCAGTAATAGTTAAATAATAATGGTGTGCGAAGGAAGGAGGGTGCTTGGGCGACCCGAGCCTCAACATACATGGCAGTCATCTTTCTGAGGACAAGCTGCAAGTGTGGAGAACAGAGAATAATGGAGGGCCCTCTTGATCGTTGTCTGTTCCGTAGAATATACATGCGGGTGTTGTTACTGTTTGCCAGGGTATGCTGCAAACAGTGTTCCTCGCGTCTTTCTTCGACACTTCGGGTTATGACAAGAGATCTCAGAGTACTACACTCTCGTCTACCATACGAAAACGTACAGCACTACAGCAGTGCGTTATAGTGCTATTAATAGTCGAAAAGGTACTATGATACTCTAGCCTAGTGTCATCGCGAGCGGAATTCTAGCGGTCGGACGTGCGAACCAAGTCAGCGATATGACGTGGAGACTCCCTACTGGGCCGACACCATACTCGAAGCTGCGGTGCCGAAGTCGCAGAGATACACTTGAAATTACTGCCTGATGCCGATTATCAAGCGATGCGACCCTCGCGCTCCTGGGGCTTGCCCTCCCGACTTGAAGATGTGTTCGACAATCGTAGTCGTCGACTCTCTATCACACGCGTGATTAGTGTCTTATTCTATACCATGCATTGTAAGGAATAACTTTTTTTAGTCAGCCTACAAAGCGTGCGACACGCCCTTTTACCAGCGAAGTATATTATTGATGGTTAATAGGATATGGGCGAGATTCAAGCCGTGTATGGCATCGCCTTTGTTGAATTTGGGAACAAAATTTATCTTCAATCAGGGTCAATAAAGATGAACCTCCTCCTCGCCGGCGTCGGAGTTTTCGTTCCTTTTCTGATTGCAATCCACATCGTCTCCCCGTGTTTCGAAATTAACCCCCCCTTCCCCCCCCTGAATATGTTTTTTATGTGTGAATAATGTATATTGTGAAAAACAGTGATAAAATGTTGTACGCTGAAAACTTCCAAGGACCAGCAGGCACCGCCAGCTCTTAGTCCGGGTGGTACGAACAGCGGCTTTCGAGAACAATCTATTGTGCATGCTAAACACAGAGGACGCCGATGTTTTGTTGTCTCTCCGCGAATGTTGTACGAAATTTCCCGTGTGTAGGTTCGATAAAAAGGATTGAAATGAGCTTCAGTTTCCAAGCAAAACCCGAAAAATGTCAATTAGCTGCACCCCCCCCACCCTCGCTCCCATTCAAACATACTGCTTCGGTGGTACTGTGTATACCGTGAGAGCATGTGATTTCCGAAGAAAAGCAGACACCGCCAGCGATTTGTCTAGACCAACGATGCATAGTTCAAACACAGGCAACGGTTTTGGTCCCTCCGGTATCGTTTGTGCTCTTAAAACTCGGCCTAGATTCGGCCAAGTGGTTGATTGTTAGCCTCCGGCAATTTTTCTCCTGTACTACTATTACTATTGCTACTGCTGCTCCCACCTCTTCTTCCCGTTAACCTATATATATACGTAAATAGATCGAAAGTGCTGCGGCTGTTTTGATACTAGTTCCTGGCCTATCAATAGATTCCGTGAGATGGTAATGTTTCGTCTGCATATACTCCTCATCATAGAATATTGTCAGATTCCTGGGTATTTGCTCATGTATGTACTACTGCTGCTGCTGGTCTTCCTGTTGACCTATAAATTTCGCTGCTGCTTCTGCTACATACTGCCTGGCAGTGATACTCATAATTTTGTTTGTTTCGAACCATTTAACCCCAGTGCCGCCACTCGGGGACACTCCGACCGATAGTTCGTATGGGTTAGGGTTAGGGTTGGGGTTAGTTCCATCCATTAAATGGTTTGTTACCGTCTGTCTGCTTAAACTTCTCATAGAACATTGTCAGATTATGCCTCGTGAATTTTACTTTCTTCGTACTATTACTGCGGCTTGCTGCTGTTCTACTAGTAGTAGTATTGCTACGATACTATTGCCACAACTAACTACTGTATTGGTTCTGTGATGTTGCAACTACTAATTGTTGATATTATTGTTAATAGTACTATGTTATTGCTACTATGCCACGACTAATGCTACTACTATTAATAAGACTGCTGCTTACTACTATGACAGGTATACTGCTACTACTGCTGCACTACTGCTGCTGCCACTCCTCTACTACTGCTGCAGCAACAAGGCCGCCAGAATCTGATCCGCAGTATCGGGGGTGGGTCTCATCTCGACATGAACAAACGAATGGAAAGCGAAGGCCAGTAACGACACACGGTTTCGGAGCCCGAAAACACCGACGGCCGCTCGACTCGCGGTATAGGAGGAAGTTTCTCATCCCGATACAAAGAGTTCATGTACGAATCACTGGTATCGACTTACACTCTGAGTCGGAGCCGATACTACGAAAGGAATATGACACCATGGTACACGGTAAGGGGAGGTACCCGAAGCCGGAGATGTTTCCCCATCGCGTTGCGAAATATACATTCACTTATACCTGGTGTATCGATACCTAGCATCAACACCTTGAAATAGCCGCCATATGCTGCCCACAGTAGCTCAATACAGAATCTACAACAGTAACAACAGTATGCTACCCCGTACCGAAAGGGGTTCCCGTCCTGATGCTTAGAGCGGCCTTACGGCCGGTGGCGTTCCGTTGCCTGATACTACACCCAGAATTGCAATGTAACCCGGCAGGAACACAACGTCGTACGACGCCGCCTCGATGATTACCCAATCAGTGGGAAAGATACCTAAAAACGAGTGATGCTGTTCGTTCCGTATCCGATTGACGGTTCGTTAGAACCATGAACCCGTCGGCAGAGTTGAACCGCAAAAACCGGCGGTGTGGTAGCCGTACTTCCATCGGTCGTTTTTGCACTTTGCGGCGCAATAGCAATAGGAGGTGTTCGTAGCTGTTTGCTACCCGATGAAGCCCATGGTTTCCTTGCTACTTGTAGGATCACTGTAGTCTCAGAAATTGTCGCCGTCAACGATGTCCTTGGGGTTCCCTGTTTGTTGCCCCTCGCGATGGAACTAACCATCCACACCAACACCACAATCGACAGAAACTCAACCAATACCAAAACCTACATAATCGCCAACATTAATCTCAACACCGTCTCCACAACGACCACGACCACTGCCACCACCACCACCACCACCACCACCACCCACACCGACAACGATACCACCGCGTTCGACCGGCGCCAGCCGCCAGGCGCCAATTCGTCTTGTTGCGTTCGGCCGTACAAATAACAGAACTTCCTCGGTAGGAGGCAACAATATTAAAGCCTTTTCTTCCCGAGAAGCGCCTCCTGAGAAAGCGAATCTAGGGCTGTGAATCCTCTAGACTATACAACCTGCAGGATTCCGCCTATATGTGCGTGGGTGCATCAACATCAACGAGAAGATTGGGCGGTGTCATCTCCATGCTTCGTGTCGTCGCGAGCTCAAGTACCGCAGCTACAACGGTAGTAATATATCGCTAACTAGTGGTGTTGTTGTACAAAGCTACTATTTTCTCGTCGAAGATACACAGAAACCTACTTTGGCCGAGATATATCGAGTCTATTGGGGCTGCAAAGGAAGCGTCGACACCACCCGCTCTCCAAAAATGGACAGCAAACACGGCAAGGTCAGTGTGTGTGTGTGCATTTCGTTACCTTATCTTCGTAGTCCACGCGGCGTAAAAGCGGCTTGTCGTACGCGATACAGGGAGCGCCGATCGACAGCGCATCTACGCCATACGCAGTTCGACTCGAAAAAGTGCACCAACAGGCTTGCTGATAACTTCAACAACTTGAAGTACCACCTACGAGGACGACGTTTGCTTCTTCTGTCGTGCTACGGTTGCTCGATCGACGTAGAAATTTTAGGACGCTGTAATCATTGAACTGAACCTGCTGTAATAAGCTAAACGTTAAGACAAGGGGGCAGCATTCAGCGTAGTGAATGCCAACGGGGGCAGCGTTCAACAGCCTCTGATTATCTATACGCTAATATCGCGAGCTGGCATGCCAATCATACTTGGCGGCAGCGTTGTTAATTGACCTTGTTCTTCCAGGCACGTGTCTACATCGTTTCTTCTAGTACCAGCCGATAAATACTCCACGTCTGTGCTTCTACAAACCAATATCGCATTCGCTATGTAGGTATATGGTGGAAGCATGTGGGACACTGGATTCAATGAAACTGTCGCGGAAACAAAACACCGTCAATTAATACACTATCCCTTTTGCATGATTTTTTTTAACAATGATTAAGAGAAATTTTGTTTGGAATCGGGAACCGATTTGAGAATAATATGATATTTTTGTTCTAGAGAGAATTCATCTTTTATGGATCATATTCTTTGGCGAAGTACGAAGTGCGTAGCTCACGTTGACAACAGCAGCTGGCATGTTTGGTTGATCGCGCTTGTGGGGATACCAAGTGGATACCGCACGGGACGGTTTTGCCAGACTGGCACAACACGCGAACAGACAGAGCTGTTGTTTACAACTGAACAGCGGTCGCTCGCTGGACCAAATAATTCATGATTTCGTGATGCTCGAGTTCATCGCTAGACCGCGAAACGGGGAATTAGCGAGAGCAAAAAGCAACAACGACGGGGTAGCGCTTCATACGAGGCACGGGAAGCGAGCACGGAAGTGTCGACAACGGGCCTCGCCTCAACTGATATATTACTACGTGCAGACAAGGGTTGTTATTTTTCTCCTCAATCCCCGATACCGGTGGGCCGAGAGCGTGTGTGTGCGTTTGAAAACGGTTCGAGTGCGTTATGGAAATGTTAGCACATAGCCATTGTGAGTCAATGTTCAGTAGCACCGCTCTTGTGTATCGTAGACCTCATATGTGTCGGTTCGAGTGTAGCGTGCGTAAGTGTGCGGAGGAACTATTTCCGTAGGATTCTTCGCATGATATCCAGGTAGGTCACTCTCCCGTGTGGCTCTTTCTTGTAGATATTTCCGGATCTTAGCTGCCCTGGTCATCTCTGGGAAGCAGCCGTCGTCTGGGCTCGTGCAACTCTGCGGTTTATATCTGTATGCATTGGCCGAATTAAGCGCTACCGTTGTACTATTCAACATCATATCTACATCTCAGAAGCACTTCGTCTTCCAGGCTATCCTCTCGCACACCGTGCCATCACCTCGACTAACGTCGACAGCACAGCCTCTGAAACCACCGTGCCAGGGTATCACACATTATTGATGACAGGTTACGAAGCCTCGTGTGTGTGAGTGGGAGCCTGCGGCGACTGCGCGTCTACTGCTGTCGCCGAGTGCTGTGGAGAGCACACCCGTTCCCCCCGGATTTTGATGTTTTGGGATCCTCCAGGATTTTGATATTTTTGGAAATTTTTACACGGGGAGCTACTGCCGGAGTCTGTTTTCTGCTGAAGGCTACACTGAGTCAACCCGCTTGCTTACTGGGCCCGGACTGAGCCATCCCTGGGTAGGGTTGCAGCATCAGAAAGCCCCTGAGCTCCTCACATGAGGAACTCAGTATCTCACCCGAAAATTGACTTCGAAAGCATTCAATTGCATAACCGACTGATTCTACGATAGGCCCCCCAAAAACCAGCGAGTTTCTTTAACGAACGTTTCATTGCTACTCGACACGGGGACGGATCATACGAAAAATACAATCCCCACATAGTTTCTTGTAGGCAAAGGACTACCGAAGGATCGCGTCGGGGGGGCAAGGTGCACCTTATTTCAGGAGATACGGCCGGGAGCTGGTTTCGAAACCGGCGATTTCGTGAAAAAAAATGTTGGGGGTGCTACCGTAGAACGACTCAACCCGATTAAGCTTCTATGCCTTAGTCCAAAAATAAAGTATGTACTCGGGAAATTACTTCATTGGCCGGCAGTTCCTCACATGACGAGCTCAATCGCCCAGGGAATTTTTGGAGGCAATCGTGCAACCCTTACCGTGGGATGACTCGACTTATCACCTGGGCTCTCGGCTGCACTTTCGGTACGCTACTATTTGTGTAAAGCATTCGGGAGCACAACTTCTAGGCGTTGATTCCGGTCGGCGAATAGGGTTGTGCAGGTTGTTTGTTCTGCGCGCGGCGCACCGTTCTTGGTGTTCTTTGTGTCTGTAACTGGCAACCAAAATTGCCCGCGTGTGGTTCTCTCGCGAGGCGTAGTCTATCAAGATATCTCCCACGTACCGAGTTGCCGGCTTGGTAGCGTGTGTATGCTGAGGATACGACTGCTAGCTGGTAGCCGCCTGTTGCTGCCGCTGAATCTACGTGACCCGCTCACGTAAATTAGCTTGCGCATTGTAGTATACGCGAGGTTACCTGCGCGTTGTGGTGTACGCGAGATAGGTCTGTCTACAATATCTTCCTCGTGATGGGTTTTTGATCGGTGCGTGTGTAGGCTGAGGATCTCACCAGGCCTGTTTGCATCCGTGCAGCAAGCAAACGTCTACGCTGCAAGACGCGTAGCAAGTCTCAGCAATGCATCTGGCCCGTGTACCTGCACGACGAGGCCGGAGCTGACTACTCCGTCGCCTTAACACCGCAGTTTTGCCACCTGCGGTCGGTCATAAGCTGTGATCGACGAGGCGCAGTGGTCTGGGCGGACACTGGAGAGCTACCGCCGGACGTGGGTCGTGAGCTACGGAGCTGCGACTTGAACTAAGCCTACCCCTGTGAAGCATTGCACAGTATCCTTCTTAGGCGCGCCGACCATTTTCAGGCTCTCGGGGCGTCGTACGTGTGCCGAAAACCTGACCGCGCCCGGGAGTGTCACCCTGGATTTCACTGATGGCGGAATCATCGAGCTCCGGGCTCTACCGCATGCTAGACGTCGTTAGGACCATCTCGAGGCAGCATAGGTTTCCTGTGTGGAAGACAAAACTCCGGAACGCAGTCAACCTCTTCGCGCCGTATCTTAATCCCATCCTAGCCGGGGCCGACAGCCCTGCGGAACCTGAGCCGGACGAGGGAGATAGGGCCAAGTGGAACCAGGCTGACAGTCGCCTGTTCTCCCTTCTCTTCTTTGTCACCTCCTGGGTCTGCGCGCACCATCGTCCTTGCTCACGAAGAGGCAGCGGATGGAATGGCGGCCTGGAAGGTCCTCAACGAGCGTTTCGACGCTCACACCCAGGAAGCTCGGCGTGCGTGACACAGAGAGTTTTTCGGCCTTCGGCACCTGGCGGGCGGGGATCCCATCGATTTCTTCACGAACAAAATGGGTATCAAGATTCGCCTCAAGGGTCCGGGGGAGGAGGTCTCCAAGAAGGTCTACCCAGACATCATGCTCTCGGGCCTGACGAAGGACCCAGAGTTTATGTTCATCCGTGATGTGTACTACCGTGAGGAGTTCACGTCCGTTGACCGTCTCCAGGAGACGGCCGACCGTTTCTACGTGAACCAGGAGTCGCGCAACGCGTCGGGGCCCGTGGTCTCGGGCCAGGGGGGCGCGATGGTGGCGTCTTCATCCGACCAGTGTCATCGATTCAAGGCGTACGGGCATTTCCGGCGTGACTGCCTCCAACAAGTGCAGAAAATCCGTCCGAAGCCGGTGAAAAAGAAGAGGAAAAACAAGCACGGCGGTGGTTGGGGGAGTGTTCAGCTGAAATGGTGCTCCTACCACAACACCAACACGCACAGCGATGCTGAGTGTCTGAAACAGCAGGAGATTCGGGCGAACATACATAAGGAGCTCCAAGGTTTGGTTGTCCACTTGGCGCTGCTGCATTCCGTTGGTCAGGTCAACCTGCCCAACATCGGGAGCTCTCACTTGGCGCAATCGACTCCGGCGACGGCGCCGCAGGGTCCCGCTGAGCCGACTTCGTTCAGGTTCTCCTTCAGCGCCCAACGCGCTCCACCGGCTTCGGCAACTTCGTCTTCTGCCTTTTCCCAGACGCCTTCGGCGGCGTCTGCCGCCACTCCGGCGGCATCTTCATCTATCTCCTCAACGTCGCCTGCACACGACGACCGCTTGCCTTCAGTGTTTTTCGGTGCGTTTATGGCGACTCCTGCGGAGATGTGGCTTGCTCCTTTTTGCTCAGATGGATCGTGCATCCGGATGGTTGTGAACAGCGGAGCGATCAACAACTACCTTGACTCTGCGCTTACACCAGGAGTGCGGGTCCGCATGTGCGACGTCGAAGACCTTCAGGTCCCTCACACGATCGTCGCCGCCGGCCAGCATCTCCTCAAGAGCGTCACAACGGGGACCATCTTCGGTGCCGTCACGGACGACGACTTAAGTGACCGGCGCGTCACCTTTCGCGTCGTTTTAATGCCGAACTGGGCACCAACCTCTTCTCCGTGACCGCGGCAATGCAGAAGGGAGTGGTGACGTTGTTTCATCAGGCCAACCCCAGATTGGAGTCGGAAGACGTGGTTATCCCGATACAAACCTGTGGGGTGGACGACGCGACCGGAAAACTCATGTGCTCCATCGAGGTGAAACTAGGGGGTGGCGCCGGGGGCCAGATGGTCCTCGGGCGAGCCCCTGACGACCTTGCCTTGAAGTCGGAGTCCGCTTAGGTGTGGCACCGGCACATGGGACACATCAACCACAAGAACTTGGACGTCCTGCGGAAGGAGCCGGCTACTCGCCATCTCCGGGCGATCGGGTCTCGGGCGTTCGTGAACGAAGAGGTCCACACCAATAAGCTGGAGCATCGTGCTTTGGAAGGCCGGCCCGTCGGATTCAGCCAGGAAAGAAAGTCCTGCCGGATCTACAACTCTGAGACGCGACGTGTGCGGGTGAGCCAAAATGTTACCTTCATTAAGACGCCTTCTGTCGCGCCCTCGTTGGACGCGCGCGGATTTGACGACGGGGAGTTCACGTACGACAACCACGACAATATGCTAAGAGACGTGCTAAACTACACTTCCAACCACTCGGCTGATTCGCTCTGTCCTTAACGTGCCGTTGGGGATGCCGTCGGGGATCTGTCTGGGCGATTGAGCTTCTCGAACAAAGTTGTGATACAACAACCGTGATCCTGGACTTGCACCTGCTGGATCTACTCCTGCCAACGATGCGCCTGGGACGTCTGGTGGTACGCCTGAGCAAGATAGCCCTGTCCCGCCGGGGGTAGTCAATCTCCCGGTGCCGGTCAACAATGCGTCTTCTCCTGGATCGTCACCTGGTCCGGCGCCGCCGCTTGGTTCATCGCTCGCTGGTTCTGCTCCGTCTGGTACTGTGCCACGGTGCGGTTCTGTGCGTGGAGGCAGTTCGTCTCGTGGTGGACGAGGTTTCGCGCCGACGCCTGCAATCACCAGGTCTGCTTCGCGTGGTGATTCTGCGCGGGGAGTCATCACGCAGCGCGGTGGACGTGGCAGCGGGTTTGCACGTGGACGTGGTACTCATGGTGGACGAGGTTCCACGCCGATGCCTGCAACCACCGGGTCTGCTTCGAGCGTACCCACTGCAAAGACCATCAGCGAGCTTCGTCGCCTCTCCTACGAGTTTACCGTGAAGGGGGAGTTTCCCGACGTCGCCCACGGGGACTTCACATTCGGTTTCACGGAATACGCGTACGCTGTGAGAACAACGCAACCGAATGTTCTACGGACAATCAAGGAAGCGCGGGCCACGCCCGAAGCCGCCCAGTGGAACGCAGCAGCAGAACGCGAGATCGCGAGTCTTAAAGATCGTCAAGTTTACAAGCTTGTTCCGCGCTCTGCTGTTCTCGCTGGACGGAAGCGAATCATTTCGAAATGGGTGTTCAAGCGCAAGGCGGACGGCTCCGTCAAGGCTCGTGTAGTGGTTCAAGGTTGGAACCAAGTTCCTGGCCTTGACTCTAGCAGCATCTACGCCCCGGTGTGCATGATTCAGAGCGTGCAGAATATATGCTGCATAGCCGTGCACTTCGGCCTGCTTCTACAGCAGGTGGACGTCTCAACTGCCTTCCTGTACGCGGATATCCAGGAGTTGCTGTTCGTCGAGCAGCCGCCTAGCTTCGAGGTCAAGAACAAGGATGGTGGTGAGCTAGTGATGCAGCTGGGGAAGAGCCCATACGGGCTGGCCCAAAGCCCAGGGAACTGATTCAACACCATTGATCCCGCCCTTGTGGAGATCGGCTTTGTTCCGCTTCAGTCCAACACGTGTGTCGTCTTGCATGATCACGACGGTGTTCGGATCTACTTGACCCTGTACGTGAACGATCTCCTTCTGGCGAGCAGCAGCTGTGACGCTATGGCGATGGTGAAAGAGAAGTTGAAGCAACGTTTCAAGATGACCGACATGGGAGCGTTGTCGCTCGTCTTGGAAATGGAGATCAAGCGAGACCTTGAGCGTGGCACTTTCACGATCTCTCAAGAGGCTTACTCCAAGTCCATCCTGGAGAGAATCGGAATATCGGAATGCAAGCCGACCAACACGCCGGGTACTGTCCCGAACTCCCCAACCAGCAGCTTGACGAGACCCTGCTGGACGAGGAAGAAAATAAGTGCTACCAGGGCATCGTGGGGTGCCTGATGTATGTTTCCCAACTGTTAAGATACGACATTATGTATATGCCGTTGGTCAACTGGCTCGCCCGATGGCGAACCCAGCAATATCCACATGGTAGCAGCGAACCACACACTTCGCTACCTCGCGGGGACAACCGACTTCAGCGTCATGTACAAGAGGGGAGGCTTCAAACTTGCAGTCTTTTCTGACTGCAACTGCGCCAACAACCTGGACAACGGAAAATCCACTTCATGCTGCTTGTCGATGCTGTGCGATGCGCCGATTGGCTTCTAGTCGGCGCTCAACGTATGACTGCCATGTAGACCATGGATGACTGCCATGAAGACCATGGAGGCGGAGCTGGTCGCGTCGGCTTTGGCGATGAAGGAAGCAATGTTCTGCTCGAACATGCTGTTTGAGGTAGGGTTTGGCAAGGACTTCGCGAAAGTGCCGTTGTATTGCGACAACACAGAAACACTGCACGCGCTGGGAAACCGCTCCTTCAGCTCGAGGACGAAGCACACCGCGCTGCGCTTGTTCTTCATCTGAGAGCTTGTGTCGGAGGAAAGGATCTCCATCCACTACATCCCGACCGACACCAACCCTGCCGACATCGGCGCAAATCACCTGAACCAGCATCGTCTCAGGAACCTGCTGAACATCCTCAGCAACTTCAACGTGAACGACTTCAACAGCCAGTTCAATTCGTCGTGTTATATGTTTGTGTGTGTTTGTTTTGAATCTGTTTTGTTTGTGCGAATCAACTTGCTCTTTCTGTAATCGACATTGGGCCTCGCACTATCACTGATCGAACGAGCCATGTAAGATTGGAAGTAATGATAGCCTGGTTTGTGCAGTAGCAGGTACTCTTTAGCAAACGCATGAAATTATTGTTTCACGTATAGGACTGAAACATTACGTGGTACTCTACTGGTTAAAACGCATCAAACGTATATACTTGCTTGAAATAATCATCATTAGCTTGGTACGAGTTAGAGCAACTTCCATTGAGAGGGAATGTTACGAAAATGTTAGCACATAGCAATTATGAGTCAACATGTTCAGTAGCACTGCTCTTGTGTATCGTAGATCTCATATATGTCGGTTCGAGTGTAACGTACGTATGTGTGCGGGGCAATTACCTCCGTAGGATTCTCCGCTTGATATCCAGGTAGCTCACTCTCTCGTGTGGCTCTCTCTTGTAAATATTCTGCATCATAGCTGTCCTGGTCATCTCTGGGAAGCAGCCGTCGTCTGGGCTCGTGCAACTCTGCGGTTTATATCTGTATGTATTGGGCAAGTTAAGCGCCACCGTTGTACTATTCAACATCTTCTCTACATCTCGGAAGCACCTCTTCCAGGCTATCCTCTCGCACCGTGCCATCACCTCGACTAACGTCGACAGCACAGCCTCTCAAACCACCGTGCCAGGGTATCACACACCATCCATGACAGAGTAAGTTGTGTTGCTTTTGCAAAAAAAAAAAAAAAAAAAAAAAAAAAAAAAAAAAAAAACGGGAAAATAGCAACAAATTCAACATCATGATCAAGCACATGCGAAGCACAGATCGCTGCAACGAGACACAATTGGACTCTTCCCCAATCGAGGCAAAAGATAATATTATGCTCGTAATCGTGAAAGGGATCGTGTCTGGTCGTACTGTCGGCGGCCTGGGCGTGGGAACACAGCGATATTTCGAGTACACATATGGCATATCGTTTCATGTGACACTGCAGGAGTAATTCATCCGATGAGATACGAGAAATCCTTGGTGCCAAAAAAGTAATTCTTTATATCGCACATGGTGTGTTTGACTACAACGACCTGCAGACGAACGCGTTGGATTGCTGTTGGTTGAAACGTCAGCGATATTATCGCAATTTAATCACATGTATCAATCAGGGCGAAGAAGAAAAACAACAAAGTTACAGCAGCAGGCGGTTGGTGTGTCGACTGAATATTATTGCTGTGTGTCGTATACCATTTGTACG
Source organism: Undaria pinnatifida (assembly GCA_012845835.1). Taxonomy (NCBI): domain Eukaryota; class Phaeophyceae; order Laminariales; family Alariaceae; genus Undaria; species Undaria pinnatifida. The sequence goes on from JABAKD010000001.1 coordinate 12,625,375, forward strand.
GCGGTCATTTTTGTCAGCTGAAAACTTTTGCTGTGGAATATACCTATCGCGTCTTCACAAAGGAGAGCAGGCTGTGTTATACTTTATATATTTTGTAGTTGACCAAAAATTCAATCGCTTCAAATTTATGGCTGTAGGGTGTCAACCGAATGTTCTTGCTAGCTGCTGTGTTATACTTTTCGCGCCTTCACGCCACGTTGGGCGCAGAATGTCTCATGTGTTCCGTAAGTTGACCGCAAAAACCGCTCCACATTACTGCAGTTGGGTGAGTCATGATATCATACTGCTGTTAGGTGAGTCGCGTTGTCAGACTATCCTTATTATTGCAATGAATGGAGTTCATACGTTGCGGCAAGGCGACGCAAAAAGATTGCATGTGTAAGATATCACGCATCCAGAGCAACTGAAACATTCTTGCCGGTATCTATCGCGCTTTAGCCTTGGGGTGCACATCAAAATATCTGATCGACGTGTACGTGCACGATAAATACTATGTATGTTGCAAATTGAACGGGTAATGCACCATGCGGACTGCTGGGTGGGTGAGACTTGATCTACACAGCAAAACGATCGACTCGAGGGTGTCTTGAGCGCGAATACAAGAAAATATCATGGCACTATGAATGAATGACTTCCCACTCGCAATGGAGGGTGAGGAAAAACCTTCACAGCCACACGCCCGCGAGGTCTTTAGTGTGAATACCTGTAGGAAGTCAACTGCAAGGGCAGAAATTGCGTATGGTTGGGCGAAATAAAGTGAGTGGCATAATCCACAGGTCGCGGCAAGGCGAAAAATGTTTACATCGCTAAAGCGCGGCTGGGTATAGTGAAACCGTATATTCTGGCCGGTCACTCCTCGTGCCATCGCGATGGCGCAGAATGTTTCTGAATGATCACATTGTTTTGTCTGCTGAATAGCAGTACTTATGTGCTCGATTTGAATAGCTGTGCAGTGTCACTGGATAATCTTGCTGGTACCTTTCACACGGTTGCAATGGGGCGCAGCTTCTTATGTTCACACTGTTCCCTAATATGACATCATTCTAGAAACAAAAATGGCAAACTTTAAAACGTCGAAAAATATGATCGATTGATATCGACCCGTATAGCAGCGGAGTAGGTACATGCATACATGTGGTGTCGACTTTGTGACAAGACGACGATGGGATAGCTGTACGTTTGCATTTATCGATATGGTTTACCCTGTGTTGGTGGTGATGGTTGTCAGACCGAAAATATAAGTATTCTTGCGGATACCCCTTGCGAGGTTCTGATGGGGCGCAACAAATTGCGATTTTTTAAATCGAAGTGACTGACTTCCTCTCTGAAACACCAGTTCGCAAACACGGCAGTGGCAACAATCGAGTAATTCGCCTGGTAAGCAAAGTAGTACACCCACGAATATGAAATGTGTGTGTACCCATGCTGGCTGCTTGAGCGAAAATAACCAAAGGTGGGTTCATTTCCGCATATATGGTGCTGACGAGCCACCCTGGTTTCACAGGCGAAGTTGTGGCCCCCGGCGAAGTGATGCCGCCCCTTCACAACTTGCACTCACTATGCATTCTGACCTCGTATCACGTTCGCGTGTTCATTTTTTTTCTCAGAAAAAGTTTACTTTCGACTTAAGGACACGACTTAAGGACACGGTTTGTCCCGAGACGACCAGGATGAGCGGCAAATCTAGTGGTGCGAGCAGCCGGTCTGGTGGCGCTAGCAGCAACGCCGGTGAACGTTCAGTCCGTCAAAGCTCAATACGCTGTGTACCGCGAGGCGGTAAACGATGGGCTTGACGCGATTGAAGCCAATGCGGCCGAGAACGAGGGGTGGCTCGAAAAGGTTGAGGACATGCTCAGGCACCTCCAAAATGTGCTGGATGACATCCAAGCCAAACAAGAGGGTTGCGAGTTGAACCGTGGCCAAGGGCAGCATAACGGTCCGACTTCGCTCGTGGTAGAGGAACACGGCGTGGAAGAACCCCAACCTTCGAGCGTTTTGGATACTTTGTGGTGAGAAGCCAAAGGGGTGTGACTTGTCGAGGGTCCCCAGCTGAAAGAGGTAATTAAGAAAACCGTCCTAGCATCGTCTGCGGTATTGGAACAGGAAAACGCTTGAGCGGGGCTAGATGTCACCACGTTTATTCCGCGTGGGTCGGAACCGTGCACAGCTGGAACCATAGATATCGACAAGCATTTCAGCATTCTGTCAAAGGTGTTGCTTCTCGTCATCGGACGGGACATTGCTTTGGTGGGGGGAAAGGCGCGGGTGGAGAAGCTTCGCGCGGTATTCCTGGACGATGTCGACATGGTGAAATCACACGGCGAAGTTAACCACCAAGCGATTAAAATGCCGGTTCATAAGGCGAGGACAGCCCGTTTCATCCACGAATATATAGAGGATTGGTCGACCGCGGTTCACAACGCAACTCTCTCCGCTAAGCCTAACTGGCACGAGCTGCCAGGGATCGACGAATTACCAGGAGCGGTGGTTCCTACCTGGGCAAAGATTTTCGCCTACATTGACGCTGGTGGGCTGGAGCACGTCGACATTCACAAGGAACCGGTCGCGCCTCATGAAAAAGGAGGGCGTGCGGTCACACTTGCGTGCAGGGATGAAGACTTCGCTCAGCTTCCGTGCTTCGGTTAGGCCTCTCGGCGGAGACGCCTGTTAGAGCGAAAGGGAGGTCCGTGCAAGTACCGCCACCACCCAGCCGACAATTTCCGGGAACAAAGGGAAAACGGAGGAGGCGCCAGTGGAGCCGCACACAAGAAACCCAAGGATGGCGTTCGCACGGTACCGAGCGCTTCCGCATCGGGAGACGAAGACCGGAGCAGAAAAGGTGGAAGCTCTGCTAAATCGTCCAAGGGTGAGGACGTATAGGGGTGTGAGCTCGGTCAGCTGGCGGGGCCAACTTCGGCGACCGAACGAGCTTGGGTTTCAACAGATGACGCGCATCTTGTACGGCCGAGGTTGTCGTCGTTTTCTCCACCAGGTGGGTCGAGAGCATTAATTGTTGTTTTTGGTGTGGGGGCAGTTGTCAAATACTGAGGTTGATGGAGAATCTTAGATGCAGGCGATAGATAGCATGACGCAGGCGTTTATGACTATCTTTCAGCTTATTGATAACAAGTTTGAGCGCATGAAGGAATTTAACTTTAGTTACCGTTTGCTTAGCGTTTCCGAGCTTCGAGTTCGGAGTTGGTTTGGAGTCGCGAAATGATTCCCCAAACGTTAACGAATTGGCCAGCATTGCAATCCATGTGGCACCCGTTCATGTCAATGGTTTCAGCGATACTGACATCTCGGCCTCTCTCGCGTACAACAACCACAGCATCGTAGTTTCGTATACTAACGTCATTATCCATAAGGTTCATGAGAACATTCGGTTCGGGCGCGCCTTTTTCTCCCCCCTTCGATTAGTCAATGACAGTATGGGAAATATGGCTGTCACCGTTGGCAGTAGTGGCGTCCGCGTCGAAAACGCGTGAAATACATTACCTTACCTTTGCAAGTTCGCCATCGAGTCCGGGGGTCAATGCGGACACGGAAATCGCAACGGAACCCTCATGTCAATTGGGTCATGTGTTGCGAGAGGTAGTATGGCATATTGTATATTTGCGGCGAAAATACGGCGTCAGTGCGCGCATAGTTCTAAGAGATGGACGTAAAAGACGCTCTTAGACAGGTGGTGGTAAAGTGGGAGCGGTCACCGACGTTCGGATACGTATTCCACGACCTTGTAGTAATAGACAGGCGAATCCAATTTAAGTAGCGCAACAGCCCGTGATTTTGGTGCATTTTTGCCTCCGCGCCAGAACAATTACATTTTAACACACTTCGTATGAAAATGCGGTCATTACGGAATAGGGTCGTAAGGCTACCAGGCACGTCGAGGTAACGCAACTAGCAGCCACAGATTGACCCAACCCATTACCGCGAGGTGGTCCGGTGCCACCAAATACAGGTGGAGGTGCAGATGACGATGCTTTTGAGAGGCACTACGTCGACGATTATCTTATGGTTGAAGTGCAATGGTATCCATCGGGCATTTGGTGCTTAATTGCGTCAGCTTCAGTGGTGTCTGACCATTTTCGTTTGTTTGGCGAACGGTCCGCGAGGGATCATCCACTCTTGTCGGCCCGAAACGTGTCTTCGTGGGACACACGGCCGCAAGTGTTGGGTAGGGAGATCGATACAATAGCCATGACCATCTTCCTACTTCCGTCCGCGAAGTAGTGAAACTTTGCGATCCACGGCGTGAGTGGCCGGCCGGCAGATTGTTTTCTTCGGTGAAGGAGGTGCGATCGTTGTTGGGAAATTTGTTGCGCGTTTGTGAGGCGGCCAGAGCCGGAAAGGTTTTCATACGTCGCATGCTCAACGAGTTGGGCCTTCCTCCAATAAATTTATGGCAGGAAAAAATCCTCCCGTCACAGGTTTCGCGACGCGGTGGACTTCAACTTACGCCCGAGTTCAATGCCGATGTTGAAATTTGGCGGTTAATGTTTGAGGGCGCACTCGGATCACCCCTTGGCACTTTACAAGCACCACTGCATAGCTTCTGTTCATTGTCGTATTCGCGCACGCCGTGGTCAGACGCATCTGGTAACGCTATTGGAGGATGTTGGTTTAGCGTCTGGTGCGTGATGAAGGGTCGATTTCGATGAGAGGACGTGCGTAATCGATTTCACCGAAATGTTGAAGCTAGGGATCATCTGTCTATATATGCCCTGGAAATGTTTGGCATGGTGGTGACTACTTGGGCTTTCATAGTTCTAGGAGCTAACACACCACAACACGCGCGAGAAACCATCTTGATGCGCGGAGATAACGTGTCCGCCGTTTACTGGGTTAGTCACTGGCGGGCGGGCAAATGACCACGATAAGGCACGCTAATGAGGATATTGGGGTGTTTAGAGATAGGTAGCGCTTGGTGTTTTCAAGCCAAACACGTAAAAGGGGCGGCTAACACCTTGGCTGACAAAAAATCTCGGTCGGATCATTCATCCATTCCATCCGCCTTTCATGCTTCCCGGCCCGACGTTAACCGGCTGGAGCAGAACGTGGGGCAAGCGGGTGCATCTCTCTGTGCAGGATGTTTGGGCACCAGTAACTCCATCGATCAGTTGCGAGATCGTCTGAAAGAATGTACGCGTCGGGTTTCCGGTCTTGGTGCACTCATCGCGGGTTAACCGCGCAGGACCGGTTTCTGCGACCGTGTGAGTCAGAGGAGTCCACAGTGTGGGCTTTGATTGATTTCGCTGCTTGGTGTTGTGCGTCACCGGACAATCAAGCCGGAATTATTTCGATTAAGCCAGCTGCGATTCAATACTTTCATCGAGTTGATGTTGGCATCGAGATGTCGATCTGGTCACCGTTGAGCAAGAGTGTATTGCAAGGTATCTCGCGATCGCATGCAGGAACACGGCCACGGGTTCGGCTCCCTATATCGTGCAATATGGGTAGGAACTTATACCTTCCTGAGGTTCTGGGCGTAGAGTGCTTCGGCAATGTTTAGGCATGAGCTAGTATTCTTCGCCAGGTCGGATGAGGTATTTGCCCATCCCTCAGATGTGGTGAACCCAGCGCATTGTCTCACGCGAAATGATGTTCTCTCCCAAGCCACTGAAAACGATGATATACTACGCAATTGGAAAGGTATATACAACAAAGAGAAACGTTCTTAAGAATCGGGAACAGATATAATAATAATGCGTTGTTTGCTGTTCTAGAGATAATTCGGCGTTATGGGTCATAATCGTTGGCGAAGTACGAAGTACGTAGCTCACTTTCACAGCTGCAGCTGGCATTGTTTGGTTGATCGCGCTTGTGGGGATACCCAGTGGACCATGTACAGGAATCTGCTGGCAAGGTGGCAGAACACGTGAACAAACAGAGCTATTGTTTACAACTGGACAGCGGTTGCTCGCTGGATAAGATAATTCGTGGTTTTTCCAGCCCACCCACCCTTTGTGCGATCCAGCATTTAATCAAGCAGCCGTAAAAAAAACACCGGTAATTAATATCCTATTTGCATGTTTTTTTTAACAATGATTAGACTACATGTTATTTGCCACAATATTCTCTTAGACCCCGCCGTATTGTTTTTAGCCCTTCCTGCGTTGTTGTTTAGGGTTTTATCAGGTGTAGGGAAATACAACAAAACCGTGCATTTTGGCAATATTACACTCTGGATAAACCATTTTTTATTGTTCTCGGCTTTACCTTGGCCGGGGTTTGAGTGGACGAAGGTCATGGCGTGCTTTGTAAAATTGTAAGGTGTTTGAATTATACCTTGTGTACGGGGTTTGTTCTATATTTTAATTTTTGGTTCGGTTTTTAGGCCCGGTCCTACGCGGGATGGGGGACCAAAAAAGTCTATGTTACGTGTCTTTCCAAATCTGCATGTGCTTTTCGTTTGGACTGCCGTAGTTTGTGAGGTATAGTTATTTGTTTGCGATGAAGTGCCTTGTGCTGAGATTGTCAACACGTCGGGTTGAAGTCCAAAGCTCAATGCAAGAGCTTCCCGAGGTATATTTCAGATAGGTTCAACTCCTATAGTCTACAACCCTGCCGAAAAACCAAACCCCTAAAAATTGGGTACCAGATGCTTCCACTAATACAGGAGCTTACGACAAAAGCGCCATAAAATAACTATGCTCTAATGTTGACGGGACACACGATATACTGGGCATTTGTACCGATTTTTACGGCCAGCCGCACATCTGTTGTTCCGAATGGCTGCGATGGTCACATGGTATCGATATGGGTAAGAATGAATTACCTGCGGTAAAGGTGAATTTGTGAGGGCATGTGGGTAATATGTACCGCAATTACGTTCTCGCTTCCATCCGATACGTACGCACATTGTGTATTCGGTAATGATCCCGATATTTCACCCTCGCATCAAAGGTAGGGCCATGCATACCGGAATACCGGAACGCGGGGGGTCACAAGACCCAGACGAATATTGCCACCGCAGCCGACCCTGTATCACTAATACGACCGGCACCAACGCCACCATCACCGCCGACACTACCACCATCATCACCACACCACCACCATCACCGCCAACACTACTACCGCCACGCCAACACCAACACCAACACCAACACCAACACCAATACCCACACCTACACCACCACCGCCATCGCCGCCACCATTGCCGCCACCAGCGGAACCACCACCACCACCACCACCACCATCACCATCACCACCACCACCACCACCACCACCACCACCACCACCACCACCACCACCACTACCACCACCACCATCACCGCCATCGCTGCCACCAGCGGAACAAGCGCTTACACCTACAGAAGCGCTGACCGCTCAGTGGTAGCTGTTGTCAAGCTTGGCGTAGCATGTAGAATCAAGTACACCATTTTCTAGCCGACGATATGCCGGTGGTGATGATGATGATCGCAATAGCGATCATGCGGGCGATGATATCACGTTAAGGTGGTCATTTTCCGCTAAATCCGGCCCGCTGTAAACCAAAAAGACGAAAAACAAGCCCCCCTGATGGAACAAAAGCGAATATTGGGGATTAAAAATGTCGTTACAATGTTTTGAACATCATATCCAAACCCTCTTTGTCGCGCCAACCTTCGTTTCAACATGATACCAAATTCAACCATACGACTGTCGCACCCGTCTTCTCTTCGCCATGCACTAAATTCAACCGTAAGGCTGCTGTTGTGTGTGAATATATATATATATATATATGTTTATAAAGACCATATATTCCCGTGTACACAAAACGGAACCAGTGATCATCGTCCCGAGAATAGGTGTCATCGGACAAAATGTGCAGCACTAGCTTCAATATCGATCACTCCAACAAAAACATCTCTTTAAAAAAAGGAAACCAACAAAAATCAAGCCCGATAGTACGTACAATAACTCAATTTGAACGGACGAGAGTGGCAATATTCGACGCTGTTTTTGGTGTCACGACAAAGTTCACGTTCGGAAGTATGCTATGCACGGCACGCACTCAGAATGCAAATGAAACAACGAGAGCAACAAATTACGTCTATTACTTATGTATTTTCTACTCTTGCGGAAATAAACAACAATGAATATACACAACGTTCGCTGGCCGTTGCCGCGCAGGCAATAGACGTCGCCCTGCGGAGGTAGACACCGGCCCCATGTATGTCAGTACGAGTTTCGACATCTATCGCTCATAACAACATTATTCCCACGGATTAGAGTAAGAAAGAAACCTAGGATAACCATACAAACGGGACTACCGTAGTACGCAAATCAGCTTAGATGACGCCTGCTACCTGTTATGCTTTCTTCCTTGTGCACAAACCGCAGCAGCAGATGAAGCATCAGCCCGTAGTCACGGCGTCGGCTATGGATATCGTCGTCTAAAGGCTGCCAACGATGGTTACTTCAACAGAAGCGCCCGATTGCCCGGGTGAGGGACTCATCGCTGGGGTGGGGAAGTTTGAAGACCTCGCTTCCGCGGTTCGCGCTCGCCAAGGCGCCAAAGAAGTGCTGGCCGGGCTGACCCCCATCAAGAACGTCGTCCTGTTGCTCAAGACCTGTATCAGGTATATATCGTCCCCTCTCGAACATGAAAAAACGAATGAATGTCTTGAACTATCACCCTGGGTATAACTTAATAACATATACTTCCTCTCCCCAACGCCAATGCTATTCTCTGCTTTGAGGGCATAAATATTGAAGAAAATGCGTCTACTTTCTTGATTTAGTAATAATACTTTTTAATAGTTGGGGTGTTCGTTTATGTACCAACAAGGCGCTAATTGTAGAATATATAGCGTATTATTGTTTAAACTCAGGGGTTGAATAGTGTAAATTGTTTGGGGGAGCCGGGAAGACGATGATGGCGTACACCCCCGGGGATATTCATTGACGGGATGGGAAAAAAATAAGGCCTGACTTCTGCTGTTTAAGCCCACCAGTGTCGCCAAGGCAGCGCTGAACGGGCTGACCCCCATCAAGATTGTCGTCGAAATTTCGAAGATCGGCATCATCGGGTACATAGATAGATAGGGTGCTTTGTTGCTCAAGGCCCAGGCTGCTATAGTAGGGGGGGTCATGTTTGGGTGCCGCAATTGCGGTGGCTCGAAGTCACTCGTGCGAGTGACCCCCCTCTTCCTTGGCTGTGCTAACGTATCGTGCCGATTAGATTTAGCTCGTATGGTAATCCGCAAGTTAATGGCTAGCTACGTCGTGCCAAGCAATCATCTACTGAAGAAGATGTTTTGTCAGTTAGGTGCAGAGTCACTCACGCGAGTGGCTCCAACCCAGAGTGCTCTCAAAGGTGGAAATTCATGGATGGATTCAAACCAACATATGGAGGGAAAGGAAGTTACTAGCAGTACATGGTATAATGAGAAGATGTGGGGAAAGGAAAAGGCGAAATGTTTGGCAGAAGGTCATATCTACTACTGCTTTGTCGAAGGATATTCGACTTACATCGGAACGGCATCTACGCTACGTTGTCGAAGGGCAAAAATGATAGTAACTTGTCTTCCATCTAGTGATTAATAGTATGTATTAAAATATATTTAGGGCGCTGTTTCATAAACGGGTAACATCCATAGCAAATGTATTGCTCTATTCCCTCTCGGGATGGGGTTGGCCTCAAACCACGGCGTTGTCGTGCAAGTTGACGAGGGGGAAGAAATTGCTGCTGTAGAGCTGCGCCATCGCTTTTGGGAAGGCCATAGCTACGGTAGAAACGTCACCTTTGGGGCTTTTCTTGACAGTTTTCCGAGTCACCCGCGCGAGTGACCCCGCTGTTTGTTTTTGGTACTATTATATTGCGCTGTTTTGATTTTCTGGTGCGAATCCGCCATGGAGTAGTGAGCTTCGCTGCGCCAAAAGCTACAACACCTAAATGTTTTTTTTGTCAGTGAGGTAGGTCAAATACCTATGTGTCAAAAAGATTCCGCAATAAAGACATAAAAAAATTAGGTTGTTTCTTTAGCGCTGCACGTAATCGTTTGGTTTCCAGGAGGCAAGGCGGCCTTTCGTGACGGTAAGGATGCAAAAGGGATCTATCATCTGCGGGAAGTCCTAGCCTGGCACCTACCAGGCTCTACTCGGCTGGCTTCGCGAGGTATGTGCGGTGTCCAATCTCATTGAGGGTACGTATTTTGTTTCCCTATTCGCCAACGTTCTGCACGAGCTTCAATCAACATTGACCACTCAAACAGCGTTTCCCGAGAAAACGACAACGTGAAAAATATGTTTCATTTTGCTTCCGACAAGGTGAAGTTCGCAATACTTTCGCAATACGTTATCAACTCAAACGCTGACACAGTATCTACAGAAGGCAATCACTCTCCCTTCATTGCTCTTCATCAGGCGAAGGGAAGATTCTCTAACTTATACCGTGGACCAAGGTTACATGCGGTAGAGAGTTCGTGGTTAGCTCAATGCTATGATGACGGCTCTCTTCCTTTGCAAAACAAAACCTCTCCGCGATTGTATTTTTTCAGCAATATGTACCGCCGCCATGGAAGTGTCTGTTTCGCGACGTTCTTGAGCGAGGTAAAGCGCCTCTCCCACGGGTGACTTATACTTGAAAGAGAAAAATATGGTCCTATCGTAGCCTTCGTCGGCGCGACCTTGTTATCACTCTTTTGCTGCTGCCTGGTATTCTTGCTACGTTTTCGCATAAATACAACATCGAAATCAGAAATACGGTCCTGTTCAAACTCTCACGTCTCGTACCCCCTCCCCCACCGCCCACTGCTCGTTGTTCCTTGTCCTTCCCATTTCGTCACGATCACCATGTCGACATGAGAAAACGACTCATATCCTAGCTGAACCGCCTCGTACCCTCTGTTCATGTCTCGCCATTTAGCTGCCGTCTTGTCTCTTCCCAATAGTCTGAAGACGACATGGCTACTAGAGAGATACCCTGAAAGAAAACGGAAGGGTCTTTCCGCCAAGATCACCATTGGCAGATCACAGCGTCAGACTCCCACCAAATCCGCTTGAAGCAACACACCCGGAACAAGCACACCTGCGCCACCAACGACTCGGGAACCCCTTGTCTTCCTCTTCGTATTCGTTGTCGAAAACGAAGAAATCGGACAAGGTCACGTGGATGCCAAACGCGGTGTGTGTCTGCTCAGGAACGGCGTTCGCTGCATCCCACCACCTGCGTGTAAGGTCGACCTGAGGGCCCAGCACCTGGCGAGGATCGGTGTCATGTACCGCTGAACTCGACCCCCACTGTTCGTGGCCAACACCAGAGCCAACGTTTGGGGCGATATTGCACCCGTATCACCGAGGGGGCGGTTACGTTGGGAACCCACACGCCCACGCTATTGTGTTGCAAAGGTAGCGTTACTATTCGCGTTGCCACTAGTGCCTGCTCGAATTTGAAGAGCGGCGGGAAAAGCAGGTGACTCCATCCCCGTTGCTAGCGATCAGCCACAGCCTCCCGAGGTCGGCAGTAAAGTGTAGATGGGAGGTGGATTAAAATACGTATGGGGAGTGGGATTACATGTCGAGTCCGATATTTTTGCGTTCCCGTGGTGGCGTTACTATTTTGATAGCACTGTTATTTGCGCCAGCACGAAGAGCAAGGGAACATGTCGGTGAATCGACCCCCGCAGTAGGCCATCAATCATGCTCCACCCGTGTTGTGTACGGAGGGGAAAGAGGTAGGACGCCGTGTCCGTGCGTATATCAGTATTTTTGTTGGGCACCAGGTAGGCTACTGTCAATAGTATTGGTAGAAGTAGAGTGCCAAGAGTGGAGCAGTAGCAGTAGTAGTACTGAAGTACAGTTTCCAGAATATGACTATTTTCGACGAGAAGTTCATGCAGACAAAAATCAACCAGTTCGCCGTCGCTATTGAAAGGGTCAAAGAGCAGCACTACTGCGTGTGACCGAGAATCGCTTCCCCGCTGATGCAACCATCACGGACGACATAAGGTGAGAAAAGGGGCCAAAGGAGAAAGGCGAGAAAAATGGGCACTTCACGCACAGGCAACGTCGACGGCCGAAGGGGGAAGGAGTGCAGAGATTGTGGGGTATGCTGTACGCGAACGATGTGGGCAAGTATCGCGATCATCAGAAGGGCTGGAGATGATGACGACGGTGATCGTGACTTCGTGCTCGTTGTTCCGGCTTACGGTCTCTTAGGCAAAAACAGAGATAATGTGCATGCAAACCAAAGGTGGGGGGAAGGTGTCCTTCACAACCAATGCAGCCGGCCAGGTCTACAAACATACAATCGAGTTTGCGAACTTGGGCGGGGCTATCACCGCAGATAGAGACCTTAGCATTGAAATACCGCGGCGTCTTCAGAGGGCCTGGGCGTGCTCCAGCGGTACGAGGTAAAAAGTTCATGATCGCCCGGGTGTGCGCTTACGTTTGAAGGTGCGGATGGTGAAAGATTAGGTGGTCGAGACACTGCTTTACGGTTGCGTGACGTGCCCACACTAGCCTGAGTATGACAGGCTACGACGGGTTCACCACTCCATGTTTCTCCGATGCCTCGGATGGTGGAAACAGAAGCGCGACGACCACACCCTATCGTACGCCGACGCGCTTGGCAAGACAGTTCCCGAGAGCATAGAAGCAATATGAATAGCCTGTGAACACAGTGGCTGTGTGAAGGCTCTATCTTCTATACGAAGAGGTGCAGAGGTGGCACCAAAGTGTCTGTTAAGATCACTTGTGATAAGAAGAAAAGAGATAGTTTTGAAAGGGCGATTGAGGCCAAAGAGAGAAGAAGAAGAAGAAGAAGAAGAAGAAGAAGAAGAAGAAGAAGAAGAAGAGAGAGAGAAGGGAGAAAAGGGAGAGAAGGGAGAGAAGGGAGAGTAGGGAGAGTGATCATGGTGGGTTGCATCACCACTTGATCATCACGGAACAATGCCCGTAGTCCGGTAGAATACCGGAACAACTGGACAACCTTACTCAAATCTACCTTTACATCTAGGTTCCACAAAAGATTCAACATTAGATACAACGTAAGATTCAACTGCGTATGTTATTCGTGCGAATAGACTGCTCGAATATACTGCGCATTAACTTATATTTGAATCCTAGGTTCATACTCTCAACACGCCCCCATAATGCAAATTCAGATTGCTAGAGAAGCCTCATACTTAGAAAAAAAAGTCGTCAAATAATAAAAAAAATGGGTCTCATATTCAGTCCGGTGTATCGACCGCGGCAATATGGATGCATCCATGTTATTCACGCATTTTCAAAAAATAAAACTTTATAAGGGAAGATACGTATAAAAACTACGCTTGGTGTAATTACCAGCAATAAATACCCTAGAGGATAAAACGCAAAGATACGTCTACTGGGTTTTAAACACGCTTCCTGAATTGTACCAAATAGATAGTCAATACTAGACAAAAAACGAGGATTGTGGACAAGTGTCCATTATGACAAAAGAAAGCATTATGACTATCTAGTTGTTTGTTTTGTGTACTTACGTACTTCTGCACTTGAAAAAAATATATATATATAATTACGAATACTGATAGTACGGTCATAGACTATAATGGGTGCAGTCGGAATCCATCATCGAGCTATATCCCGAAAAAAAAATAAAAACAAACAAACAAACAAACAAAGGTCGCTGCTGTAAGTTAACCACGCCACTTCAATATGATCCTAGGATACTCATATAATGGTAAACGGTCTGATACTAATCGTACGCTGAAGAGCATAAGATAGACAGGCTTTGTGAGCCTTTACTCCTTAATGCTGGAATATATACTCGTACGCATTTTCCGGTAGAACATAGCTTATTGCTGTATCGTTGACTTAAGTTCATACGACCCATAGTTCCATCTTTGCTAATACGTAACTGGCGAGCAGTTGTAACTTTATAGTTGACAAACAACTGCTGCACAAAGTAATATTCTCTACTTACGTATCAATTCCAACCGTGCCCACATTTCCAGCGCCTGTCCACGATTGTTGACGGGAGTGCCGTTCGGTTTGCTGTTATTGGAGCTCATTTGTGTAGATTGTAAAGGAAGGCTGAAGAAGCGCTTGGACAGTGACGGGGAGAAATATTGTGATGCTATGTGTACGTCGGCCTTGTTCTTCCCCGGTCCAATGCAGTATTGTAGCTGAATTGCAATAATAGGCCAATCTGTCGGTACATTGCCTATTTGGTTAGTGCGTAACGCGCTTCTCCGTCCTCGGTACATCGCGGTTTGTCGGTGATTAAAATCTGACAGCACACGGCAGAATCAGAAACAGGCTTGATTTCTTCCCACTTATGAAACGCCGCAATCTTGTATGGAACTCCATGAAGCAATGATTTCTTCGATCATGGAGGTTGCCTGAGAAAATTTACAAGGCCGTCGTGATGGTCAAAGGCGGTCTTGCGAGCCGGAGTTGTAGTCGCGACTTCAAGGTGTTGGAGCTTAGGAGCAATTCTCCGTGCTGAAGTCGTTGATCTTCCAGCAGTAGTCTCTGGAGGTTTGCATTCTTCCGCTTGTGGTGAAGCTATAGGTTGCGCGTAGGTGTTGGGTACCGAAATAGATACCGGACGGTTTGTATGGTCTATTCTGACACCCCTGGTGGTGTGCTGCGAAACGGTATCGCACTGCTGTTTTGGAGATCCTTGACGTTGCAGGGCCAGCTGACGCGCTCTTACTTGAGAAGTGGTCGAGTCTGCTGTTGGTAGAACGGAAGTCGGCTCTTCGACGAAGGAGGCTTCATTTACTCTGCTGTAATAGTCGGTATATTTTGCCATGTAGGCGTATCCTAGCAGGTCAGTACTCACCAGCTTTATACGTTTGCTGGGAAGGTTTGGCCGCGATGTCTTACGGTGCTTCTATTGAGTGCTCTTAATGATCTTACATGTATCACACGCCGATAAAGTGTCTGAGAAATTTACCCCACACTCTGGGATATTTGTAACCTTGGCCATCACCTGTTTGCGATTACCCAACTTCTTGTGCCCGATGTTAGCGTGGACGGTTTAAGGCGGGGAAGTAGCTTTAGTAGCAGTTGAAGCTTGAACAGCGACGACGGTTTCCGGTTTAACTTTTCGCGAGAAATGGTCGGAAACGCTGTCTCAGGTGTTCGGCTGGTAGACCAGTGGTGAGGTCGAGATGATGCAGAGAAGAGCAGAGGGAGCAGTGGCTGTCTTTGCGTAGGGGTATAGCAAATGCACCAATGTCCAGATACGACCCCGTGGCGATGATCATAGTGAACCCTCTCGCAGAAGCTGATCCTCCCGAAAATAGGTGCCTGCCTAGCCCTGGTACGACCGTGACAGGAAGCTGCACAGAGTGCTTAGAGACTATGTGGTCCGACTCTTGAACGAACAGACCGCTTGGCCAACACCATAAAGGCGATGGTTTCCCGCTTCGTTGATTATTACGGGAGGGTCCAGCTGCACGTAGTGGTTTATTTTATGTTCAATGCCCGGTAGAAACTGATTGTCAATGAAGTGGCTACAAGCTCCGCTGTCCGCAGTCATGGAGAAGTCGACGGGCTGCGCGGCGATGTTGATCGGGGATGCGGCGATGAAAGAATAACCTATACCAACTGGAGGACGTTTTTCCCAGCTCGCTGTCTGCACTGCTAGCATCTGGAAGGTTTGTCCATAATCCATTTGCCAACCTCTTTCAATTGCTCGAGGCTTGGTCCTTCAAATTTTATGATAATGTGGGCATGAACACAACCTCGTCCCTGGTACTTGAATGGCATAAAGCATGAAATGCATTTTGCCAAAGAGGTTGCTTTTGAGGTCTGCCAAAACGGATCAAATAGTCTAGACAATTGTTTGGAACACACGGTTGACTAAATTTGGGCGATCCATTCCTGTCTGGCCTTTGTGTAAGTTTCCATTATCTCCGGCCATTTAGGGTTTGAGCTGTAAATGTTACCATTAAATACGGCTTTGCCATGCGTGTGACCACCGCCATTGCATCCAACTTTTTTCTTCTGTGGTTTGCTGGGGCGCCATGAAAGCTGACTGGAAGGGGATTTCCGACCGTAGCCTCAGAGGGAGCTTGGTGGATTGCATTGAGTGTGGTGAGGCCTTTCTTTGGAAGTTGCTTCTCGCAATGAGAACTAATAATGTCATCTTGCCTAGCATAAGAGTCACAGGCATGTTCCTGAGCTAGTGTTGAAATAATTTGGAAGGCGGGCTCGCAAAGGAGCCGTTGCCGACAGTATTGAAGAATCTGAACTGTTGTTCCAGTGGAAGAGAGTGTGCGGGATTTCCTGTTGTCACCATGCCATCCTGGGCTCCCACCCGGCTCGCCAAAACAAATTAAAAGTGGAAATTGAAAAGGTTCATGCAAAACCGACCAGATCGGCACGAAACGTGGCTTTTGACATTCGTCAGTTGGACCGCTGCGGGGGAATGTGTAGACGTGTCTTTGGGCAGGTGTGCGTTCGTCGGCTTTGTATAGTAGAGCCGCAATTTCAGTGCGAGCGGTGGGCGTGACACGAGCAGTTTCCTCGAACGATACGCAAAGGTTGTGGTGTTCGCTTTGGTCGATTTCAAGGGGGAGTGTATGGTATTGTTGGACCCATTCATTATCCTGTTTTATGCGATTGCTCAAGTAGGTGAGAGTGTCAGCATCTAGCTGCAGGCGTTTGGCGTTAGTTTGAATCACATTGTCATAAATGTATATTCGGGCTTTGTTAGTTGCAACGGTGCTTCCGTAAGTCTCGCAAAAATCATCCATTACACGGCGATACGGTTTGCCGTGGAGCTTGAGCATGTTAGGATAAGAGGGTTGTTTCCAAGTGGGCGAAGGCGATGCTCCAAGAGCTGTCATAGCAAATGTGCCATCATAAGAGCGTTGGCGTTTGAGGAAACTAGGCGCGCTGAAAATAACCTAAATATCTGGCGGAATAGGAAGGAGTGGGTGCACGACATACTAGCCTTTGGAGAAACAGTTATGTTCTCTTCTTTCCATTTCAGGGCATTGCAAAACTTCTACCTGGTATTGAGTGTGTTGTTCAAGTTCAAGTACCTAACGCAATGTGGATCCGGCAAGACGACAGAAAAGTCACCAAACGGAAGGACTCCAAGACGTTGAGCGATGCTGATAATGGAGCGGTGGCCATTAATTAAAGCCTCTTTTGTCGAAGAAAACTTATTAAACCAAGCGTCCCCTCAAGATTAAGTAGTCTGACTTTCGGCAATTCCTAATCCTTTCTATTATATGTAGACGCGTTTGTCTCGACCTCGATCGGCCCCCTCTATGCTCTGCAGAGAGTATTCTCGCGTACTTACTTGCGCAACGCAGAATGTTCTACGCAATGTGTTCTATGTGCGATGTTCAATGCTCTAAGTGCAACAACGTAGCCTAGAAGACTACGAAAGGTCCAGCTGCTCGCTTCTGTGGAGGCCCTCGCGGGGGCGCTTCGTGGGTGTGGGGCTGCGAGTCGCGTTCCTCGATTTCTCCTCACTGTCTGCGGCGGCGCGATCGTCGGCTTCGGGGGTTATAGTCTCTACCATCTCCCGGTGACGCCTCAGCGCGCACCCCACGTGCCAGGGCTTGATCGAGCACGCCACCAGGTGGTTGCCGAGGGGGATCAGCGTGTCGTCCCCCTCGCGGAGGCAGTCGTAGCAGCGTTTTCCGACCTGTAACAACACGTGGCAATAGAGGATGAAGGTGGTTGAAGGAAAAAATATATATGAAGTGGAACTCCTTGGAAAAGCAAATTGGACCGAACGGCACCGTGTGATTTGGTATTTACTTCGTTTTTGTATAAAGCTATAATGCGTGCGCGGCGTGTACGACGTAAACGTTAATAATAGGCCAAAGCGTGAAAATCTGGGGCTGGGCACTGGCACAGTACGTACTGGCAATAGTGATCTACTGATTGACCCGGGCAGTATATTCGCCAGTACTAGGTTTATTCCCATGTATGTTCAATAAAAACGCCATATTATAGTGCGGGAACCCACTAATGCGTTTCGGATGGAGAGAGGAGAAAGGAGAGACAATACACTGTTGCAAAACAGTATACTGATTGATTTTGACGACAGTATACATCGCTACTGACTGAGTCAGCCAATGCCCAGCCCAATGAAATGACTTGCAGGAAAAATACTATTCGCACGATACACGTAAGAACTAAAGAAAAAGCTTCAAAAAGTGCCTACTACAGTATCTCGCATCATCGGAGGTACGTATACCACCATACTCGATATGTAACACTTTATTCTATTAAATATATTATTACGTCATTTTTACTTTTTTCCTCCTTCTTTTGAATAATAATGTACGTACCCAGACGCGGCACGTACGATGTAAATGTATGTTAATAATAGGCCAAAGCGTAAACATCACTTGCAGAAAAAGTGATATTGGTACGATACATGTCAGATGATAAGAATAAGCTAGAAAGAGTCCTACTGCTGTAACTCGTAGGTACATATAGCACCATATTATATGTGACCTAAACCTCTTGAAAACTCTCTCCCCCCCCCCCCCTTCTTTTATTTTTCTTTGTCTCGCTCTCCCTTTCTTTCTCAAACGCCCCACCTAATATCGAAATCCGCCAGAGTAATAAACACTTCCACACACTGGATATCACCTCATTAACTTTCTAGAGCCATCCATGCCGCTCCTTCTCCCGCCCGCCCCCTCCCCGCCCCCAACGCCCCCCCTTTCTCACCACCCGCACCATCGCCTAGACCTAGCACCACACGTATAGCAAATCCCTACATCTATGCCATGTAAAGCCCTTTCCTCCCCCCCCCCCCCCTTCCCCCTCCCCCCCACCCCCCTCCTGCCTCCGCCACCTCCCCACCCCACCACCCCACCCCACCCCCACCCCCTCGAAAACTCCGCCCTCTATTCACTGGTTGTACGACATACAGGATATACATGATAAACTGGTGCATTCTTTCCTAAACGGTCACATTTATCCCCTTAAAAGAATGTAGAGTTTCCACGCACAGACTGAGCTGCCCCACCCGCCACACCCCCCATGATAAACTGGTGCATTATTTTCCAAAACCGTCAGATTTATCCCTTGAAGGATTAATAGTTTCCACGCACAAATTAAGCTGCTCCGCCCCCCCCCACCCCACCCCCTTTTGACCAAAAGCAGGCCCCCTCGTCCTTCAAAACCCCGCCCTCCCCTCACCGGTTTTTCGACTTACAGGATTCACTTAATAAACGGATGCATTTACTTCCACAGCTGTCAGATTTTGTCCCCCTCAGAAACGGGTTTTATCGTTTCCGCGCACAGACTGACTAACATCACCCTGTTGACCCTGATAGCTACACTGTAGTTGCAAGGGGAGTCGCCGACCTATATCCTTAATGAGGACACACAACTCGTAATACGCGCGATCGGAGTATCAAACACAGCTTGCAAAGATGAGTGTCGACAAAATATTCGATCTCACAGCTGGAATGTATTTTCATTTTTTATAATAATCCTTTCAAGGGGATAAATCTGACGGTTTTGGCACCAGTTTATTATTGGGGGGGTTGGGGCGGGGGTGGGGCGTGTGGGGCAGCTCAATATGTGCGTGGAAACTATACATTATTTTGAGGGGATAAATGTGACGGTTTTGGAAATAATGCATCGTATACAATCAAGTGTACAATAAGAGTGTTTGGGTAGATTTTTTAAAGTGAAATCCCAACTTCCCTATAAAAACAAAAATGCACTCCAGCTGTGAGATCGAAGATTGTGTCGAAACTCATCTTTGCAAGCTGTGTGTGATACTCCGGTCGCGCGTATATATTATGAGGACACACAACTCGTAATGCGCGCGATCGGAGTATCACACACAGCTTGCAAAGATGAGTTTCGACGAAATGTTCGATCTCACAGCTGGAGTGTATTTTCATTTTTTATAATAAATCAAAATACACTGCAGCTGTGAGATCGAATATTCTGTCGAAACCCATCTTTGCAAGCTGTGTGTGATACTCCGATCGCGCGTATTACGGGTTGTGTGTCCTCATTAAGGATATAGGTCGTCGACTCCCCTTGCAACTACAGTGTAGCTATATATGTCTGGTAAATACATATGTTTGGGTACATCTTTTAAATGAAATCCTAACTTCCCTATAAAAATAAAAGTACACTCCAGCTAGCTGTGAGATCGAAGATTTTGTCGAATTTATTTTTCCCCATCCGCCGGAGGATGAAAATAAAAATAAAAAATAAATAGTCAAAACTCATCTTCGCAAGCGGTGTGTAATACTCCGATCGCGCGTATACATACGTCAGGTATACATGAGTGCTTGGGTAGATCTTACGGCGAAATCCCACCTTACCTGAGATGGGGAGGGTTTCTTGGCGTTGACGTGAGTCTCGTCCTCGATCTTGGTGACGCACTCGTCCTCGCGCAAATGAAAATTGGCGTAGAGGGGCTTCCCGGTGGTGGAGAATTTGCCTGAAAAATGAAACACGTCCGAAACAAAGAGTGAAAATAATCGCGGAGTACCGCGTAACACCGCTTTGTGGTGGTGTCTGGGACATTGCAGGAGAAGGTTTGTACATTCGTGGGATCGTCTGTTGCGAAACATGCTCAGTCTACTGTACTTACGCGAACAATGGCGTCGTTGGCAGGGCACGAGCGCCACCGTCTGGGTGGGGCAAATTGCAAATAGATATTCATTGCAGGGGCACACAGATACACTCATTGACGGAAATATAGTCATCGTTCGTGTAATAATAATACGGAACGTAAGATTCGTAGTCAAGACCGTCGGTGGGTCGTGATCCCACTTCTCTCTGCGTGAGCAGAGTGTTCTCACTGTTGAACTACGACGGCTGAGTGTGAGACAACACGGGCTGATACAGCAGGCCGTTGACAGAGGGAGAGACAGGACAGGTTGAGAAGGAATCCCAGAAGTGCAAGGAGAAGGAGTAGTAGTTGTTGTTGTGTTGTGAGAGCGGTGGGCGAGCAGTTGTCGGTGCTCCCTCAGCTCTCGGATAAAAGGAACAATCCAGCGGGACCTTCCAAAGTCCCGCTGCGGAGAATCCGCTTGGCGGTGTATCCGCCGCGGAGGATCCGTCAGCGGAACGTGGAAGGGAAGGCTCCGTGGCGTGTTCTAGACATGACAATCTCCCGTGTTCCCCAAGCGATCCTTCCAGAAACGATGTCTGGAAGGTTGAAGGGGTTTCGACATTTTCCCTAGGCGTGT
Source organism: Undaria pinnatifida (assembly GCA_012845835.1). Lineage (NCBI taxonomy): Eukaryota > Phaeophyceae > Laminariales > Alariaceae > Undaria > Undaria pinnatifida. The sequence continues at coordinate 12,646,497 of JABAKD010000001.1, forward strand.
TGGTTCGGGGACATGGTATCCACATCACCCCCCAGTTTTAGTGGTGATAGAGCTCGAACTCCACCAAAACTCAAAAAGTAACGGGACCATAGACAAGAGTAACAACACGTCTAGTTGATATACAAACTTCCAGTGGCGATTCGCTAACGCTCGGCAGTTTGTACACTCCTTTGGACAAGATGGACAAGACAGCATGACAAACTGACAAACTGCTGTAGAACCGTAGACATGTGGATAAAAATCCGGACATAGGATCGGACATGATAATATATAGCGAATGGCAAGAGCATAATCCTTTCGCATGCGGTATGTTCAAATACATATCGCGGACATTGCGGCTGGCCAGCTATGGAGTACAACAAAATATAGAAAAATTATCCTGGACAGGGGCGTGCGAGAGCAACGACAATAAATAGATATCCCGGGTTTATTAGCAAAAATATGCTAATTAGACGCACGCTACACAAAACGAGTGTGTATACTCATCGTGTGGACAACATGGCTGAAGGCTCAACAGGCGTGACATGAGTCGTATATGCTGGAAAGCAAAACGACTTGCCTGACGGAGACAAAAAATTAAACACCAAACATGTTATACGACGCCAGTATAATTCGTAGTCAAGACCGTCGGTGGGTCGTGATCCCACTTCTCTCTGCGTGAGCAGAGTGTTCTCACTGTTGAACTACGACGGCGGAGTGTGAGACAACACGGGCTGATACAGCAGGCCGTTGACAGAGGGAGAGACAGGACAGGTTGAGAAGGAATCCCAGAAGTGCAAGGAGAAGGAGTAGTAGTTGTTGTTGTGTTGTGAGAGCGGTGGGCGAGCAGTTGTCGGTGCTCCCTCAGCTCTCGGATAAAAGGAACAATCCAGCGGGACCTTCCAAAGTCCCGCTGCGGAGAATCCGCTAGGCGGTGTATCCGCCGCGGAGGATCCGTCAGCGGAACGTGGAAGGGAAGGCTCCGTGGCGTGTTCTAGACATGGCAATCTCCCGTGTTCCCCAAGCGATCCTTCCAGAAACGATGTCTGGAAGGTTGAAGGGGTTTCGACATTTTCCCTAGGCGTGTTGGTTCGGGGACATGGTATCCACAAACGATCCAGAAAAAATAAAAATAAAAAATAAAAAAATATAAAAAACACAGCACACATGACAAGGCATCACTGCTCTAGCTCAGGACACGCACACACGCAAGCACATTGCATGACTCTACAGCAGGAAGAAGGTTGTTCGTGTACTGAGGTGGGTTCGTGTAATAATGAGCTCACCCGGCAACATTGAAAGTTCGGACATTCATTCGTGGTACCGACTGTTACGGAACATGCTCAATCTACTGTATTTACCCAATAATGGCGTCGTCGGCAGGGCACGAGCGCCACCGTCTGAGCGGGCTAAATTGCATTTTCATGTGTATGCAATGCAGGGGCACACAGATACGATCATTGACGGAAGTGTAAGCAACGCGCGTATAGTAGTATAAACAAGGGCTTCGCTCGCGGGCGGCTGGGCGCCGCCCGCTACGCTTGCGGAAGGAGGAATGGACATTCAGTAGGAAGGCGGAAAAGAAGCACAAATGGCGCAACTGGCGACTTGAAAATGCCAAGAGGTCCATATATAGTACAACGGTACAGGATAGAGACGATTATGATTATGAGTTTGTTATTATCATTCATTCGCCCAGTCCATGATGGACACGTCGGAGGACTGGCATATCCTTCCACCTCTCAGGTAGCACCTGTACACTTATTAACAGCTCTCTCTAAGTCGATCATCAATAATAATTATCGCAGAGCATAAACACCAGGCACGCGCTTGTCAAGGACAGAGACAGGAAAACTACCACTTAAGATGTAAAGGAGCGCAGTGCCAAAAAAAACATGCTGGAAGCAGGAACTTGAACGCACACACCGCAAACATGTAAAGTACATTTGTATTCCTGAAAGACGCAGAGCACGCATTTAGGCATAGTTCTCAAAAAACGATGCTGGTATAATATTTTTATAATAAACCACAACTTGACGTTCTATAAAGAACGTGCTGTCAACATTGCTTCCGAAGGAGCATGCAGGCTTGCTTGGACTCTTCCTCCTCAGCGGAGGTACCCAGCACCTTGCACTCTTGTTTTTTGTCGATGATCTTGTGGATCTGTCCACAAACGTTGAAGCATGGCGGGAGGACGTCGATAAGTATGTGTAAAAAAGTATTCGTACTTCTCTCCAGCAGACGTCGTAACCATCCAAATTATTGGAGCTCCTTTCGTTGTTAGTAATTGTTGTGGTATTGTTGTACTTGCTCTTGGTACTCGGAAAAAGGGCCGCACTTCATAGACTATATCCGCACGCCATCCCCTAGTCTTGAGCAAGAGACATGGATGTTTCGACTCGTGACACATAGGACGCAAGATAAGAGTAGAACGTACCTCGATGTCGAACGCCCTCGTGGCACCGTGGGAATGGAATGCGGGATGTATATCGAGCAAGTGGTCGCCTGCCTTCTTCAGGAGGTCACCGACCTTGATGTCGCCGGTGCACTTCGTGTTTATGTCCTCGCCGACTTGGCGGCCCTTCGGCGGCTGCTTCGCAGGGCTTCTGCAAACGACAACAACGGATGGGAATACCTTGCGTTCAGTGAATGTTCAAAATAGTAAGGCCACGTAGCTGTCGTCGATTTCCAAAGTTTGAAAGGAAGTCGTACAATTTAACACTGCTGTTGTAATGAAAGCGGTCGTTTATGGGCAAAGCCCTGCCTGGTACCACAACGTTGCTAACACCTATGAAACCACCACTGGGACAGGAACGAACGGGATTCACAGTCGCAACTGGTAAGCCTAAGCCCCGGTATACTGCTATATAAGGACTACCGGCGGAATACCGACAACGAAGGGTAAGAGACAGTACCTGCTGTATATATTGTTCGGCACTACTCCATTACTGCTGCTATCAACACTATTACGACCGACGTGTACTGCGATTCCTGAAGAGGTTGCGCACCCTACTTGTACTCGTTAATACAAAGAGTTCATGTGGTTGTATGAAAAATGAGTAACAGTAGTAGTACACCGCGTCACTACATGAACAACTCGCTAACCCCAATCACGGGACTGCTCTCCAGCATCACCCAGGTTAACTTCAGCTTCTGCTTACTGCTATATATCAACCTCCAGTGTGTACTGCGACTGGTGCTGAGGTATCATGCTGCTGTGTTATTCATCACTGCATGGACCATTTTTACAACCCTGGCTGACCCTCGTGATGAGACTTGCCCGTTTTCATTGCGTCTTACATGTATAGATACCACGTAGTCGTAGTCTTACATCCAAAACGTGTGTTTATATCACAGCACAAAGCGTCACTGCATGGACCACTTGTCCAACCCCCGCTTACCCCGATGACGGGACTGCCCCGTACTCGTAGTCGTACATACATGAAGTGTGTTTGGCTGTACGTATGAAAAAGAAATCGCATCACACAGCGTCACTGCATAGGTGTACTCGTAGACCTGAGTACTTGTACAATTCCCGCTTATACCCCGATGACGGGACTGCCCCGTACACGTACTCGTACATGCAAAAGTGTGTTTGTACGCATGAAAAAGAAATCACAGCACACAACTGCGTAGACAACTAGTTGTTGTTGTTGTTGTTCTCACATTAACTCGCATAATCAAGTCCGTGGTCACAGGACAGGCTCCAGTCACTCTGGAGCTGAGGAATACCCCAGGGAAAAACACACACAACCCAAGGTGGTACACGCATATATCACAGCTGACGCAATTCATGCCTCCACCAGAAACATATGAAAGTGAAATCGGGAGTCAACTAGTACAACATGCTTACCCCGACGACGGGACTGCCCTCCGTGACCACCAAGGCGAACTTGAGTTTGTCCAGGCTACGCGTCCCCAAGCACAGCTTCCACACCGTGTGGTAGTTCGACCACGCTGGTGTAGCACACACATGCTACAGCAGACGTTGCAGACAGGCACACAAGGTCAAACAATGTAAATTCCAATGTGCATCATTATTGGAAACAGGATTCGCTTGAGTTCACCAACACCCAAAACCACATACTGGTAGTCTATTGCGCACAACTTGCAGCACACAACTCTCAACATCATCAGTAGTATAGTAGCTGACAGCAAACATCAAATTCCAACAACACGAAGAAATGAAACTCACGTTTCGTCAAGCTCTCAGCTCCTTCGTTAGGGACGCCGATCGAAGGTGAATCACAGGTGTCCGCGTCACACCAGTCACACACACGAGGGTTGTCGCCGCTTCCCCAGTGCTTCTGAAAAGCTTGGCACGTGGAAGGCTCGTCACTCCTGCAGGTGTCGCGGACAGCGTCCTGGGAACTCCTGTTTTTCCTATTTCGTGCGATGAGGAAGCCGTCACAACCCTTGCTCGGGCACGGCCAATCAGGATTGCCAGAAGAAGCTGAGTCCCGTTCTTGCCCGACCAGCTTCCACACGCCTGATCCTGAACCTCCACCACCCCCACTGTTGGCGGAGCCTCCTCCCGCACTAGCCTTGGTCCGCTTCGCAAATTTCAACTTCAAATTGTTGTTGCCGATCCGGCAAATTTCAAATTCAAATTGTTTGCAGCCGTCAACGGCAATTAATTCCCTCCCAACAGCCAGCAATCGGCCAACTTCGAAAGTAAAAGTACAAAAAAGAAGTTGCTGAAAAAGCAAAAAAAAAATATCAGAGAGCAAGCAGTAAAGATCAGAGAATGAGAGCTAAGTAAGAATGAGACTAGGGAAAGCCAGGAAGGCAAGGAACTTCGGGACGGTTCTTTTCCCCAGCAACTAATTTTCTTTTCGGCAATTACGGGCTGAGAAGGGCTGAGAGGGGGGAGGATATGCCGAGCGAGACGTCCGAGGGGGGCGAGGTCTAGGTATATAGTTTTATATGGACTGCTTACGTTTGCAGCGAAAAAAATATTGAAAAAAGAAAAGAAGACCACCACAGCACACACGACAAAGCAGCACGGCTCCAGCTCAGGACACGCACGCACGCAAGCGCAATGCATGACCCTACAGCAAGAAGCAAAAGGTCGTCCGTGTACTGAAGTGGGTCGGGGGTTGTGTCCCTGTGTTACTTGCAGCAGCTATGGAGGTCGTTCGTGTACTGAGTTCACTCGGCAAAATTGAGAATACATTAGAGGAATATTAACACCGGTCGTGTACGTACTACGTATGTATTAAAAAATATAATATGAATAAGAAACGATGTGAAAACATCACACAACCTACACAACACAGCGGACTCACCCTCCAGCTTCCGCGACCAGGTCATGGTTCCCGCCACGAGAGGTTCGCAGAAGAAGTGACAGGGCTTCGTCCAGGACAAGACGATTCCCCTCCATGCACACTGTAGAGGATACCCGGGGCAGCCGGGGAAGTCTGCCCTACTGGGGGTGTTGTTCTTCAGCAGGAAACGCTCGCCGGCACACCTTCAAAAAACAGACAAAATGATAAATACTCCTCCGATTGGTAATATAAGGGCGGTTTGGACAAAAAGCGGTCTAACTCGGGCCTGCAGAACTCTTTTCCCGAACCGTTTTTTTCATTGGTTCCGCCGCACTGCTGCGCAGCGCGCAGAACTGGGGTCTTTTTGAACACACACCAGCAAGGTGCAGCCCACATCAGCAGACCGCGCCCGATCTCACCACCCCAACTTTGGAGCTCCGGCCAAACGCCTTCCCAACTGCTGTTGAGCCATGTCCGCTGCTGGGAGTGCCTCTCAAGGGACAAAACGCAAGAATTTCAACGTTTTGGAGAGAGAAGAGGTGATTCGCCACCTTCTCGCTAACAGCAAAGACGGGGTACTGCGGCACGGTTCGTATCAGGAAGCCGCGGTGAAGTACGGGTGCGGCTGGGAGACGATAAAGGGAGTGTGGGCGAAGCATGAGCAGCGGGAGGCAGCTGGAGACCCCAGTGCGTACATTGGGAACAACCGCAAGGGCAAAAGCGGCAGAAAGGGCATCGACCTTGAGGACCTGCGTACCCGCCTGCGGGACATTCCGCTGAATGGACGCACCACACGGCGCCGCTTGGCCGCGGCCCTCGGGATTCCCCAGCCAACGCTGTACCACAACCTCAAGAAACTTGGATTGAAGGCACACTCCAGCGCACTCAAGCCGTACCTCACCCCTGAGGGCAAGAAAGAAAGGCTGCGGTGGGTGTTGCGGTGGCTACGCACAGTGAGGGCAGGCAGAACAGCCGTCGCCAGACTGCTGCACGACTTTGATGACTTCATGTTGACGGCAAGTGGTTCTACTTGTTCCAGGATGGGCAGAGGTTCTACTTGTACGACGGTGAGGAGCCCCCTGTCCGCAAGGTCCAGAGCAAGAGGTTCATCACCAAGATCATGTTCCTTGCTGCTGTTGCTCGCCCGCGGCACAATCCGGCCACCAACTCCCTCTTCGATGGCAAGATCGGCTTGTGGGCCTTCACGGAGAAGGTGCGGGCGGCACGCAACAGCCGAAACCGTGCTGCCGGGACCATGGTCACCAAATGTGTGGAGGTCACGAGGGAAACTTACAAGGAGAAGCTGATCAACGGCGTGATCCCCGCGATCAAGGAGAAGTGGCCGGCAGCGACACGGCGGAACACCATCTACGTCCAGCAGGACAACGCGAAGCCGCACCGTGTCAACGACGACGAGGATTTGCTGGAGGCGTGTTCATCGGACGGACTCCACATCCAACTCATCAACCAGCCGCCCAACAGCCCTGACACCAACATCCTGGACCTGGGCTTCTTCGCGTCTATCAAGTCCCTGCAGGATCGCACTCGAGCCAGAACTGTCGACGACCTTTTTAGGGAGGTCGAGACCGCATGGGCGGCCGCGGATCCGGCGAAGCTGGGCAAGGTGTGAACCTCGCTCCAGGCTTGCATGGAGCAGACCCTGCTTTACGAGGGTGACAACACCTACAAGCTGCCCCACTTAAAGAAGGATACTGCTGCGCGTGCGGGGACAACAATCGGAAGGAGATACCCGGTGTCCGATGAAGCGTGGCTGAAAGGGACGGCGGCTCTCGCGGCGCTAGAGGGTCAAGGGGATGCTGCAGGCGGACGAGGGGCTGCTGCAGGCGGACGAGGGGCTGCTGCAGGCGGACGAGGGGCTGCTGCAGGCAGACGAGGGGCTGCTGCAGGCGGACGAGGGGCGGCTGCAGGCGGACGAGGGGCGACTGCAGGGGGGCGAGGGGCTGCAGCAGGCGGACGGGGGGCGGCATCAGGGGGGCGAGGGGGGAGGCGAGGGGCGGCTTCGGGGCGGGGAGGGGCGGCGGCCGTGTAGAATGAGGTGGCTGCCGTGTACGATAGAAAGTCGGGTGTAACCTAGAGGAGTGACAGGGATGGGCCAAGGGGCGGCCATTGCGGAGAATTACGGAGTATCAGCTGCTGTGTAAAAGGATACCGCTGCAATGAAGAGTTGTTTGGCTGAGGCGTAGAGGGTCGGCTACCGTGGCTGCAGGGTGTGCGCAGAACCGCAGTTGGTGCGGGACCTAGGCCAACTTGGTTTTCTATGTTTTCGTCAACCCGGGGATGAATATCAACTGTCCCCTCCCTTTTCAAGAGGCGGATTTATTTTTTTTTCCAATGTTATGCGCAATTGAAGATCTTCGAAGTACTCTTATCAAACTGCACCCCGGCGGTCTGTTGTCCCCTCTGGGTACAACCACGGCAGATTTCCGCCATTTTCCCGATCAGGGGATTTCACCGCACCATCCCCCCCCCATCGAGCGTTTTTTTTTCTTCTCTCTCTCCAATGCGATATTCTATCGTATGCCAAAGATATCCGAGGTCCACCTTGCCCAAATGGCACGTTTCTGCCAAAAACCTTCAAACCGCCCTTATACTACCGGATTTCCAAACCGCCCTTATATTACCAATCAGAGGGAGATATAAATGAATTTTTGCAAAGCAGCACAGGCAATATAACACAGGAACCGCCCCAAGTTGAGACACAAACAATTACACTAAATATAATCAACGTTCGTGTACTAAGATCGAATGTTGAACGATCGTTATATTCCAGTCACACAGTGAACAAATTGAAACATGACAAAACACGAAATAAACGAAAGATAGTGCAGCACACAACACAGCAATATCACCCCCCTTCCCCGCAGCTCTGCCTAAGCGCATTGTCATGAACCTGCGTCAGCAGAGATGAAAAAGGTCGTGCGTGTACTCAGCTAGGCCGGGTTGTGTCGTTGTGTTGTTTACAGCAGCGACCCAGGTCGTTCCGGTACTGTGAAAAACCGAAACAAAAAAAATTGAAACACACCTCAGCACACACATCACGGCTGCCAGCACACAGAATACTATAACCGCAGCCCACACAACACAGCAACATCGCTCCAGCTCTGCCTAAACGCATAGCACGTCTCCACAGCATCAGGGATGCGTCCACCGCAACGCAAGCCTAAACGAATGCTTTACAGCAGCCGCGATGCATGTCGCTCGTGAACTGGGCTCACGTGGTGAACTTGAGACATACAATTACACGCGACGTGGTGTAAATATATGCAACGTTCGTGCACTAAGATCAATGTTGAACGATCGTTTAATTCCAGCCAAACAGTGAAAAAAACATTTTAAAACATGAGATAATGGAAGATATTGCAGCACACAACACAGCAACATCACCCCACATCCGCACAGCTCTGCCTAAGCGCATAGGCATGAACCTACGTCAGCAGGGATGAAGAAGGTGGTGCGTGTTCTCAGCTAGGCCAGGTTGTGTCGTTGTGTTGTTTACAGCAGCGATCCAGGTCGTTCGGGTACAGTATGGGGCCCTCTATAGTGCCCGGTAGTGTCCAGAGGGAAAAGCGGCACTATATTGGGCACCGGCAGTATTCGGAATAGTGGCTGAATAGTGCCGGTCCGGCAGTATTGAGGCTTCGAATATCCTTCAGTAGTGCCTGTCGGGCACTATCGAGGAGGTGTTGATTTCATGGTGCAGGGCTCAAGCTTTGCGGGGCCAACCGAGTACGATATGGATCGTGGATCGAATATGACTGTAATATTTGTGCACGTCTAAGTCCTCGTTGCCCTCCTTCGATGTTGCCAGATAAAAAAAGACAACAGAGAACCACGACAAGAAGCGCACCGCACGAAAAATCAACGACCATTACATACTACCACAGCTATTCCCCGCCTCACTACGTAGCAGCAACTCTCTCATGTTTGCCTGGCGCACTCCCTTGGATGTTGCAAGAAAGAATCAAAACAACCTGAAGAACACAAGCACAACAGAAAGCGCACCGCACGAAAAATAAACGACCATTACACACTACCACAGCTGGTGTCCCGCCCTCGCAACGTAGCAGCAACTCTCTCATGTCTGCCTGGCGCACCCCCTTGGATGTTACAAGAAGAAACAAAAACAACGAAAAGCACGACAGGAAGCGCACCGGGAGAAAAGCAAACAACCATTTCAACAACAGCTCTACCCCTCAACCTTACTCCGTAGCAGCAACAAACTCCCTCATGTCTGCCTGGCACACCCGCCTAGCGGAATGCGCTGCAATCATCGCCATCTTTGCTTTTGTTAGGGAGAACGCCGCGTCTCCGTTGCCACTCTCATCTGCTGCCGCTCCCAGGACGCTGAAGTGAGGCGACAACTCAGCATAAGTGGGTGGAGCACGGCGCTCGGGCACCGTGTTGTCATCGCCACTGCCCTCCTCTTCGTTCTCCCCTCACCGCCGCTCACCTCCGGAAAGTCTCCCCTGCGGCCGGTTTCCTGGGTGCCGCAGCCTGCAGCAGTCGCAGCCTCCATCGTCTTCCGGTCAGCCTTCACAGTCCTAACAAACCGCTCCGAGCCCCCGAAGCAGTCTGCAATCCCCCGAAGCAGTCTGCAATCTCTACTTGAGAGGCCTTCGCATCCAGCAGCTTGAGAATATTAAGCTTCGTGTTGTTGTCCGGGCGCGCACGAGTACCCCCCTTCTTGCTCCCACCGCTCTTGTCCTTCTAGCATTCAGATGGTCCCGCTCCAGCACCCGCAGCTGACGGGCGTTTTGGTGGTCCCGCCCCAGCACCGTCAGCTGCTGTCGCTTTGCGCTTGCCAATACTGGTAACGCACGTGCTGCAGATGCGGTGCGCCTCGATGTCGTCAAAACCGCTGCCGAAATTGCCGTGGAGCCGCCCGCCACATCCTCCCTGGCAGACGTGGCCATGAGGGTCTTGCTGCGTTCTGCTCTGTTGAATGCACAGTTCACCTTCCGCACAAGGCATGGCGCGCCTCTGCGTAGAGCTCTTGTGGTCTGCAGCAGCAGGTGTACACTCTTTTCAGTGTGGCGTCTGTCCCATGGTGTGTCGTGGTGTGTGTGTCTACAGCAGTAGTGAACTGGCACTATTGGGGGGCACAGCGGCGCCCACACCGGCACTCTAACGGGCCATCCCTAAATAGCGCCGGATCGGGATTAATTGGTAGACATGGGAGAGGTATTCAACGATGACAACATATTGGACATAGTGCTGGAAGGACTCACGGATGAATACCTGCAAATAAAATATAGCGCCGAGGCAGATGATGACTTCACACTCGACCGAGCTGTGATAACAATGCGTAATATGTACGCGAATAGAGCTATGCGAAACAGGCCTTTGCGAAAAGCGAAGGGGCGTGAATCTGCTATGATAGTCACGTCAACACCCCCAGCAGTAGTGACCTGTTCACACTGCAAAAAGCCAGGCCATCGATTCCAAAATTGCTTTAAACGCAAGGGAAAGATGTCGGGAAAGAAACCTCCCCCGACACCTCGAAATAATTCGTGGTGTAGCCTGCATAATACCGATCGCCACGATAATAGCGACTGTCGGTTTCAAATGCGGGACGACAATATAACCCGTCGCCCTCGTCCTGGTCAACAAAATGGCCGGCATAATAACAACCGCAGCGCTCACGCCAACACCGCCACAACTCCAACTTCAACAACGCAAATGAAAGCTTACGTCCCAGAGATACATGCTTCCTCCACTCCTGCGGCTGCGAGTACAGCAGCTACTTCTACGTCCTTCGCGACTCCTTCCTGTCCATCCTCACCTCCAGTTGGTATAGGTTATTCTTTCATCGCCGCACCTCCGATTAAGATCGCCGCGCAGCCCGTCGACTTCTCCATGACTGCGGACAGCGGAGCTTCTAGCCACTTCATCGACAACCAGCTTCTACCGGGCATTGAACATAAAATGAACCACTACGTGCAGCTGTACCCTCCCGTAATAATCAACGTAGCGGTAAACCATCGCCTTTATGGCGTTGGTCAAGGGGTTTTGGTCGTACAAGTGTTGGACCACATAGGCTCTGAGCACTCTGTACAGCTTCCTGTCACGATCGTACCTGGGCTAGGCAGGCACTTATTTTCGGGGGGATCAGCTGCTGCGAGAGGGGTCACAATGATAATCGCCACGCGGTCGTATCTTGACATGGGGGCTTTTGCTATACCTTTACGAAAGGACAGCCATTGCCCTTCTTTGTACCATCTTGACCTCACCACTGGTGCAACCAGCCGAACACCTGAGACGGCGTTCCCGACCATCTCCGGAAAAAACTTTAAACCGGAAACCGTCCTCGCTGTTCATGCTACGACGACTCCTAAAGCGACTTCCCTGCCAAAAACCGTTCCAGCTAATATCTGGCACAAGAGGTTGGGTCACCCCAATGGGCAGGTGATGTCCAAGGTGAAGGACATTGCAGAGTGTGGGGTGAATTTTTCAGGCACTCTGTCGGCCTGTGAAACGTGCAAAATCAACAAGAGCACACAACAGAATCGCCCTAAAATATCGCGGCCTGACCCTTCCAGCGAACGTTTAAAGCTGGTGAGTACTGACCTGCTCGGACCTGTGACGCCCAAGGCGATCGGAGGATACGCCTACATGGCAAAGTATACCGACCATCACAGCCGGCTAAAAGCTGTCTACTTTATCGAAAAGAAAAGTGACACGCTACACACCCTCGGCAGATTCATTCAAGATCTAGCCATCTCTCTAGGGCTAAGGGTGCAGCATCTACGTTCTGATAATGGCGGCGAGTACACATCCGGCAGCTTTCAGGAATATTGCAAATCAACTGGAATTCGTCAACAGTTCTCGGCCCCGTACACACCGCAGCAGAACGGTGTTTCGGAACGGGACGGGCGTACTATTATGGACATGACTCGCTGTTTACTCAATGAGGCACACCTTCCTAAACCTTTATGGGGAGAAATAGCTTCGACAGCAGTTTTTCTAATTAACCGATTACCACACGCGGCAATCGGCGGCGACACACCCTACCATCGTATGTTCGGGAAGCATGCAGACCTCTCATTTTTGAGGATTATCGGCACTCGGGCATTTGTGCACGTTGAAGGGTACACCACCAAGCTTCAACCAAAGGCTTGGGAAGGTGTTCTCGTCGGCTACGACAGCGACAGACCTACCTTCCGCGTGTATGATCGCTACTCGGGAAGAATTTCAAGCTCGCGCAACGTCTCCTTCATTGAAAAGCCGCCTACTGTTCTACCAACAGCAGATTCGGGGGGGCAAGAAGAACCTGAAGTCCCTGATTTCGATTTGGAGCCAGGCTCGGATTTTATGGACGACTATCAGAGCATCAAACATGGTATCTCATCGCTAGAAACTAGCGACGCCGACGCAACCGGCCACAAGCCGTTTCACATGAGGCTGCGCTCATCCACTTCTCAAGCGAAAGCGCGTCAGCAGGCACTTCAATGCCTAGATTCCCCGAAACAGCAGCTCGAGGCTGTCTCGCAGTATATTGGGGCTGTCGGCATGGATAAAATAAATCCTCCGGCTTCTATTTCGGTACCCAACACGTACGCGCAAGCTATGGTCTCACCACAGGCAGAAGAATGGGAAGCAGCCATGCGTAAGGAGCTCAAAAGTCTCGATGAGCACGAGGTCGCCGATGTAATTCCATTCACCAAGGTTCCTCCGGGCTGCTCCATCATTGGAACGCGGTGGGTATTTCGAGTTATAACAGACGGGCGTTTTAAAGCAAGGCTCGTGGTACAAGGTTGGGCTCAACAGCATGGACTGGATTGCTTCACTACTTTCGCTCCTGTTTGTCGTATTGAAAGTCAGCGTCTTCTGCTGGCTATAGCGGCATCAAGGGATTGGCGAGTTTTGGCCATGGACGTACAAACTGCATTTCTCAACGGTAAACTTGAAGAGGACGTCTACACCAAGCAAGCACCAGGCTTTGAAACGATAGACGAGAGAACCAACCGACCGCTGGTAATGAAACTGCGCAAAAGCTTATATGGACTTCGCCAATCACCAAGCGTTTGGAACAGCACCATTGACAAGGACTTGCGTAAAATGGGGCGACGGCCTTGTAAAATATCTCCAGGCAACCTCCACGATCACAAAAATCATTGTTTCATGGAGTTCCATTGAACTGTTGACGAATTCCAGTTGATTTGCAATATTCCTGAAAGCTGCGGGATGTGTATTCGCCGCCATTATCAGAACGTAGATGCTGCACCCTTAGCCCTAGAGGGATGGCTAGATCTTGAATGAATCTGCCGAGGGTGTGTAGCGTGTCACTTTTCGTTTCGATGAAGTAGGACAGCTTTTAGCCGGCTGTGATGGTCGGTATACTTTGCCATGTAGGCGTATCCTCCGATCGCCTTGGGCGTCACAGGTCCGAGCAGGTCAGTACTCACCAGCTTTAAACGCTCGCTGGAAGGGTCAGGCCGCGATGTTTAGGGTGATTCTGTTTTGTGTTCTTGTTGATTTTGCACGTTTCACAGGCCGACAAGTGTCTGAAAAATTCACCCCACACTCTGCAATGTCCTTCACCTTGGAACATCACCTGCCCATTGGGGTGACCCAACCTCTTGTGCCAGATATTAGCTGGAACGGTTTTTGGCAGGGAAGTCGCTTTAGGAGTCGTCGTAGCATGAACAGCGAGGACGGTTTCCGGTTTAAAGTTTTTTCCGGAGATGATCGGGAACGCTGTCTCAGGTGTTCGGCTGGTTGCACCAGTGGTGAGGTAATAGACTGCGCATTAACTTAGATTTGAATCCAAGGTTCATACTTTTAACACCGACACCCCGCCCCGCTCCCCATACGCCGTCCCGCGCACTATTTCTACTACTTTCTTTAAAAAAGGTGCTCTGCGTGGACGCTGGCTTCCTGAAGGGCGAGTGGGAGGGTGTGATGCTGATCGCGACCTTCAAGGACGCCAACAACACCTCGGTGCACCTCGCCACGGTCATCTGCGACAAGGAGAACAGCGACAACTACTCCTTCCTCTACGCGCTCATGCGGAAGAACTCCTACATGGAGGAGGTGCTCGACAGCGACAAAACCACCATCTACACGGACCAGCACCAGTCGCACTCATCTGCGCTCTACCTCCACGCGGGCCATGCCGTGTGGAAGTGGTGTCTTCGGCATCTCATCACGAACCTCGACCAGGAGGTTGGACAGGTGAGCTCAATTTCTGTCTTTATTTCGAGCATGGGGTTCGGTCTTGAATTCGAGCATGGGATGCAGTAGTACGATTGCCCATCCTCGATTTCCGTCGTAATTCCTGGAGCAGATCGACGAGACCTGCGCGGCATAAGACCACCAACTTTCGCGGGAAGCGTAAAGAGGCAGTCGCTTTAATCTGATTTGACTGTTGACTCGTTTCGTTTTTGGTCTTGCACTTTGATCGTACGGTTGGGATGACCTTGTCCCTGGTTCATGTCCGGGCTAGGATGTTTACTGCTGGGTGTGCCAAACTGCTGTGTCCGTCATAAGACTTCAAAAACGAAAATGTCGACGTCCCTTTGCTATTTTCTGTTCCCGGGGTGCTGCTGACTCGAGCGACTGCAGTACAAGATGGTGGACACGCACCGAATTTTGCATGGCAGAGCCACAAGCACAGATCTGTTTTCCCTTCTTGTCAGGTGCAGGCAAAAAGCAAGAGGCATGCTACCGTCCGAAACAACGCTGCTCACACCTCTATAAGCCCAACTACCGTAGTTGTGCGAGTCATCGCACCCCCGTGCGATTGATTTTTAAATGATTCCTAGCTTTGATTTTTATCGCACAGGGGTGAGATAACTCCGGCATGTGCGATGACTTCGGCCCCTGTGCGGAAAATGAATTAAATTATTTGATTTCCCGTTCTAACGCACACCCCTGTGCGGTAACTTCGACATGTGCGACCTTGAACAAACGTAGGTACGTCAGCACCGCATCGTGGCAGGGCCGGTGGGGCTTTTTTTTTTTTATGCGGTCGCCGAATACAAAACAACAAAAGTGTGTATACCATGTCCCCGAACAAACACGCCTAGGAAAAAATGTCGAAACCCTTTCAACCTTCCAGACATTTTTTCTGGAAGGATCGCTTGGGGAACACGGGAGATTGTCATGTCTAGAACACGCCACGGAGCTTTCCCCTCCACGTTCCGCTGACGGATCCTCCGCGGCGGATACACCGCCTAGCGGATTCTCCGCAGCGGGACTTTGGAAGGATCAGAGTTTTCAGAAAAATGGGAACGGAGCCTAAAATGAATACCAAGCGTTACTTCCAGAACCATGTGGTGTATCAGAGGACCGAAATGATCCTGCGAAACCCCTTGGCCAGCCCTGTGAGAGGAACTCGTCAGAACGGTCATGCTCCATCTCATGCCTTCGGGTGGGCGCAAAAAGCGATATACGCTGGCTCTATGTTGATTTCTCTAGATGCTGGCTACCGAGGCGATGCCGAGGACTTCCAGCCTGAGCGACAGCTCATTCGAAGGCTGCTGTACAGCCGCACAGGACTGTATTTTTTTTTTTTTTTCACTTGTACACAATTGGTTTGCTTTCTAAAAAAAACCGTCCGTTCTCATTTTAGGCTCCGTTCCCATTTTTCAGAAAACTCTGTTAAGGCCCCGCTGGATTGTTCCTTTTACCCAGAGCTGGGGGGGCACTGACAACTGCTCGCCCACCGCTCTCGCACCTGCTACTACTTTCTTTTTGCTCCACTGGGAGTTATTCCCAACCTGTCCTGTCTCTCTCTCTGTCAACGGCCTGCTGTAACAGCCCATGTTGTCACACACTCCGCCGTCGTAGTTCAACAGTGAGAACACTCTGCTCGCGCAGGGTGAAGTGGGATCACGACCCACCGACAGGTTTGACTGCGAATCTTAAAAGCGAGAGTTTCTTTTTCATGTATGTATGATATGCACCTGCTACAAACAGCGGTGAGCCCCGGTTACAAGCCGCTGGAAAAACAGATCGTAGCACAATTTTTATCCTGAGGCCACACGCCACAGCATGCAAACTCAGCATGCAACCTCACGGTCGAAGGTGGCACCAATATCGGAGTCATCGCACCCCTGTGCGATGACTCCGACCCCTGTGCGGAAAATGATTAAATGATTCCAAACTTGAAAAATAGCGCACAGGGGTGCGATGACTCCGGCATATGCGATGACTCCGGCCTGTGCGATGACTCGCACAATTACGGTATGTCCCCGATTATTGTGTCCTCTTATCGAAGAGATTTGAAGATTCATACTGAAGTGCCACTATTTTGTTTGCTCTTCTCGTTTTGTCAGGCTGTCAACGGCTGGATCTTCCACGCCGCTCGCTGCCCGACAGCGCAGCAGTTTCACGACATCATGGAGAAGCACGTGAAGCCAACGAAGCCGATTGCGTTCGCGGGGCTCATGGCGTTGGACCTGAAGCGCTGGGCGTTCCACGCCGGATCGGCGGACACAGTCATCGGTGACCAGACGACGTCCAACCCGGTGGAGCAGAACATGAGCATGGTCGGCGCTCAGGTACGGGGTCGTTTTGTTGTTGATTCGTCTGTTGGGCACTTGTGGAAAGGAGTAGGCTATCTGTGTAGCCCCTTGTTTCGTAAAAAGTCTTCGTAGTTCGCCACAGTAATGAATGCGCTGCACCGCCGCCTATCGAAGTACCTATACCTCATAGCACACACCTTCCTGGGTGAAGGGGTAAAGCGGAACCTTTTTAATAGGATGCGTACGTAGGTAGGTCGCTTTTTTTATTGGTGCCAACAGCAGTTGATGTTGTCTTCTTTTCGCAATCCCAGGCGAGGGCACTGGAGCCCTACAGATTGGTGTTCTCCGTCCTCGACAAGACGTCCCTGAAGTGTGCCGAGAGGGCCGCACTTCGGGACCACACCGAGGAGAAGTTCACACCCTTCGCAAGCAGGGCTTACGAGACGCAGTGAAACAAGTCCAGCGAGTAAGTGCTACCACAAGCCGGCCAAATGCGGTGTTAGTGCGTCTACACTTGTACCTGTGTTTCTGTCGGCACGTGCACCCTGCTACTTGTGGTCTTTCCGCATGCGTCTTTAGCCATTGTCGTGCAATAGGATTGAGTAGACGTTCTGCGCTTGTACGTATGTGGCTGTTGACAGGTTTACTCTGTTCAGTTTAGCCGAATGGGATGCGTGGAGAGTATGAACGTGCCTGCGCATCAAATAAATGCTCAAGAGTTGCTCGGTTGTGCGACACGATGTGATTTCGGTTGAGGGCCCACCGGCGGGGGTGACTGCTTGTGTTCCATATTTCATATGGACCTTTGGCTTGCCGGTGGGCCCATCCCACTCTAGCTGTTGTAGGGCGGGTATGGATTCTGTTTTGGCGCACACAATGTGACCTCTGGTGGCCTGTACCTTTGTAGTCCTATGTCAAAACATGTTCTTCGGGCGTTCTATTGCGACTATTGTTTTTTTGAAATGGTTCGCTCCATCGAGCGTTTGAAATCAACCAAGATACCACCGCTGCGTTTCGTTCAACATTATTTTCTAACAACGTTTGCTTCTTCTCTTGTATCCCCCCCTTGTCTTGATGCTGCTGCAGGCTGCACGCCAGCACCACTGGGAACGACTGGTACTCTGTCCGGAAGCAAGGACAGTCCTACGGCAACAGGGTGCGCCTACTGTTCAACGCAGAAGGCAACGCGAACTTCATGTCCTGCACGTGCCAGTACCCAGCCCGGTGGCTGATCCCTTGCTGCGACGTAATCGCCGTCGGACGATGTGAGCATTTGATATGGGTTTTGGCTTTCGGCAAAATATATCGGCCAACCCATCGGGATTTGTATCGGCCCTTCAAACCTCTGCACGTGTTGCAAAAGGTACACTTGACGCGGTGGACATGATATATCACGAGAAAAATCGTGTAGTGTTGATACGGCGCTCTTACCCCAACCAGCATCCATCAGCGGAATGGATGGGCAGATACTTATTCTTGACTTCATATCATTGGAGAACGACAGGCACCTGTTCAGTTGTCAACGCAAGTGGCAACACCAACCATTTTAACTTTCTAACTGAAGTTTTGGTTATTGATCTCGTCTTGGACTTGAAGGGACAAACCACCATTTACGTCCATGCTTCTTGTTGACGTCCCTCCCCCCTCATCGTCGCCCGCCTGAATACGTTGCCTTTGATCCACTCTTGTAAATGATGCAGCGTTGGAGAAGTCAGACGAGGTCATGCACCTCATCGACAAGGCCTACCAACTGGACACCTACCGGGGCATGTACGACGACGAGCGGTTCATGGTGCAGCTGCCAGTACCGGACGAGCTGACGCGGGACCCGACCATGCTTCCTCCGCGCTCAGTTCTGGGCATGGCTGGGCGACCGAAGGGGAAAGAAGGAGTCAAGAGGATCCCGTCCAGGGGAGAGACGAACGCCTCGTCCTCCTTTAACGTCCCCCTGTCGCAGGGAAATCCCGCCCTGTCCCAGGGAGCGCCGCCCTCTCGCCAGGGAGCGGTGGGAATACCCCCCCTGTCGCAGGGCGGGGGCGTCTCGCATGGAGCGCCCTCCCTGTCCCAGGGCGGCGGGGGGTCGGTGGGCGGCGGCGGTCCGACTGGAGCAACCTCCATGAGTGACTTCGTCATTCGTGTCGTTCGTCGTGAGGGTAATCCGCTGTCGTAACCGTCTTCCACCGCCGGTGTGTAGTTTTTCCCCTTTCGAGGTCTACTGCCGTGCTAGCCTTGGTGTTCTCTGTTTCTCTTGCACGAGAAGGCCGAGGTTGGGCTGGGATTGGGGATGGGCGGCCGCATAGCGCACTTCGGACATGATGCATGATGGTGAGGAAGAGAGTGTGGGTTCCCGATTGAGTGTGGAAGTAGCAGTTGAGACCTCTTTTTTGCTTCGTTAAGGCCCTGGCAATGTCGTAGAAACTATTCGGTGGCGACACCCCGTCTGTGCCCTTGTTTCGGAGTGCGGTTAGGACCATGCGTTGCCTCAGGGAACTTTATTCCGAAGTCGCATCGGAGGCACAAGTCTGTTTGTTGGCGTTGTCTAGGGTCACCCTTGACATTGCACTTGATTTGATTTGAGAGTTGTGCTCGGCTTTTCGTCGATGTTGCTGGCGTGAATAGCCAATTCCCGCTCGATGTGTACCTCTTGTGACACAGGAGTACCACAGGGTCGAGAGGCGGTGTTGAGGATTCAGCCGCGTTGGTTTTTTGATATTTTCTCTTCATGTTCGGTCTTTGATTCTCTCGTTGCTCTCTGTTGATGGCGAAACCGTGGTGTTGGCGGCGGCTGCCTCATTCAGGTCATTCGGAAAAAGCTTCCATGACAAATTGTGATTCATCTCGTGACAGCAGTCTCCCGGCCTTGTTGCTGTCTTCCCAATTACATCTTTATGTTGTTCAGAGACTCTTACCCAGATGCGTGCCCACAAGAGAGTATTCCTTTCACAAATATCTCCACGGTTTTATTCTGGAGGGTCGAGAGAGTAAATAGCCGAACACTGCATCCATCGATCTGGGACAAAGTATTCTCGGGTCCACGGCATCACTCTTCACTGCACCTATATAAAGTATATATTGACAGCACCCGGAAAAAATCAGTCTTGGACGAAGTATTTTCGGGTCCACGGTATCGCTCTTCACTGCACCTATATGAAGTATATATTGACAGCACCCGGAATACAATCCTGTGTCCGTTCCGCACCCCAAATTTTTTCCCGTGTGGGACGGCGACCAGGGACGGCGCTACGAGGAACACCAGCGACAGCCGAGTACACACAAAATTGGCAACACAACGCAGCATGTGCACGAATATACATGAGACTCAACACATAACAAGAAGCACTGCTGTGTACAGGACTGCTGGATTTTGGCCATTGCAAAACAATTTCCCATGAAAGAGAGGTACAAGCACGACCCACAGAGCTTTTCCTGAAAACGGCGTCCCTGCAGGTCACCTGTTAGCGAGACCTAGGTAATCGTGTGACTCAAATCATTCGATGAAATCATTTCTCGGGGTGTGATGTGACAGGTGGCGGCAGTACATTTCTCGAGCCCGACACGCCACGAACATATCTCCCTGTGCCATTTGGAATAGATCATCTGAATCGTTAGCCCTTTTCGTGCCGGGTCCGTGCCCAGGTAGTGTGTGACCTATGTCAAAACCGACGGCATAGATGCGCTTCTGTGCCCTATGTGTAAGGGGTGCGAAGGCCATTTCTTATGCAGTCGGATGTGTTTTCGACTGAAGCCCAAATCGAGCTTTCTCACGCAGTCGATAAAGGGCTTTTTTGACTAAACTGTTTTCGACTGAGAATTACGACTGGATACTCCAGTCAAAAATCTCAGCCGAAAAAGTTTTCTACGTGTTTTTTGAACCGATCGCATCGCTCATCCCACAACCAAACACACACCCACACGGCCACACACCCATACCAGGTACCACACTGCAGTACTATACAAGGCGTTGACGCTGGCTTCGCTATCCCAGCTGTTGCTTCTCGAAGCAAGTCAGCGTAGCGCATTCCTAGTTTTGCTCGCCAGCAGCGTGTATCACACGACGGCAGCAGCGCGCGGTCTCGATCCCATGCTGCCAACAACCGCTGCAGCTGCTGTAGCTTTGGCGGCTCTCGGCTGAGTGCAACTCCACGAATGTGGCTTTCGTTGGTGGCCTTCGGCTAAGCCCAAAGCCACCAACTTGCTGGGACGAGGGTTCGTCGAGCCGTTGCTCGCGAAGAAAGCGCGAAGCGCAGAGCTGCCGACCGGTTTCGACTGCTGTACAGCAGTATGTTGGACGTACTCACTCATTGTCAGTTTGCTAACAAGAATCCGTCGAAAAGATGGATCGGACAATTTTGGGGGTTTCGTATATGTGTGGGATGGATCTCCACAACGGGATTTTGTGTTGTGGGCTTTTATGTGTCCGAATAATATCACTTTATTTTTCGACTCTATTTTTGCCGCCACCTTGTGTCTTCTCTGCGTCTCTTCTACGGCTACCACGCCAAGGGCTACCAAGCCCCATTTATATTGCAAGGGCTATCACGCCTTCACCACTGCACGGCTACCACGCCTGTGTATTTACATCCCGGCTATCACGCCACAGCTCCGAGTTCCATTTCCGGGTTGTCACACCTGAGCTATCACGCTTCACCACACATGTAAATCGGGTTGTCACACCCTCCTGAGTTAGTAGTTCGTACTTTACCGATCACCGGCTATTACGCCACCTTTCTCCTCCACCTACACCACCACCGGGGCGTCACACGTACAAACCTACTCCACACGCTAGCGCTAACGATCTTCAACGAATGAGTGGGTTGTGCGTTGCTAAGCGCCAATGAGGAGAACCGACACAAGACCTTCGTCGGGGGAAAGGTTGAGCACCCCTCCCGGCGGAGTAGCCAATGGGGGAGATGGACGCGAGTCCTCCTTCGCCAATGCACAACAACATGGAGGAGACGGACGCGAGTTCTTCCCCGTTAATGAACAACACCATGAAACAACAGCAGCGGCAGCTCCATCAGAAACTTCATCGAACATGATCGCGGACCTAGCCAACGCCCTTCGCCAAGTACTGCAGATGACCAACGACGGTGGGCCAACCGCCCCAACAGCAGGGACGTACGAGTCTAGACCCATAGAAATTCGTCAGAAAAATGAAATGTTTGCTTGGTCTGGAAAGTTTGAGAGCGGGCAAAGTGCTGGATCAGCTTTCCGTGTTTTCCGAGGTTATGTTCTTTCCTGGGTCTCGTCTGAAGGGTTGATGGACGTATTGAGGGGAGAATCGATACCAGTGGGGGTTCCGGACGTAGACCTGTCACGACTCAGGAGTTACTTTGGGAAGGAGAGAGTAGATAAATCAATCAAGCTATGGTCACAACTTATCGAAAAAATCACAGCCCAACCAGTCCAAGAAATGATTTTTGCTGCGGGGTCACCCCAAGAAGCGTGGAGGGTGTTTGAGTCTCACTACGCTGTCAAAAGTGAATATGAGAGGGAGATAGTAGAGAATGAGTGGAACGAACTGAGGCAGAAGGAGGGAGAGAACATCATGTCATTTTACGGTAGGGCAAAGGCCATAAGAATGAAGCTAGAATCATACGGAGATAAGGGACCAGACGCATCTATGTGCAAACATATTGCCCGTAGAATGCTACCATCTTTCAAGCTCTGTAGTGACCACGTGCTTCTCCTTCCCGATCTTTCGAGTCGTACCATGGAAGATTTGCTCAGGAGAGCTGCTCACGAGCTGGAGCGCAATGGGTTTTCAGGAGAAGAGAGAGAGGAGACAAGGCATGCCCTGACCGCAGCCGGCGTAGGTCGGGGCGACCGGGGTGGGAGGAATGCTGGTGATCGGGGGTATGGGGAACGCGACCGAACGTACACCTACTGCGCGCATCACGGGGAGGGGCAAGGCCACAACACCCCATAACGCATCGTCATGCGTCGAGAATTCGACAGATACTACGGTGATTTCCACGAATAACTGCAGTCGCGGGGACTCCGGCCGTACGCCGGACGCGGAGGAGGGCGCGGGGCGGAAGGTAAATATCGACAGCAACCGTACTCAAACGACTCGGGTGCGCGTTGGAGTCGGGGCCACCCGCCGGAGCAGCAGAGAACGCCGCCGCCAGGAAACGGACCCGGGCCTGAGGGGTATGCGAACACCTACCATCAACCGTACCTCAACGACTCGGGTGCGCGTTGGAGTCGGGGCCACTCGCCGGAGCAGCAGAGAACGCCGATGCCAGGACAAGGACCCGGGACTGGCGGATATGCTAACACCTTCCCCGGAGGACGTGGCCACGACCGCCAACATCATTCGGGCAGGCGCGGCCGAGGCAGGGGCGAGGGCTTCGAGCAGGTGCCACCGTCTAATTTTCCGTCTAATTCACCGCCGAATTTTGCGCCTAATTTACCGCCTGGAAAATTCCCCAACGCACCGCGGCACGCATTTGCGGCCGATTATCCCTACGAGAACGAATACATGGAATACTTGGGGTAGGGGGAGCCAGCGGGGCGCTGGTCATCACCACCACCGACAGCGGAGTTGGGGACTCCCGAGCAGCAGCAACAGCACCAACAACACCAAGAACAGCAAGAGGGCACGCCTCCTGCCACGTCTACCTCTGCTACTGCAACTCTCTCTTCTCCGGCCCCCGGCGCAGCTCAAGCCAGCGGAGCACCTCTGCAGCTTTTCATCGCACGTAGTGTGCAAATAGGCCAGTCTGAGTCTGGTGATTCTGTTGCTGTAGATCGTGATGGTGTGGTGCGTGGTAGCGTCGTAGGACGTGTTGAGCCAGCGTTGATTACACGTGTTGCAAGCGCCCTTCGGTGTACCCCGGGGCAACCTAGGCTGTATGGTAGCGAGGAATGGGATGCGGACTCGGGAGCTAGTGCGATGATGTCCAACAACAAAGAAGGCATGAACAACATTCGCTACCCTACAGACCAATACATACAGATTGGCGATTCAGGGTTGATTAGAGTCGAAGCAATCGGGGACGTCAATTTAGTGTTTCACCAGCTAGATGAACACGGAAACCCGGAGGACGTTGTGGCGTGTGTGCAAGATGTGATATATACTCCGTGGCTTGGCTTCAACCTTATCTCGATTTGGAGTCGTTCTACGGTAGCCCCCCCAACTTTTCTTTAACGAAATCGCCGGTTTTGAAACCCGCTCCAGGCGATATCTCCTAAAAAAACGGTGCCCCTTGTCACCCCGACGTCATCAATTGATAGCCCTTTGCAAACAAGAGAAAGAAAGTGTGTGTGTGTGTTTTTTTTGCATCATTCGTCGTGTCGAGCAGCCATGAAAATTCGATAAAGAACATCGCTGGTTTGGGGGGGGGCTATCGTAGAAGTTGTCTTTGGAAGGTGGCTCACAAAACCTCCTGTTCTGTAAACCCCACTGGTACACAAGCGGGAAGGCTCCGCTTCATTCGGGGATCGGCGAACGACTCCCTCTACGCCACCCGACTACCCCCTCCTCCGTTGTCAGTGGATCTATCGAATAAGAGTGCCTCCGAGTCTTCTGCTTGCAACCCACCGATGCCATTTGGCGCCGTTGGTTCAGTTGGTGCTTCGCGTGAGAGTGCATTCGTTTCTGCTGCCTGCATATCCCCGTCGGTTCCTCTTATTGAAAACAACCTCGTACAACCTTCGAGCGTTGTGATGGCTTCTCCCATGGAGTTGGAGCTTGAGCTTGGGACTGCTTTATCCCACCCCACTCCGTGTGATTCAAGTACGGCATGGATTTATCGACCCCAGAGCATTTCTGACGAGAAGACTGAGGCGTATGCCGTAGAATAGAACATTTTCGACCGTATGATGCAGGATAGAGAGAGTGAAGAGTGTGCCTGGCCATTTTGGGCCCCGGGAAAAACCCTTTCCATGTTGGCAACAATCGCAATCGAGTCGATATTAACGTGTTCCATGACCGCGCCGGCCCCCTGTCCGAACCTATTTTGAGGGAATCTGCCCGGCAGCAAGGGACCACCCTCATCGGACGGATGGAATCCTGCACTACGTGTATATCGGCGAGGGGGACGAGAGCGGGCGTGCCGAAGCGAAGCCAGGGACGAGCGGGGAAGGCGCCTGGCGATCTCCTACATATCGACATGTGCGGGCCATACACCACCACCATGACGGCAACCACTATATGTTCTATGCTGTCGATACTGCAACGGGCTACATCGCGAACTACGCCCTGCGTTGCAAGTCTGACGCCGTGGCCGTCTCCCGGTGGTGTATCGTCGACCTAGCCCACAAAGCGGGGACGAGGATACGGAGTGTCCGTGGCGACTGCGATTGGCTTGGACCAGCAAGGACTTCCGTGACTTCTGCTCCACCATGGGAATCGCCGTGCAGTATTCCCCCCCGGAGCGCAGCAATACAATGGGGTATAGGAGAATGCAATCCAGCGTTGCAACAAAATCGCCATGGCATCTCGCCGCGCCGCGGAGCGACGCTTGGGGCCGGGGGGGTTCTCGTGTGTTCACGGCCTGGATGCTCGCGGGGACAAGCTCTGGGCGGAATCGGCGAAGGATGCCGCGCAGAAGCTCAACCAGGCTGCTTCCCCTTCAAATCCCGGTCGCGCGTCGCCGCAGGAGCTGTTCACCGGCAAGAAGGGTGCTTTCTTGGTGGTGCCGTTTTTTCAGTACGGTTTCATGTATCGGGAGAGGACGTCGAAGCTGGACGACAAGGCAGTGCCGTGCTATTTTCTCAACGCGGGCGACAACCATGCCGACTGCTGTGCGAAGGTACTCAGGATGACACAGGGCGCGTATGCTACTCTAGCAACGTTACATGGGCGCCGCTGACACAGTCGGGGGGGGGGGGGGGGTCAGTGCTGCCCCTTCCGCGCCAGCACCGCCCACGCCGCCGGGGGTGTCATTCGAGATTTCCTCGACGCCGCCCGCCACTGCCGGTCCCCTGCCCGCGCCACTAACCCAGCGCTCACACCTCGCCACCACCCGAACCGACTGCTCTGCCGCCTGCCGCTGCCGGTCTGCCGTCCGCGCCCTCACCCAGCGCTCACACGTCGCCGCCACCCGGACCGACTGCTATTGCCGCCCGCTGCTGCCCGGTCCGCCGTCCGCGCACTCACCCAGCGCTCACACCTCGCCGCCACCCGGACCGACCTGCTATGCCGCCCGCCGCTGCCGGTCCGCCGTCCGCGCACTCACCCAGCGCTCACACCTCGTCGCCACCTGGACCGACTGCTATGCCGCCCGCCGCTGCCGGTCCGCCGTCCGCGCATTCACCCAGCGCTCACACCTCGCTGCCGCCCGGACCGGCTGCTGTTTCGCCCGCTGCTGCCGGTCCGCCGCCTGCGCACTCGCCCAGCGCTCTCACACGCCTGCCGCATGTTGGCCGATGCGGGAGTGGTCTCCCTCTTCCAACGTGGACGCCGGCTCGACGACATCGTCATCGCCATCACCGGCGGCGACACCGGCCCCGCGGACATACAGAAGGAGGCAGCCGCCGCCGGTCGCCGCAATATATTTTTCGCCGCTCACCCCACATGCAACGAGGATGCTGGGCGAGAGGGGCGACGAGCGCGTGCCGGGAAGGACCAGGTCGAAGGGCCGTCAGCTTTCGGGCGTGCCGGAAGAAGCGGTCTCTACGCCGCTGCCGGAGGCGACGTCGTTCGATCACGGGGTAGGACTCCTATCTCATGCGGGGGAGGATGTGCTGCTGTCGCTGCTGGCCAACCGGCGGGCCCTGAACGCGAAACGGATGCTCTTGCAGGGGAACGGATCTGGTGAGCTGGGGGGCGGAGGCAAGCAGCATGCGGGGTCGGGGGGCGTGGAGGAGAGCAAAGGTGCGCCGCCATACGACACCACGGGCGTGGGGGGGAGCGGGGGTGACTATTGGTCGCTTGAGCTGTCGGGACTGGGAGTGCCGCTCGGCCTTGTGTCGCGACTCGCCACGCGGGAGGATGTCGACGCAGCACTTCGCGAGATGCGCCCCTCTCACCTGCGGCCCGACATGCCCCTCTGCCACGCCAAGACCTCCGCGTACCAAAGACGTTCAGGGAGGCGCGTGACGGTGAGCATGGCGCACAGTTCATAGACCGCGGCTAAGCGTGAAGTGTTCGGTTGCTTGAAGCAGGCACGTTTGAAATTGTAGACGAGTAGCAACGAATAGACAACGTGATCAGTAGCAAGCTCATTTTTGATTTGAAGATTGATCAATTGGTTGGCCTACGAAAGCGAAGGCGAGACTTGTAGCTAGGGGTGACATGCAGAGAGAGTACATTGACTTAAGAGATTTGTACGCGCCTACTGTTGCTTCGTCCAGTGTCGGTTTGTTGGCTGCGCTGGCGTTGTGAACATCACATAGACTTGTGCCATTTCGATATAGACCAGGCTTTTGTGAGGGCAGATCTTGCCGAGTATGTCTATATGCGATTGCCAGAAGGGTGTGGTTCATTGACAGGAAAGGTTGTGAAGCTGAGCAAGAGTCTTTATGGCCTGAGACAGGCGTCCAGACAGTGGTATGCATTACTGAGGAAGTGTCTTTTGGATTTGGGGTTTGTGCAATGCTTGGCCGATTCGTGTGTTTGTCGTTTGGTTGAAGGGGGGGAAGTAGTGATGCACCTAGTGGTGGATGTTGATGATATTTTTGCCGTGGGAAAGAAGGAAAGGTGTTATCAGTTCGGAAAGGATCTCGGACGTCTTGTTCCAGTTAAGTCATTGGGCGAGCTCAAGTGGTACTCGGGGTGCTATTACGAGAGAGACAAGGAGGCAGGGAGATTGACTAGTTCGCAAAAGACGTACACGGAAGAATTGGGAGAGAAGTATGGTGTGGAATGGGGCAACGCTATTCCGATTCTACCACTTGGAGGCTTTGGGATTTTGATGTTGACGAGCCAAATGTTCTGCTCCTTTACGAGAGTTGATAGGCGCGCTTTGTGGATTGCCCTTGTTGACCAGGCCGGATTATCGCGAATTTCAGTGAGGGCAGTAGCAAGGTATTGCAGTGCGACGAAGCTGATCCACTGGAAAGCGGCACGTAATCATTCTAGGGTATGCAATGAGGACGAGTTTCTTTTGGGATTTCCTTTCAGGAAGGGGGCGTTGACGGGAATTAGTTTGATTTCTTTCGCAGATGCCAACTATGCTTCGCGCAGTACGGACATTAGAAACGTGTCGGGGGAGGTAGTGATGTGTGCGGGGGGGGCTGTTTCGATGTCTCCAAGACGCAGAAGTGTGTGACTCTCTCGACTACTAGGGCGGAGTATGTGGCTATGTCGGACATGGGGAAGGAGATTATATTTTTGAGGCAGGTTTGTTATTTTATGTTGCCGAAGGCAAGGTGCCGTGTATTGCCATGTATGAGGATAACGAGGGTGCCATCCAAATCGCTAAGCACCCGATTTCGAACTCGAACTTCGAAGCACGTTGACGTGAGGCATCATTTTTGAGGGAACTGGTAGAAAGGAAGGAGGTCGAAATTATCCACGTAGCGTCACAGTACCAGCATGCTGACTTCCTCACCAAGGCGTTACCTGAGAGGGAGTTTGAATTTCACCGGGGGATAGTGATGAATTTGACGTGATTTCTCTCTCGGATAGTGTTTGATTTTCCGACTTTCTATTTCTTACATGTTTCTTTGTTTTGTTTCTGATGAATCTCTATGAGGGTTCAAGGACTTGCATTCAAATTGATCGATGGAAAGTACTGAATAGTGTTTGAGTTTTAATGGTCGTGGATGTGATGAGAATGGATTGGAGTGTTTTTGCAAATGCAACATTTTTTTGTTTTCTGGACTTGAGTAAAGAAAAACTCTGCAGTATTTTGGTATCTGGAAATGGACGTTTTAAAAAGGTGGTCTAGTAAATCATGACAATGTTGCGAGCAGGGGGGCTGTCGGACGTACTCACTCATTGTCAGATTGATATCAAGAATCCGTCGAAAAGATGGATCGGACAATTTTGGGGTTTCGTATATGTTGGGATGGATCTCCACAACGGGATTTTGTTTGTGGGTTTTTATGTGCCCGAATAATATCACTCTATTTTCGACTCTATTTTTGCCGCTACCTTGTGTCCTCTCTGGCGTCTCTTCTACGGCTACCACGCCAAGGGCTACCACGCCCCATTAATATTGCAAGGGCTATCAACGCCTTCACCACTGCACGGCTACCACGCCTGTGTGTTACATCCCGGCTATCACGCCACAGCTCCGAGTTCCATTTCCGGGTTATCACACCTGAGCTATCACGCTTCACCACACACGTAAATCGGGTTGTCACACCCGCCTTAGTTAGTAGTTCGTAGTTTACCGATCACCGGCTATTACGCCACCTTTCTCCTCCACCTACACCACCACCGGGGCGCCACACGTACCAGCCTACTCCACACAGTACTCCCTCACACCAACCGCCTCTAGGAAGAGCACCGAAACTAAAAATCGGCTCGACTGACGATAAAATAAGAAATCGGCTCGACTGACGTGAAGAAGAAGTACCAGAAGAATCCAGTCAAAAGGGCCGTTTTCGACTGGCGGTATTCGACTGCGTAAGAAATGGCCTAACTGCGACTTCAAGGTCACAAAAAAAGCTCCGGAAAAAGAGGTCCGGAAAAAAAGAGCTCCAAGACGAAGGAACAACAATGCCCCGCTCCTGACGTGGCGCGAGCTCGCGCCCGCTGCGCGTGCGTGTGTGCATGTGGGCTGGTGGTCGAGTAGTCCGACCATAATCGGGTAGCTTGTATGCGAGTCGGGTACATGTGGAGGACTTGTTCAGCCATAATCGGGTACACCCGATGGACATGCGGCTGCGTTCGGATGCGGTGTGGTTTCAACCAATGAGATGTCGTCCTGAGTCGTTGTGGGACAGTGTGTTCAAGGGGTACCCGATAACGGCCATAGGCTCGGTGTACCCGATTTCGGCCATCGCCTTAAAAAATTAAAACAGACACAACAAGCTCAGTGGTACCCACCAAACGAGTGCGACTGCTGCTGAAACCTGCTGTCACGCAAATCATGGAAATAACAGAGAGAACATTCGGTGGTAAAAAACAAACAAGAGGAAATGCGACTGTGCTAATGCGCTAAAACTTAAATAAACAGACCAACGATGGGAGAACCCGGTTGGAAAACCTAAAAACAAACGAATGAGACTGCTGCTGTAACCTACCAGGTACGATTGATTGATGAAATAAACCATGAAAACCCAGAGGTATAACCCAGCGGGAAAACCACAAAATTAATGCGACTGCTGCTATTTCTACTAAAACCAGACAAATAAATACAAACCATCCGAGGGAAAGCCCAGTGGGAAAACCTCAAAAACAAAATGCGACTGCTACTACAGCTGTAACCCACGATTGCTGTAAAGCATGACAAAATAACAGAGGGAACGCCCAGCGGGAAAAGCTTCAACAAACCAAAAACAAAAGCGATCGTGGTAAAACATAATCATGTATATTATTTCTATTTTTTTCCGCCTAGTTTGTCCAAACGCCCCACTCACAATCGAAATCGACCAGAGCAATAAACACATTTACGCAGTTGATATATCACGCCATTATCTTTGCGACCATCATGTAGTTTTTATGTCCCCCCCCCACCTCAACCCCTCCCTCCAACGCCCACCTTTTCCCACCACCCGCACGATCGCCTAGACCTAGCACCACGCGTATAACAAGCCCCTACATATATATATATATATATCTTTGATCTCACAGTAGAGGAGTGTATTTGAAAACACCTCCTTGAAAATCACAGACGGTAAACCAAAAGAAAACGAGAGCGACTGGTGGAAGCATGAACCCTTTTGCAACTGAATCGATGAACTACATTCCATGAAAAGGGTTTCGTGGACAATATCTACGAAATACTACCGTGGACGTGATTTAGGAGATGATAAGGTGTCATCCCCGGAGTTTCCAACGTAAACCAACGGGTACCCGGGTACCCGGGGGCCAAATACTCGGCGAGTATGAAGTGTGTCGTTCCCGTCACGGTATTATTAGCAAGCCGGGTAATACTCGCGAGTACCCGGGTAATTGGCGAAAGGGACACCTCTATAGTATAGTCTAGTGGCGTACTGGCATGGTAATTACGCATCAGGTACTGCTGTTGTTGTAGATGTTGGGTGTTGTCTTCACATTCAACCGTTTTAATTAATATGTACCGAACGGCATCATCAGTACATCTATACTCCGTGCTGATTCTTCAACCCAGACATAAATAATAGACTATGTGGTCACAGACTGTGAAACAGAGCATAATAGATAATAAACACGTATTTGGCATAACTAAATGCACCGAAACAACCGGATGAAGCACCGGCAATTTCCCGTCTTTGTGGTACGTCGTAGTACTCGATCACAGAATCGATTTCAAGCTCCACCAGTGGGGTTGGGTAGCGTTCAAAATATATCAAAGTGCTCACTTACCTTTCTTTGACCACCAGTCAAATGCCCTTGTTGCCGCCGAGGATGGTTTGCTCGTGCAAGCGGGCGCCTTAGGCGTCGAAGTAGGGTGTCGAAGGCCGCACGTACGGTCGTTTGAGTTCCGACCACAAGGAAACCTACACAACCCAACCCTATCAATTGTCCCAGGCTAGTACAACGGGTATGTATCCTTATTTTTTTTACTGTATGGTCCAGCTTGTTTCGTTGTCTTCACGCAGTCTGTACGCTAGCAATTTAGATGCTTAATTACCGGGATGAATTGCGACTCTGTGGTTAACTCTGTTTCTCAGCAGTGCTGATGACGTCGGTAGGTAGAAATAAACGTTAATTCCCCACCTAAAGTATAAATACCAACACTTACCATTATAGTGGATAATAAATAAGACACCTCGCAATAGAAACTCAATCATATAGTATATAAGAACCAACGACGCGCTTGCAAAGATGAGTATGACCTGGAATTCGTCAAATTCACCGCTGACGTCCTTGAAAATTAGTTTTAATATGTGAACACAACACGCACCTAC